>VWZY01004708.1:1655776-1799532 GCA_013399075.1 Chloroceryle aenea
TTGGAGCTCCCTCGACAGAAGAATCTAATGTGGTTCTTTACATCTTTTTAATTGCTTAAAAAGAAAAAAGTGGAGACATTCCAATTATGTCTTACTAAGTGTTATTTTTCACTGGGGAAACTCTGTTGACTCATCACTATCAGCGCATGAAATCACTGGGAGGAAGCAGGTCGTGGGCTGGGGGGAGGGCAGCGACTTTTGTTGCAAGGATATTGTGGGATATTGCTCACCTAGCTTCTGGGATTGCAAGATAACATGCCTCAATTTGTCATCAGGTCATCTTCAGTGTAATTGAATTGCTATTTTGAAAAAAATTACCACTGAATGTAATTTTAGTGAATATTATTTAACGCCTGAATTCTGCAGAACTGAACAGGAATGCTAAACATCAAAAAGTCTTTAGATAAGACTAAATTCCAGAGCCTAGGATGTGGGGTTTTAAATTATTATTATGAAGCTGAAACACCGCTGATGTTTCCAGGGTTGTGGTCAAGATTGGGTGGTTTTCTACTTTTTTGCAAATGAATAATTAGATTCAAAGTTTGCAAGCAAAAAGGGAAGTGTAAAAAACCTGAAAATTGTCAAATTCTGCCTAGATTTTATGTAATATAAAATACCACAAACCTCGAAAGAAAATACTACAAATCTGGTACAGGAAAATCTTTGTTCGTTTAATGCAAGTCTGACTCATTTATTATTTATTTATTTAAGTATTGCGTGAACTTCCCTGCCCAAGCTGTTCTGTTTGCCAACATGAATAGCTTTCCACATCTGCTGCCAACTGATGTCTCCCCTGACGGTATTCAGAGCTGATGACCAAAAATTTCACATCATGCAGAATTAGCTCTTTAATAAATGGGTCTGTGGAGCAGTTCAGCCCAGCATAAAGCAGCTGTTTCAGAGGTCATGTGGCTTCTGGCAATTGTCTCCAAAACTTTGCCACAGCATCCACATCAAGGAGTCACCCAGCGCTCCCGTTTCCATATCCTTAAAAAATGTTTTATGTGAAATGTGGACCCTGAAGGCTGTATTTATGTTGCTCAGCATTCTGTGTTGTTTGGGGAAGAAGAATAAATCCTGAGCCTTACATATCACTGAAGATTTGTCATCCTTTTCTTGAAACCCATTTACACACGTTAATGGTTTTGCACGTGCATGGTGGCAATATCTCCTGGTACACGCCGCAACAAATGTAACTCACAGCTTCACTTATGCATCTTAGACACATCAGTTGAGGTCTTACTGTCTTACAATGACTGCTCAGATTATTCTGTTAAATACCCACTGTCCCCAGTAGAAATTTGTCTACAATGAAAAAAAAAATGGGACCATGCTCTGTGTTTGGGAGAAAAATGAACTGTCTTGGTAACTGCCACATTTGTGTGCCAGAAACTGTTGTATGGGATTTTAAAAGGTGCTTACTGTTGGCCTCTGTTTCCAGTGAAATCAGTCAGTGATTAAACTTCCATTGACCTCAGTGGGAACAGATTTAAATTCACATTAAGCATTTTAAAACCCAAGCATTCAGGTTTTACGTACTGGACAACATACCTTGCTGAGCACTATTATAAGCCTTTTTCTCCCATCAAATCTATTGGCAATGCATCTTTTGCAGTGGATGTTGGAAGAGAATGAGTAAGTGCAATTGTTTTTTAATGTCACTTAAATAAATTGCATGTAATGCCACAGGCTGAATATGAAGAGATGATTTTTTATAAGCTCATGGGTTTTTTCTTTGTTTTAGAATGTGCTCATTAAACTTTAAACAGTGTACAGCACACAGCATCCGATATAACTGCCATTCTAGCACTGCCATGTCTGCCCGTCACACAACAAACTGAACATGACTTTTTCATGAGAAACAATAAAAAATGGTCATCAATTATTAAAGTTTTCTTTTCAGTATGTATGATTGAAAGAACATATGAATTAAAATAAAATCTCTCTTCCTACATGTCACTTACACAAACACTAAATCCTTTGGTTTTCTTCTAGTAGGCCCAGCTACCCCAATACATTGTTTAGAGTATTGTCTGACATCTATAGTTCACTTTTTTAGGCACGGAAGGATTCAAGACCCTCACTGCTGTCCTACACATAGCTATGGCCTTGGGCTAAAAGATAAATACTTGCCTTTCATGGAATGCAATAGGCAGTTTAGCAGCTCCAGAAATTAAATAATACCCTCTCCATATCCTCTATTTTTATTTTTTTCAGAAAGAATCAATTAGGCAAAAAAAATCTCTGAAACTTTAAATCTTTTTGAATACAGCAATGTCGATAAAACTGATGGTATGATGTGGAGAAGATAATTAGTCCTGTAGTCCAGCATTCTCTCACATGAGTGGGAACACTCTGCCTCTGCAGCTTTCAGTGACCTGAAGGTCATTCTTCTGTATAAGGACATTTGCAACAAGCAGGTCACTAAGCTTTTTTTAAACCAACAGAGAAAATAAGGAAACTGCTTTCCTCCTCTGCCAACTTCTCTGCAGAGCATCACCACATCCCTTCCAAACTTCTGTTCCCCCCTGCCCCATACTATAACTTGAGCAGTGCACACTTTTATTCTTTGCCCTTCGTTGCCTTTCATCAGGAAAGCATCTGAAATTTCTTGAGGTGGAAAAGACCCTCCTTTGACCCCACTCGTAGTTTTTCTGTATTCATGGATGCCAAGCGAGAACTGTGAGGAAATTGGTTGGTTCTTTCCCCCCCTCTTATTCCCACTCATGTCTCCCTCTCTCCCAAGAGCAGTCACGGCAGTGCTTGTAAAAGCCTGTCCCTCAGAGCTTCACTCTATACATCTATACCTCCCTTATCTCATCCAACAGATAGCACCTCAGCTAGTATGAGCTCATCCTGGGGTTCTGAGATGGGCATGTCACCTAAGAACTACAAACATCATTTCCCATGGTATCCATATATTGGAAGGCTGGAAAATCTAACATCCAAATATTGGCCAGCCAGACTTGGCTTAATGTGAGATTGAAAGAGATCACAGCCCAGGGAAGGACGGCTGCAGGCCATAAATGCAAATAGCTGTGCGATTAACAACATGTTATACCCATAAAATTTAAATCAAATGTTGGGCAGCTGAAGGTCATTAAAGTAAGACAGTCCCTCAGTTCTCCTTTACTCTGCTCTGAAAGGCTGACACTTACCAGTGGGAGGTGCGGTGGACTAAGAGGCAAACCACACAGATTAAAAAAGATTTTGTTACAAAAAAAGGAAATGGATTTTCTGAACATTATGGTGAGCCAAATCTGTGCAAGGAAAGCTGCAATAAACTATAAATTACTGGGAACAACAACAAAAAAAAATCCTTGTTCACTTGAATGACTCCTGTTCAGTACGCAGCACTTACCTAGCACCCAGAGAGAGCACTTGCAGCACAAACATTATCAAAAGGCCAAACTTTCTTGAGTGCTCTGGATACTTTGCCAGCTTTTGTAAGCAGAGTTCAAGAAATGTGAAACTACTCACTGTCAAACGGCTGCCTGCTGACTGTGAAGAGACACCTTTTGCAAGAGCTAGAGGGGATTTGAATGTTGTTTCTACAACATTTTATCTCAGTTCTCCCCAAAGCAGTGGAGGAGGCTTTGCATACCTAAGTGCAGGTACCATCAGCCGTGCAACACATCAGGTCACTGTAGTATGACATCACTTCTGAATAAACAGGATCTGCTCAGTTTGACCACTATCTCCTGTATGAATCAAACTGTGCTTGCTGGCAGTCGAAATGCCAGCCTTTTTTTTTTCATTTCCATTGCTGGACTGAGTAGAAATTTGCTGGATTTAAACCAAATGGAGAAAAATACTATTTATCCTTGATGAAAATGCCTATGAACAAGGTATACCTTCTGTACCTGCAGTAAGAGATTACAAACATTTAACTAGTAAGTTAATTTAAGAATTACAAGCTAGTGAAACAAACTGAGGGAAGTTGAACCTCAGAGCAGCACATCACCATGATGGCTCCAGAAAATGAAATGCCGATGTGCACCTGAATAGCTGGAGGACAAATTATTTTCTTTGGAAGGTTTTTGAGCTTGTGAGTCAAACTTTATCAAATGATTCATTTGCCTTAGAAGTTACCAAACAATAGGAAAAACTAGTAGAAGTGCAAAACTGGCCATCTGAAAAGCATCTCTTACACCTGGCCCAGGATATGATTGTAGAATGTGTGATAAAGTCCAAAGAGCAATGAGCATCTACATTGAAATTCCCAGATTCATTATGTTCATGTAAACTCTGATATAAGTATGTTTACAGCAGTTTATATTTATGAACCTATTATTATTGCATTATCTTCCTTGGCTTCTTTGTAAAGTTAAAAGGAAAACAAAATCATTCCGGTCTTGTTTTTCTGATGCTGACTTTATTTATTTGTTTATTGCCAAGTAGAAACCTTAAGGATGTGTAAAGTATCTGTTGTGACACACAGTGCTTTCTTACTAGATCAAATCTAGGTCTCCATAGACAGCAGATAATAGCACAAAAGGGGAAGCGTGAGATGAACTCACACTAGAATTAGAAAAAGAAAGGATTTAAAGCTGAAGGATTTGAGGGAAAAACATCCATTATGATACACTTCACATTCACCATTAGGCTGCCCTTGGGAAGAAGAGAATCAAGAAGCTGTAAACCAGGGTTTAATATGGGCTTCCTGGGACTTGAGGAACCAGTCGACCACCATTAGGCAGACTTTTGACAGGTCTCTACGTTAGGATATCCTATATATAAAAATAAATACAGCTTGAGCTGACAGACTATTGTTTCTAAGGCAGCGTAGATCAAGACCAGTCAGAACTCTTGGACACCTTTGAAACAAACCTATTTTCTAAACCGGCAGTGAGCACACAGTACGGGTACAGCATTGCTCATAGCCTGGTGTTGGCGAGTGACAGCTGCCTTCTTTCCTAAAGCCCCCACTCCCGCGGCTGGGCAGGACACGCAGGCTGCTCTCTCTCTGCTTTCCTGGGGAGGCACATGAGTATCTGGGACTCTGAGAACTTAGCAAATGTAAAATGAACGTGAAACGATCCATGCACAACCCAAAGGTCTGAGCCAACAAGGCAAACATGGCAAATCTCAAATACACGTTTTCATTCTGGTTTGTAAATTGGTTTTATAACTTTTGGCGTGGTAATGTTAATTATTGATTTGCCTTATTCTAACCATGCAGATATAGAGTAGAAAACTGATGAACCCATTCAATTCTGCTAAATTTGAACACTGTTTTGTCAGTAACTTCAACTTCTATTATTCTCTTCCAGTCAGGGAAGACTTTGCTGCAATTTTTTTCAAGTCTCTGGAGAATATTTACAGCAAAACACCTTCCACCGTGTGAAGACACGGGTATTGGAATATTGCTCAGTAAAGGCAAAGAAATGGGATGATTTGGAAGTGATTAAAGACAGAGAGATAGAGAACCTTTCAGGATGGAACATATTGTTTCAGGCTTTCTTGTTGCTTTACCAGATTACAAAGGGTAAAAACCTTTACATTGGTAAAAACCAATGGGTAACAAAAAGGAAGGGGTGCGTTGAGCTCAGGGCAGGGGTTTTAAATGAAGGTTGTATTCTCTTAGATTAATCTCGTTTCTAAAAGAAAATCCAGCAGAAGAGATATAAATCCATGGCAATGAAAATATATGCATTATAACAGTATCAGTAAGTACATATTTATTTTGGAATGCCCTTTAGCAAACGTAATTCGAACTGACTGAATTTAATAAAGGAAATATTTGCTTCCTTGTTTAACATTCATGTATGGATCTGCATCCTTCTCTTTCCACTTTCAGCCTCAGAAACTAAGCAGAAACACTGCCTTCTCCTCTGCACGATTTTTAAACAGAAGAATATTTGCAACACCCAAGTTAAACAGCAGAACATGGCCATGTAAGGCGAAGTTGAGTAATGTGTCATCTTCCCCAGGGGGTCCTACCAGTAACTAATAAATATGTAAGAGCAGACATAGCACCTGGGGACAGAAGCAAACTGTTCATTATTGCAGCACCCAGGTCTCCCACAGGTAGTTCAGAGAACTGTATGGAGTCCTCTGAACCTACTTCTACTGTAGGGTTGCTGAACAAGGCGGAAGGCGGTGTTGTCCTGAACGAAGAGCAAGGTGTGAGGGAATGGGAATTGAGTAAAGCGTTTCAAGAGCAGTAAGAAGCAGAGATTCAGTTAACAGGCTGCCTCCTGGACTCTGAGTCATATAAATCCTAACTTCAGGAGCATCCTCTGAGTTCACCAAAAACATTTCAGTACATTCACAATTTGTCAGGATGGTAACACAGAGTTCAAACAAGGAGATTTGTTTGTAAGTAAATTCTTCTCCCACTACTACAGCTGTGTCAGGGCTTATGCCAACTGGCACTTGAAGCTGTTCTACTGCCAAAATTTGTTGTCTCCAAAGCAAATGGGAATGAGCCAACATCCTGTGGATCTCAACTGTAAGCAGCCATCTGGAACAGGCTGCCCAGGGAGGTTGTGGAGTCTCCTTCTCTGGAGACTTTCAAGACCCGCCTGCATCTGTTCCCATGTGGCCTGCCCTAGGTGTTCCTGCATTGGCGGGGGGGTTGGACTTGATCTCCAGAGGTCCCTTCCAGCCCCTACCATTCCATGATTCTATGTTTCTATGATCTAAACCAGAATATAAGATGAGCTTGCAGAAGTGACTGGTGATCTCCATAGGAACAGTAAACTGAGAGACACAGAAAGAGTGAGAAAGAGGGAGGTTATGGGTATTGCATAAACAGAGTTCATTTTTGTCTCCTGACTAATATTTAGGATGAGATTCTCCACTGGGATAAATTAGAGCATCTTTAGCCCTATGTTTGCAAAAATCTTGACATCATTGTATAAACCATATGATTTGAGATTATAAATCTGGGCTCTGTTTTCCTTGCCTTATAGTTTAAGTGCCTCTAGGCTATTGTTTTCAAGCCACTTTCCAACATCAGAAGGCAAGACTCTTAGTCACACTTCATCTTCATGCAAATGGAGACTGCATGTAGTTCCTCGAGTCACTTTCAGGGAATGAAAGAAAAGCCTGGAACTAAACACCACAAGTCAAGTAACAAAACTAGGAGAGCCAGTGGCTGTAAAATCTGTCCAGCTCACATCAGTGGAAGTACGTGATTTTGTGCCAGCTGAGGACCCAGCCCTTAGTCTAAATATTGATTCAGTGTTTGGTCTTGTGGACTAAACAAGAAGTTTCATGAGACATTTCCCAACCCAGTTAAGTTTGAAGAGTCTGAAAGCCTCCACTTCAGCCTTCAAGTGATCAAAGTTGCAAGCTCTATTTGAGTCTGCTCCCAAACAGTCAAAAGATCTTTCAGCTGCTTTAAGATTTGTTTTTTAGATATACTTGCCGCAGCACCTACAATCTAATAAGTATTCTCCACAAATATAAGAAAAAAAAAAATTCCCACCACTGTAGTCATACTTAAAGCCGGACAAAATATTTAAGAATTATTTTCCCCCTCAAAATACAAGTGATTTATCTGACTCAAAAAACCAAAATCAATCTTTACTGCTATGCCTGAAGTGAAAATTATCTTCTACCCTACTGAGAGCTTTGTGTTTTAGTTGGCCAACTATGTTTTATAGGAACTTAGGAAAAAAGGCAAATTGCAAGCATTTGAACATTCATCAAATTCTTTCTGAAATATGGCAATATTTGTAAGATTTATATTTTTTTTAACATTAAAATGGTAAAAGGATTTTTCTGTAACCAAGGAGAAGGCATCAAATATTATCTTCTGCATTAGATGTGCAAGATCAATCTTATCCTAGGACCATGAACACAGCAGAGTATATATCTTTGCTTAAGAATTTCATTTCTTCAATCCATTTTCATCTCTACAGCCACCAGAAATCTGAATTTTCTTTGACACTTGCTCTCTCTTGAGTCTAATTCTCCAATCTTAGCATACTGACTGTACTGCAAATTTTGCAAAAAGAACGAATTCTTATCCTGAGCAATTGCTTGTTTCTCAGATACTGAGTTTGTTGCCTCTGAATTTCTACAAACTGCTTTTCTAGATTGGACTCTGTTCTTTTAGAGGCTCTGACAGTGGTATGCTGCCACATCACTGAACTAGAGCTCATCATTGTATCACTACCTGTTGTAACCACATTCTAGTAACTTCTGTAATCAAGGTTAAAAGCCTTGGGTAATTATTTGCCTCCTTACAGAGTCTATATTATAGAAAGAAGACAGGTATGTTAGTGTTAGCTATAATACCATTGCTTCACTCGAAGGCCATCAGAACCTCTCTCAGATCAAAGTTCCTTACTGAGAATTTACACTGTGCCATATCCTAATGAGTATAGACTGGGATCATGAGTCCTCAGGGCTCAGAAAAGAAAAATCTTTTTATCTGTAACCTTTTATTGTTTCTGTTTTCTTTCACCACTTAACTCTGGCCTTAAGTGTTCTTGTGCAGCAGATCCCAGCCTGTATTTACAAAGGGGTTACCCCCAAAGGGACAAAAGCTTCATTACCCTCAGCTTTGAGAACAGCCACATACACTGGAATTTTTTCCAATAAAAAATATAAATGTTTTTTGCTACTCAGCTTTTCAATTTTCACATCTGCCTAAGATGTGATCCTTTCTGTTCACCCAGCGATGTCCACAGTGAAAGCAAGCACATGTCCATCCCCCATTCACTGCCTGGCTTCCTGACACCATGTAGTGGCCATCACCAGTGGGGACACACTCGGGTGAGTGCCATCTGTGCTGAGGAAAGTGCCTACATACAAATGGATGAGACAAAATGCATGTCATACAGAGGAGAAAAAAAATGTATCTGTTTTGAAAGGCTATCAAAGATTTCTATAAAGAGCAATAGACACATTGCCTTTGATTAGCTCACAAACCACCATATTACCATTCCGATGAAATAAAGCTCTACTTAACAGTCTCTGTGCTTTCTCATAGTGATGGGTGGAATTTATCTCTGATGGCTCTTCACTGAAAACAAGTAATAATTTATCTCCCAAGAAATACTAGGATAATGAAAACTGCCATACACAGTGCAGATACTTCCCCCAATTTCTTTCTGGAAGCTTATTAATTATCAGGACTTTCTGAGAGGTTTGTAAATCAAGACAGAATCTGCTTAAATAATCTATGAATATGTGATAAAGCTCATTATTTTCAGAGTTTGGAAAAACAAGTCTATTCCTCCCCAAAAGCCCTGTAAACCAGGCAATCCCATTGCCACAGCAGCACACTTACTCAGCCTCATGAGTGTGTGAAGATCCCTGGTCTGTAAATACAAGACTCCCTTTCTCTACTTCCAATTAAATGATAGAAAGCAGCAGTAATTGTTTACCATGGATTCAGCTAGAGGTCTTTATTGTAGAGTATCTGTGTCCTTTTAAGCCACTTGCTTTCATTTGTCTTAGGAGATGTGCTACCTTCTAAGAAAAACACACAATGGTAACAGATGCCCAGAGAAGACCCACATTGCAAGAAAAGGCTGAAGTCTGCTTAGGAAAAGGGATCAGACAGGAACACCCTTAAAATAAACAACAAAAATCTGCAGCCTGTGCCTGATCCCCTGCCTTCCTGCAGCTCCTGCCTGCGAGCCCGTGCTTAGCCACTGCAGGGGAAGAGCAGCTTGACAGGGCTGCCACCTTTCCCTCTCCACCCGGATCCAGCTGGGCACACGAGGTGTCCCACACACAGGTGCACAGAGATACAATTCATACATTTGTGAACCAGTTTGAAAGAATACAGTCCAATGATTTCACAGGGAGTTTGGTGGCAGGACGCCCAAGAAGCTCAATCACTTAGGGAACAATAGGAAAAAAAAGAGCAGAACTGACTTCTGCAGTGCAAGTATTTACACAGGCAGATCACAAATCCAGTGGTTTTAGCTGATCAGTCAAGTGGAATGACTTGGTAAGGCCAGAACAAAAAACAACACTTGGGAAGAGCTTAATTTCATTGTCTGAAGGTTTCTCCGCTGAGTTTAACCAGCCCTGCTCTCCACTTGTTTAGGCAGCTTTTCTTAGTAACAAAAGACTTTCACACTCAGGCATACACGAGAGATACAATTTTCAGACACACTGACGTGATGCAGGCTTGGCACTGGCCTCGCTTTGCGCAGACTGAATGTAATTAAGTTCTGGTCACTGGGCTGTGGGCAAACACCAGCTTCCAGTCCACTGATTAATTCTTCTTTAGCCAGCACTGTGACATCCAACATTGACACGCTTCAGAGTGGGCAAAGGGGATATTTGGAGGTTAGAAAATTATACGTTATGGTTTTTAGAAAATCCTGTGGTACAATATTAGACGCCACAAATACCCAGAATGTGTACCCCAAACTGAGGTGCCGCTGAAAAGCACAGCCCTCTTCTCTGTATGGTACCAACAAGTGTATAGGGAGTAACTCACCCTATTTTTAGGTTTGTTAGACATTCATCTCTCACTTCCCCCTGTCCCTGTCTCTCTGGCACTGCTTCCTGAGCATTGCTAATTAGTGTATTGAGCCATACACATGGATATATAAATATACAGTAGATATAAAGACCTTGTGTTTCTGAGTTTTAAGAATACCACTAAAAATAGATGGTAATTGTGTCTAATATGGAGCAATGTTCTCCATATTTCCTTCCTTGCCTCCATTTTGTGAGTACAGTATAAACAATGCTTTTACCATCATAAATAATTCAAGTCATTCCACGAGATATCAGTAATGTCAATTAGACATATTTCTTCCCATCAATGAGAATTTCCTGTTTTCTACTATACTTTGGGAAAACACTCTTAACCTTGATGTGTAAGGAATTGAAAAAAAAATCTTTTGTTTCTCATTTGTGGTGTTTAGAGCTCACTTTGTACACTGTGAGCCCAGATTCACAGGTTTGTGCTTCATGAAGTTTGAACCTCATTTCAAAGTGCCATTCTACAATTCACGGTGCTTCTTACAAAAGCAGCACAGTGCAAGTTATTGGGCCCATAAGTGCCATATGTCCTCTCATCACCAGCCCTGAAACATGTAATCCATATTAAATAAAACCCTGAGCCATTTTCAGTAATGTTTGCTCAGTTTGCAAAGGTCATTAGAAGGTGAGCAAGGGTCGAGGGAGAACTTTATGCAATGGATAAGAATAGCTCAGCACAGATGTAACGTTTCTGGTGGACGATCCAGCAGGTCTTTACAAACATTAATTAAGCCTCACATTTTCCATATGAGATAGGTAAACACTGTCACTGCCTTGCTCTCAGATCTGTAAAACAAGGCCAGTAAAGACTTGTGACTCATGATATCAGAAGAGCCAAGAGCAAAATTAAAAAAGACTTAGCAGCCAGCCCACATTCTAGCAACTTGCATTAATTCAGTCAGTGATGGGATCCTGTGCTCTACTCATGCAGGGTCAGGTCCCATTTCCCTTGCCAGTGACAACAGATTCCTGGCTGTATTTGACTTCCAGTTCTGCATAACTATAAATAATCTGCTACATCTCATTCTTCAAGAGTCCAGACATCTATAATTTCCAACGTGACTTATTTTGTCCTCCTCCTCTACTCCACTGCTGTGATGCTTAACCCCTCAGTTCTTTTCTTTGCAGCACTGTATTACGAGAAACCTCTGCAGAAAGGGAAGCTGTGAATCAAATGATGAACATGTTCAGTGTAAAGTCCATAGCTGTGACAAATTCAATATTAACAAAAGGCAGCAGGAAAGTGTTTAAATTCTCCTTCTGTCCTCAGACCTGAATATCAGCAGGGTGTAAGTGGTTCACGGATGTTGTACCTCTCATCTTCACCATGGGATGAATTTCACTTAAACACCACAGTCATATCTCACAGCTTTGGTCTCCATTCCTACCTATTTTCAGTTCTGAGATATATCCAACAGAAACTATATCTAAAAATAAATAATAAAGCATACTTGTGCTAACTTTCAAACACAGCTGTGTACCCGTAAATCCTACGTGCTTCACCAGGCATGTGGAAACAGAGGTGCCACAAGATTCAAAATAAATACATAAGGAAAAGAAGAAGCAAGTTCATATACTGCTACTCCCAATTTTCTATGTTGCTGGGCTTTATATATTATATAAAATAGGTAAACAAATTTTCTCTTTCTGTAGTTGGTCAAAGATATTCAAAACTCTGTTCTTGAGGACCTCTGAAATAAATGCACTAATAAATTGCTTAGGACAGATTTTTGACTAAGAAGTGCAGGTTCATAATCAGAATTACTGTAAGGGTAACTGCATATCCAATTATTTAATCTTGAGGTCGCATTTGCCTAAATTATTGAGAAAAACTTATTTTATTACTTTCAACTCTTTGAGCCAACAATCCTGCAGGAAAGACTCCATGTTCTCTTTCAAACACTAACAAAACAATTGCTGGAAAATTTGTATCTGTAGCATGTCCGTGATGCAAACACAAACATATTTGTCATCTCTGAAATCAGATTCATTCTGCTGGCCATCAAAACAATCAAAATGATGGTGGAAAATGGTGATGAAATAGTTATGAATCCTTTACCTCAGTATCGGGGCATGATGAGCTCTAGAAGCACCACTGCCTTATTTTCACAAACAGATCCATTAAAATTAGCAGCATTTGTGTCATTTTTTGAAATACTATATTAATACTTATTTTCCACCATGGAGTCCCTGTTTGATTCTACATGAGTTCACTGTGCACTGCTGAGGGCAAAGGAGGGTCAGGTCACCTCTTGACCTGTGCATGAAAGTCCTGCATCATTAAAGAGATGAAAAAGGAAGGACCACGTTTAGACAGGTGATCCAGCAAAATAAGTCTCTTGAGCTGGAATCACGTAGATAATTCCACTGCATCAATATTTCAAATGCATCAGGTTCAAAGGAAAATATACTTGCCTAAAACAACAACAGTTTGGCTTGCAATCAAAATTTGTAACCTGCAATGCATCGAGTGCCAATGTTCTTGAAATGCTTCCTGGTTTTATGAATACACCCTGCAATTCAAGCACTATCGTATAACCGGGATAAGAAGATATTTAAAACATAAAGGCATAAAATGCATCATATGAGACAGACTGCATCTTAAGAACACAAATAGATACAGAGTCAAGACATTGCTCATAAACAATCATTTCAAGAATCTGAGCGCATGACCTAGACAAAGAGATGGCTTGTGTGTGGTGGTAAATATGCTGCTATTTTAAAAGCCTACAGGCTCCTTTAAGACTGAGAGCATTGGAAATCCTGAGCTATACCATGCCAAACAGTGTTCAGTTTATTCACACATAACGTGTTCTGGGATCTGAAGAGATGTGTTCAGTCTTTCAGTACAGCATGCACCAAGCTTGCTTTTTCAGTCAAATATTCACTGAATATTACATTTTACTCATGTTCTTCTTGTACTGGTGTGACAGTAGGCAGCTGCCTGCCACTGTCAGCACCTCGTTTCTCCAGACAGTGAGGCCACAAATTCATTTCAACACCCTGAGAAAAAAAAAACAACAGAAAGCATAGGACCCAGAGTGCTGGAGACATCCCACGCTTGGGACCAAAGTGTGGTTTCGGCAAAAATGATGAACTGAGAAGACACCACAGTCATTTCAGTAAGCCTGAGATAAGTGATTCTTGAATGGGTCTCTACTTCCCTTTCTGTTCAAGCTTGGCACAGAATACTTAATTAGCCAGGAAGATTTTCTAGCTCTGTAGTGGGAGATTTAGATTCCTATTCCTGCACCAGTGGACAGTCAATTATTTATATAAAGGAGAAGAGAGCCAACAGAAGGGACTGTGAATGCCTTCTGCAACATAATGACCTATTGCTCGGAGGCTATGATGCTCTGAAGGCAGAGGAGAGAACTGAACCCTATAAAAGCAGGACAAAATCATCTCTCTGGATAACAGAGCTCTTTTCCTGTTTGGTTGCACTTTTTTTTTTTTGCCTTTTTTATTTTTCCTGAAATGAGAAGGAAAATTTGACCCAAATTCCCTAGCAGTTTCCAGGCAACTGAACTTTGCCAGAACATGTAACGAATCTCTGAAATGCTACTTGCCATCCTCCTGTAAAAACTTAATGGCCTGCGTTTGTACCACGAGGTAAACTAAGGACAGCCAGCTACTTCTGAAAGGCAGGGAAGAGAATTTTCTGTCACTGAGGAAACAAACACTAAATACTTATCACCAGGATGTATTTTCATCTCCAGAGGATAATGATCCAGATATTGAAAGCGATGGGAATCCTTCCCCCCAGCTATCACAAATCTTGTTTCCATTTCTGCTGTACGAAATTACTATTAAATCCTATGCTATCTCAGGATTTAGAAGACCATTATCCAGACATTATCCAGAATTCTCACTATTTTGATGCTGTGAGAACAATGGCTCCAGGGCAACCGAGTAAGGGTGATCAGACATTGGAACAAGCTGCCTGGGGAGGTGGTGGACTCTTCGTCTCTGGAGACATTTAAAAAGAGACTTGATGTGGCACTCAGTGCCATGGTCTAGTGACTGTGGCGGTAATTGATCAAGGGTTGGACTCGATGATCTCTGAGGTCCCTTCCAACCCAGCCTATTCTATGATTCTATGATTTCAGAATAGGAGCCATCCTAACCATGTTTCTCAATACATGGGGTAGTAGAGATGTGTTTTAAAGGCTTTTGAAGGACAGCACTGAAGTGTCTTTTGGCTACTGATGGAGCATTTTTCTGAAGTCTGAGGAAGACTTGGGAAGCAGTACAAATGCCTTTCAGTACCTCTCCAAGCAGAGTGTGGAGCTGAGCTTTACACTAATGGCAGGTCACAGAGCCAAGACAACTCCTCACAAGAGGCCTCAAGAGGTAAATTTCCTTCAAATGTATTTAGGGAAAAAAGCCAAGCTAATGAGGGACCACAAAGAGAGAGACAATCTGAGTGAGCAGATAGGAAAATGAGTCCCTTTGACAGACTGAAAATAGTGGTCTTTACCTGGCTAATAGATTCTATGATTCTCTGGTTCTATAATAATGGATTACTGAAAAAATCCCAAACTGACTTCTGCTTACAGTCTCTGACCAGCTTAGAAAACTGTGCTCCAGTTAAGTTTACACATTTCATTCTCTCATACTGGGTGACTATCATCATACACACTGAGAGTCTGTTGTGATGGCTCAGCCTTGTGTACTGGCAAAGATCATCAGGACTTCCAGTGAGACTGCTTCTGCTGGAAGGAAGATTCAGACTGCTGACAAGTCAATCCTGAGATAGTCTTCTGGAGACAAGCTGTGCAGTTTTAGCACAAGACTGAGTGTCACAGCAAAAAACAGAAGCTGAAATCTTTTAATATATTAAAGTTTAACCCATTTATTTTATAACAGACTTCTATCCATTTCTAATTCTGGATAAAGCCACATTAATTAGCCCTTGAGTTAAATGATATGCCAAGTACTACCAGCTGTCTTTTCCCTTTTCTTCCTATCTATATGTGTATGAAGACATATAGACATGAAGACAGAGATACTTAAGAGGATAATTGCACCCCAGCTCTTTGTCCACTGAAGAAATCCCCTGGTTTAGTTTGTGCTTCCTTCTCGCATTGAGAAACCCAACAGAACAGTTCATCTCAGAACTAAATAAGAGGATAAATAATCTGTACAATTTATTTTGTTTGCCTCATTGTGGTTTTAATTACTACTAGTAGTCCAAGTCCTTAAACTATATTCATTGTCTCAGAGAACCATACATTTTCACAGATGCACTACTCAGTACTCACATACTGTGGAACTGTGCACACTGAGAAGATATTTTAATGACTCAGTGTCATGGTTTAGGACACTCATATACTGTTTCGGATAAATCCAATCATAAATCATATCAAGAGGGAAAAAAACTAAAGAAATGTATATGCTGTTCAAGGTCAGGCAAAAGAACAATACTTTCTCTCTCAATTTGGCCAATAAATACAGATTATATATTGTTCAATAAAATATCAACAACAATATATATACTGTTTCGGATAAAAACCTTTTAGAAAAAATATTTCCTCCAACTGTGTTTTACTTTGATCATATTCCACATTAAGGTAGTTTTAGACCCATTTTCATTTCAGTTATTTTACTGACACTGGTAAAGTGCATCACTGTTAAGATAAGAACATCTAACACGACGTCAGTTTTGCACTTTCAGTGCTCCCTGCCATTCATGGAGGGCACAGGAGAGGAGCTCTCTCTTTGATTAAATATATGGCTATTTATTTCTTCTGCAGCCAGTACTGTCTTTATGGCCTCTCAGATAAAGATGTGGGAAACAGTTTGTGTCCAGATTTGCAAGGCAAAACAAAACACAGTATGACTACTGCCGAGTATTACATTCTTCTGTATGTCACAGTGAGTGAACTTAATTATGGCTCATTAACCCCGAATTCAGTTTCTGATTCATGTACCCAACAGAGTAGTAGCAAGTCATCTCTCATAACTTCAGCATGATGTTCTTAAATCAACGTGGACTTGTATATCAACATACCCTATAGTCCTTGCATTTTTCATGAGCCTTATAAATGGAAACATGGCACATAATAATTAATGATTTCAGAAGCTAGTTTTGAAGAGAGATACATTGGGATTATCAAATCTCTTCCCTGAGGATAGAGACAGTCTGATGAAGTGCTTCAAAAAGTTCCTCTCAGATCTCTTCTGCACACATGCCCCTGCTGTGTCTGCCCTCTGGTTATTAGCTTCACCTGTAAACAGTTCACTGCCACTGCTGACTCCACTAAACATCTTCTTTGTACTTCAATCTGCGTTTTATGTGAACTCTGGAGCTATTAGCCACTAATATCAACAGCATTGCACAGTCTAGGAACATTTATTGCTCCCCTGCTTAGTTTAATGTTTCTGCCTTAGTACCATAATATTATTAATAGTCACAAAGTACAATAAAAGAAAATTAAGTGTTTATTTTGTTTAGGCTTTCGCCACTCTACCTGCAGCCTTTTTCCATTACATTTGCACATAAATGAGCATACACTACATTTTTTAGTGCATCTAAAAATCAGGGTTTAACTCCCCTAATCATATTGTTCTATTTTCAGTCATCTTCCAGGCCACTTTATTTGTTATTGCAAATGCAAGTATATTATGGTAAATTTAAACATATATATTTTACATAAATGCATAGTACGTGTTTGGTAGCTATTCACCTTGCTAATAGACTTCATTTGTATATTTTCCCCTCTTTTAAAAGAAATATTTTGTTTGCATCACACAGATGCCAAAATAGCCCATAGCTGCTTGCGGTGATGCTTTATATTCCCCCTCAGTTTCATAGATCTAAAAACAAAATTAAGGTTTTAATGCCTATTAAGATAGGCATTGATTCAGACATACTTCAAACTGATGTGCATGACATCTGGAGACAGTCGCCTGCAACTAGATGCTGAAATTCTGAAGTGTCCACTTTCTTGAGAAACATTGTCCTCCACAGACAATGTGCTGATGAAACGTGAGCCAAGCCATAGCTGGCTACAAGAGCATAACCTGAAGTGCTTCCCATGGATCCACACAACTACCCGTTAAGAACAGCATTAACTGCATTCTTTCCAAAAACCAGCTCAAAGACCACATATTCCCGTGAAGGTAGCTAGATGGTGGTAACATTACAGATTACGTGGTTAGAGAGTATGTGAAATGGCAGCTGCCTCTGTACAGCGCGGGCTTTGTGTGGCCCTGTGGTGGGCACAGCCCACGCTGCTCCTGTCCCACTGTGTGGCAGAGGCTGCTGGCATCTGAACAGACAGTCTGAGAGGTACCTGTAGGGACATGGGATATAAAATAACACTTTCTGGGTCCCGCATACTAACAGAGTTCAGATTTAACCAGTCTCAGAATATCTTTAGTAGAGAGAAGTTAGTCCTTTTCCCTGTCTAGAGAGTTTAGCTATGCAAGTGTCCCAGTCAGCTCTGCAGACCTTGTCCAACATTGTACAAAAGCAGCATGAATTATCTACACCACACGTAATTTTGGTGGTGAACGTGCATGTCTAGCTAAGCCTGATGGGCTCTGATTTGCCAGTTGGTCCTCAGAGTGGCCACCTGCCAGCATGGCACGAGTATCTAGTATTATTGGACTCCACATCTCAGATTCCAGGGTAAAACCTTCACACTTCTAAGCAGCTTAATGAAAGACAGTAGGTGGCTTACATTTTTTCTGAACCGTCTCCAATTTGACAGCATTTTTCCAGTATTCAGCAGCTCAGATTATATGCCAGGAGTCCTGGCACCACAGGAAAAGCATTAGTTTCTCTGTTTTTTCCCTATGGATCCAGATTAATAGCCCTGAATTCCTGCTCCCAGTGGACTGAAAAGACATAGTTTGAAATGCATGCATTTGTTGGGTTACATTCGTTTGTACACATAACTAATTATAAAGTAATTAGTATTATCTCAATGCATCTAGAGAGGCAAGCAAGGGAAGACAGAACCATTTATTATAGTGACAAAGGGAATCAGCATTTTCTTATCATAAAAATCCAAGTTATCTTGTTTTCTTGCATGCAGTGTAATTAATCACTGTATTTAGCACTCATAGATAATAACACCCAGTATCTACTTTGATGAGATACAAACAAGCGTATTATGAATCACTTCACATCCAGACCATCCTAATTGCTAGAATTACTGTCTTCATGTCTGCTGCCTCTGTAACAGCAGGTAACTCAATGAAACGCTGAAACACCCGCATGCTTTGGCAACCAGTTTAGCCACTGAACTAATGTGGCATTTGTCATTCTTATTATGAAGCCATATTCTTCACTACGATCAAGACAGAGAAGTCCACAGGGTGATGCAGGGCATAACCAAGGGCATAATCAAACTTCCTGGAGTGGATGACTGAGGGAGTGAAAAACGCTGTCAAATTCACTAATTCACTAATCCCATCTAAATAAACCTCTTAACTGGATGGAACACAAAATGAAATCTTACTTTTACCTTTAAATGAGTAATAAAATAAAATTAAAAAATAAAAGAACCCTTATCAGTTAATTGAAATTGTCTTCAATTATATAAATACAACTAACTAACCTTTAGGGCTTTTCATTAACGAAGGTTCATCAATTCTAATCATCTGACACTCAAATACTCTAATGGCCATGCCAATGTAATTAAAGTTGCCAATTCCGCTGACAAAGTTCTTAGGTTACAAGAACAGTTATCAATGTAGGATAAGTAATCTTGTACCACACTGCTTTCACAGATACTGTCCTATCCCACTAATGTCTTAACTGGTGACAGATTTTATTAGCAAAATTAATCTCCAAATATGTATTTGGTCGTTACTTTCTGTTCAGAACCGGAAGCAGGTGCCGTGTGGTATTTTATCACAGTTAATAAACACAACAGGAGTATGCCTGGAATGAACCATCGTCTTTAATCAAAATAATTAAGGTTTTAATCTTCTAAGGGTAATTTGTTTGACCCCATCCTACCAAATACATTCTCAAACTTTCTGCTGTATGGATTGTGACCGAGGGCTAGAAGAGAGTCAGGGTGTAAGAAACCAATTCAGCACCTGCTTTACGGTGTCTTTCGTATTGTACTAATATCCACATGCAAGGCATAAAGATCTCTCATTGCTACAAGATCACTTTCCAGTTAAATTGTGTATTTCCTGCCTACAAAATGTGCATAAATTCATTTAAACAGCATATAACAACATCTATTAGAATAATTTCAAAGCATTCTACAAGCTACTATGCAGCTGCAAATATCGGAGCAACTGCCAAACATTACACACTGGAAACTTTCAGCAACTTTCATCGTCCTGATCACAAAAATAAAATTACCTTCCAGTTCAGATCCATTTTTCCTCTTCCAGAATCACTACAGGATATTTGAGAATAAGATTTCAACAAGAGGTATCCCCTTTCTTCCTTACATTCAGCATTGTTTGATTTATCTTTTTTAAAATAGATCAAGAAGAAAAGAATCAGAGGAAATCTTACACCATATGATAAAAACACCCTACAGCAATATGATTTATGACAAAGTAGAGCCCGAGTTTTAAGTATCAGAAAAAAAAAAAGGGCAGTCAGACTGGGTCAGATCAAGAGTTCTGAAAGTGGCCAGCAGAAGATGGCAAAGGGATATGTAAGAGGATGACACAAATATTGTCATAGATTCATGGGACACTTTCAGCCAGTTCTGGTCTCAATTTCTTCTCTAATAATTCTTAAACTACATTTTCTTTCTTGACTGCTACTGAATATTGAGCTGACTTTTTCATTAAACTTTCAATAGTAACTATAATGCCTCATTCGTGAACAGTAGCATGCAGTATTGAATAGACTGAATACTTTTGTCTAATTACCAATCCCTATAGCAATTGTAATTTTAAAAACTTAAAATATAGTTGTGGAACATACCTGAGCCATACATACATACAACAATCTCTTAGCTGCTTTCAGACATTCAGAAGCAGAAAGAAAGAGATGTTCTAAGAATTTTGAGGGTTTGGTTTTGATTACTTGGATTGTTGCTTTTTTTTCCTACCAAAATCATATAGTAGTTAATAATTAGAATTATTGACTCACAGTTATGTTCTGATAGTCTCACCCAAGCAATCCCTGGCTTTTTGACTGATTACCATAAATAGTTATAAGATAACCAAAAGGAAAGTAAAAGAAAAAAGACTGAAGACATGACTGCCTAAACAGTGTTGCTCATGAGCCATTGAATGTTACAGGTTGTTGTCTCCCTGCTCTGCTTGCAGTATTTCTTCTAACAGAATTGCAGGACTATGCCCCTGTTAAAAGGAAGAATACAGATTTAAATACCTTGTTAAGAGCTGCTAAGGAAACTCAGTCTGAAAATTTCCATCATCCCTTGAGCTAACCAAGGGTAAACAGAAAACTGAAAGCAGGCAAGGGTTTGGTTCTGTGGGGTTTTTTTTCACTTTCACAAGTAAATTCAGTAACTACATAGGCATTTACCTACACTAGCTTGTAGTTGCATGAGTTTAGGTCTTAGCTTACAATGAATTACTCTGTGTATTCTTTGACCTGGAGCCAATCCTGTTCAGAATACTATCTGTACAACTACTCTGGAGTCAGTAAAGACTTGCACTTGCAGGCTGAAGCACATGCTTTTTTATGTACTGCAAATAAGCTGGTTGATGCCAATGAGCAAAGGCACAATGAATAAGTGAAACATATATAAGAGTTTGTAGGATGAGAGCCTACAGAAACAGCATTCAACTCCTAGATATTTGGTATTCACTATAAATGCACGTTCCCACATGCATTTCAAGAACATTTGACACTTTTTAAACAATATTGCTCAGAAAGAAAGTGTAAAAGCTATACTGGCAGCTTAGCACAAGTTCATGGTACCACTGCATCACTTTACTAGTTATAAGCCACTGTCCTCTTACACCATGTATGGTTTAAAGCTATGCACTCACACAAGAGCATACGAAAGAGCTTTCTCTATTCAGTCTGAACAATGGGACAAGTGGTGACAGTGAAGTGCAGCATTGTCTAAGCATTGACTAAGAGGTTCAGAAAGCTACCTCAAGGAGTATATGGCAAATTCAAGAATGCAAGACTGGTCTCAAAATACAACCTCACTTTTTTCCTGCATGACCACCAAGTTTATGCACATGTGAAAAGGGGAAAAAAATGTAGGGTCATATTAATGCCTTCCCACAGCATATAGCTGAGGACAAATTCTGGAAAAGCTATTCAATTCTTACTGAGCGTAACAGGCACCGACCCTCTGAAGGGCCTGGGAATTGTTTTCAAAAGGGGTCTGAACAACAATGTCAACTTTTGGCCCAAAGTCAGCTGGAAACAAGCCACAACATAGACACAGTTGGCCCTCAGGACAAGCTTCCAAAGACCTTGACAAACGTAAAGTTAAATTTTAATTATCCCTGTTTAGCTTGATTTATAATAATTGTCAATATCTGCGGTTTGAAATAACACATTTTACAACATCATCAGTCAGAGAAAATATTTTCCTAATGACAAAAGGGAGGAAGAGTCTGCAGTGAGTCCAAGAATTATATTATCAATCTTATTTATTATTTTTTTAAACCATAACACACAAACATTTATGAGACATTGGTCTGAAATTGGGGTGAAAGGCTGAAGAATACTTTGTTTTCCTGGTTTTGCAACAGTCAGATTTAGGAGTTTAATACTGCAGACATGAGACCAGCTGAGGTGCCAGGAGTTCATAGAGATAATTAATGGTGTTTGAAATGCTCACAAATTCTGAAGAGTCCATAGAACCATAAAAATTTTACTTGATGATTATTTTTTAAAAATAATTATGATGTGACAAGAGTTGATAATTCATGCATTTGGACAAAGATCCTTCTGATGTCCTTCACAGCAAGGAAACCCACAACCATTTTGTACCAACAAGTCCCATTAAAATATTCAGCTTTTTTCATTCCTAAAGCGTTGCACGGGAAAGGTCACTTTTAACACTGGGTTTTCAGCTTATCAGCTTCTGAGCAGTATTTCTGGAATAAACTGCCATGACTTAAAGGATACCAGCCAGAACAGCAAACAAATTCTCAACTGGTGTCAGTGTTTCTTGCCTTTGAGCAATGGCCACTTGCAGAACCGCAGGCTCAAGCTGTGGTTGTGCCAGGAATTTTCTAAATCAATACTTCAAGTTGCCCAGAAATCATCTACTTTCCTGCTTTGAATCTATTTACAATTAAATTAGTGCATATGGTTTTAAACAAGAGGAGTAAAAGGGTAAATTAAAAACATAAGAACAAGTCAATTCATGTGAAATAAGAGCTGCTAAGCTACAGTGAAAAATAGATCCCAATAATGTCAGTAGAGGAGTGTTCAGAGGTCATAAACCACAGAAGTATTGCAGTTACTGTCCCTGCTCCAAGTAAAAGGCTCACCAGAAACAAACCCCATCATTTGCAGCTATGGTATTGGCAGGTAAGTGTGACAGATGATGCACATATCCTCAATGATTTAATTATTTTTTTTCCTGTATAAAATGGATAAAACTAATATACATTTCCATTTTGATTTTTTTGCAACTTGACTCTGAAATTGCTTCTGCCATGGGTCTGTGAATTCCCAGACATTGCTTGATTCATTCTTACCAGCAGTCACTTCAGCAGAAAAGATAAAAGGTTTTGCAATTTTGTTTTCTTTTTAAAGGTAGCTTCCTGTAACAACTTCTTCTAATAAGCTATTTGTTTTTCATAGCACCAACTGAATGAAACACTTTGCTTCATGCCTCAAATCCTGCCTCATTTACAACATTTATCCATTTGGGTTAAAAATAAAACTATCATTGCCTTTCTTTTAAATAACTAATGTGTCTATAATTCGCTGATCCTGAACCTCATACACAAGGGAAAAAAAAGAAGACTTTCCAGCTTTTCTTCATTTTACCCCTCAGACACACAACTCCTAACGAAGAGGCTTTCTCAAGTTCTTTGCTTATTTATAAACACAGGTCCAGAAACTCTGCATATCATCTGAAAGACTGAGTATTAAACCTATTGATTATCTCCCGCCCTGGCCTAAAGGAAAATTTCTCCTTTAAGAATTATAGTGCATTATTCTATAATAATATTTTTCCTCTCCTCTCACCCAGGCAGCAGAAACATGAGAAGGTGATGAAAACCTGAGTGGGAATTCAGTGAAAGCCACAGGAGGGTGAAGTCTACAGCTCAGCTCAGCTCCAGAGTTCTGGTTGAAGTCTGATTCTCTGTCTCTGTCAGTAATACGGCTTTAAAATGTTATTTGACAGCCTCTTCTAAAGTTAGAACATCAGCTATTGCCCATGTATATGTAACAGTGGCAGCTGAGATGGGTTTCAGAGAGGCCTCAAGCAGTTCTGCACAGAATCTGTCCTCCCAGATAGCAGGGACAAATTATGCCCAAGATTACCAGTTTTGAGCACAGACTTTTCCACAGCCTCACAAGCCATGCAAATCCTCCTAGTTTCTAGGCTGCTAGCCAAATCAATGCTTAGAAGGATGAGCAGGCAAGACTTAAACAGCAAGTCAAGTAAAAAGAAACAACTTGTTGTTCCAGAGGAAGAAGTCTTTACTACCAAAAATATAAAAATATTACTGAATATCGAAATTCCGTTAGGCATTTGGGAGGGGAAAAGATCAGTGGGGCTTTAGAGGACTGGAGGCAGGGGGAAACACATTCAGTTTGTGTTCCCTAGCCTGTGTGAATCTTAGGATAGGAATAAATGATCCCTGTCCTGGAGGTCATAATTTGCCTCTTCTTCAGTCTCCTGGAGGAAGGGCCTCCTCACTGCCTCTTCCAGATCTCATCCCTGTCAGAGCTCTGCCCTGGTGCAGTGCTGGCATGTAGGAGGAAAATGAAAAGCCCAACCTTTCCATGGTGAAGCAGGCACAGAGCTAGTATCCCACAGTTTGGGGGGCAAGGTCATCTGTGCAGAACTGGGTTACCAGCTCTGCAAGCCTGGCAATGCAGATAAGACAATACCATGGTGCTATTAACACCAACTACTTTTTCCACCATATGATGTTCCATTATTTCTAGAACTGTGATACTACCATGAAACCTGCATATCACCCATTATTACAGGGAAGCTTTGTGACAATTATCTTTTAACGGAGGAGGTTTCTATAAAATTGTATCTTTAACTGTGTATTCTCACAGTCCAAGCTTCTTTAATTCAACAGTCAATTTATTATCTTGTAGAAATGATACTCCAGAAGCTACTATTTGAAATAACATTTCACAAGAACCAAACTCCACAGGAAAGAGAGTAACCAGCAGATATTCTGTATTCCTTTGATAAAATTATGAAATCTTGATTGAAAAGAAATGTAAGAGAAAAAAATCTGTTTGGAAAACACATTTTGCCTTTTTATAGCTATTTATCAACACCAACAAGACAGCTATATATACAATACAGAGTTTAAATCTTGAGCTGCTTAATATCTTCCAGGCAAAGATGGTGTTGTAATAGAGCAACGATCTCGGGATCTGTATCCAGAGTTGAGATTTAACTATAAAAAACTACAAGTTTTTCAACTACAAGTTGAAAGTTCTTAAACTACAATTTAAAATCTTCTTTCCAGCCAGATCATTACTGCTCTTCCATGGGCAATGAGCTTTTTCCAAAATAATTTCCTAGTGAAACAGTAAGATGTATATTTACTGCATTTATCTTTCAAATCTGCACCAAACCCCCCAAAATGATAAAACATATCAGATCCAGAAAAGTCCACTGCATAGGAACGGCATCCCCTGGTTCGGTATTCAAACAAATTGGTTCTGAAATGCAGGGACTTTCAATAGAACAGGATGAAAAATCTCCACAACACTTTATTTCCTTAAGAAAGATGATCTTAGAACAATTGAGACTGAAAGAGAAGAATGACTTTGGATCATTTGAACGGTGAAGGTGAGATGTGTCTTGTGGAGGAAAATGCAACATGTGCTGTGCTGACACCTCATTTATTAATTGAGAGCATAAAAGCCATAGGAGCTGGGGTTCCAGGGACAGTTTCACCCTAACATACAGCACCCTTGTCCCATCCATTCCTTTGTCACCAAGGGCATACCCCACTAACTACAGAGAAGAAACTGAAGAGTTCTGATACACCCCATTGCAAAGCTTTCAACACCACATAAGGGCTTCTGGGGGGCTTTTGGGGACAGAAATTATCAAAGAACAAGTCAACGTCATAACTCCTGCCCTGAGCCTTGAATCATTTCAGCAACGTCTTAGGACAGAGGAAGGCAGGATGCCATTGCAACAGCATGTACACAGCACACACATGCAAGAACAAGTCTTCTTTTGGCCTTGAAGTCCCTAGTCCAGATTTAAACTCCCAGGCTATTGGCTTGGCATCAGGCTGTCAGTTGTACAGCCTCAGATGGTATCCTACATTTTCCTGCTAACTCAGTGCCTTCTGTTCCCAAGCAATGGATGTTGGATCTTTACAGTAGATACAATTTACTGGATGCACATCAGGAAGGTTTTTAAAGGAACTTCTGGAGATGGGAGGGAGGTAATAGAAAGACAAAAAAAAAATTACAAAAATTTGATTGATTTTAGTTTGATTCAAAGCTCACCTCTCCCAGTTAGACTTTCTGATCTTTTCAATGGATTTACATCCTACAAATACATGAAAGGCAACTGTAGACATTTTCAGCACAAATATGAGGTGATCTAAGTAATGTTAAACAAAGTTTTTAAAGTTCTGTTAAATAAATTGGACCAGTCAAGATAAACTCATAATATTCCACACTTCCTTCAAGGGCCACAGTAAGAACTTTTCATTACTCTAACATATGCTTTGCTGCTCTCTGTCACAAAGCTACATTGCTAAGTTCCATGGGTGTCTGGAGTAAACAGCATAACTGGGAGAGAGACACATGGGGAACCTAATTTCTGAGTCCCTGGCACCTCCTCCACCTGCAGACTGAATCCCACTTGAGACAACAGGATTCCTAATGCCAAAACAGCTTTTCTGAGTCCCAGCAGCTCTTGACTCACCATTCCAGACAGCATGAATGTAAAAGGTAGCACACCCAAACACAGATGGGACTGTAACTAGCACAGGACAGCTGAAGCTATCCAGTCCCAGAGAGACCAATATTCCCCTTTGTTTGCTTCCCTTTCCCTCATCCTGTACCTCTTCCACTCTTTTAGCTTAAAGCGGGGAACATACAGGGACGTGGGGAACCCAGCATCCACACAGATACATCCCCACTACCTTGGAATGCAACCCCTACAAGGGCACCAATATTGTGGGATGCAAGAGGATTTTCCAGTCATTTCTATGCCTTTTACTACACACTGTAAGATGTGGTGCATGAAGGATATCAGAAGTGATACTGCTGCATATTTTCCTCAGCATGTAGAGAATCACACTTAAAACACATAGAGGAACAGATCTGCAGAGCACCTCCACACTTCATTTGATTTTCATTTCACCCTTAGATATTCAGTATTTAAGCATAACCATTCTAATGCATAAGCTTTTTGAGCAACAGTATCACTTCAAACAAAATAATATCAAGGATTTGGTGCCAAAACTACTATTTTTGTCAGTAAAATTAAGTCTTTCACCATTCTCATGCATTCCTTGAATATATACTTTTAACTAAAATAGATGCCTTTTCTTTTGTGAAGTGATTTCTTCTTTTGTCAACAGTATTTGAGCTGACTGCTCAGTGGAGGACAACCTAAAAATGTTAACTTCAGCTTTCAGTTTTCCTAGCCTTATGCAATCATGATAGTCATGTCTCTTGATATCAGTTGACTATAAATGTTTTTGCTTACCTAGAGAGAAAAAAATAGAAATGGAATGTAGCATTTCAAAAGAAATATTATAGCCATTAGTTCCACAAACACACTGTAACTAAATCAGAAACAAATTCTGTACTCAAGAAATGGTATGTCATTTATAATTATGCATATGTGTGTACATACAGAAAGTGAAGGGGACAAACAGAATATGAGAGGACAGTCTAGTCACTGAATTTCATAAAGAAACGTCTGCCTCAGGTATCTGGATGCTGTGGAGATCTATTATATTGTTATCTTTGTTTAACAAGATTTAGAGTGTATGGCAAATGGAGCTCATCAACAAAATGAATTAATTATTTTACAGAAAAAGTAGGGGGTTATTTCTGAACTGACTTTTAATTTTAATTCAGAATGTTTCTACCAGCTCTAGCTGTCGACATTGGTTAGAATGAAACAGGCAAGCAGGAGATCTGGACCGATTTTAGCATACTTTATATGATAAAAAATGTATCATTTCAAAATAGCTAATAGAAATCTGGCACAGTATTCATACATTGCAATTTCATTCGAATATGATTCACAAATCCTTGTGGGTTAAGTATTACTATTTCTGTGATATGGAAAGACTAGCTAGAAAGTCAGCATTAGAATAAGCTCCTAGCTTGTGTTTCTCTGCTCATCCCACTCATGTCATATAGCTCCTCTTCGAAGAAATCTCCCATTTCAGAAGATGTTCACGCCACTTATGCCAGTTCTCCTAGAAAAAGGTAATTTTTGTGTAATGTGTCAATGGCACAAACTAAGATATCCCACAGTGGATGCAAATACTGCAAAGTCTGGAAAGAAATGTCTCTGCACACAACACTTCAGAATTTTCTTATGTCAAGCTGGGAAATGATAGAGGTCTTTATAAATAAAAATCTGATACATGTCAGCAAGAAATTTTATAATTTTTAAATTGGCATTTTAAAGAAAGAAAGAAAGAAGGAATGATATTCCTTTTATTCTACTGGATGCAAAACAAAGTGATAAAGGCATCTATCATAGACTCGTCACATGGTCTGTGCTGGTTGGGACAGTCCTCAAAATCAGTTCCCAAGGTGTTATTTGGGATGCTTCTTTGTCTTAGAAAATCCATAGCTCAAAATCAAACTCTGTATTTCCCCCATCTTCCCCTTTTGAGTTTTGTCCCAAAAATGAAGAACATAATGCAACAAGTTAGCAAGCAAACAACATCATACTTTTCTTCTTCCTTTTTCCTTTTATTTAGACCAGACTGCCTTGGTCTCCAATAGATCAGTTTGAAAATTCTACTGGGATGCTAAAAGCAAAAGCAAACACAAAGTACATGCAATACATGGCAAAGACAAAACAAATAGTACTAAAAATTGCTGGAGGATCAGCACAGTGCTGATAGAGTAGAGAATTAAAAGACGCACATTCTTTAAGGTTTCATTGTGACAGCCCTGCACTGAAGGCATGAGAAAACTGGAATGAGTCACATTGTGTTATAACATTTATCATAAACCAATCTTACTAATGACAGCAGGCAAGACAAGTCACAAACTGATTCATTAGTCCAGAAAGAAGAGGAACAGATAGATTTCTACAAATAAGCTTAACACCAAATAAATATAAAAGCATCTTTTTTGAAAGTCCTCCCATTAGTGAAAAAACCATCACCTACTATTCATATTTCTTTTCAGAAATGATTGGGTTTAAATTAATGTTTTGAGTACAGAATTTTCCTCCAGCTGAAAGGTCAAAAGAATTTTAAAACTGCTACATTTCCATTAAAAGTGCAGCGGCTCTTCCCTCTGTCCCCAAAGTCAGGGAAAGGAGAGGAGCTTAAGGCAATCGGCCGCTGCATTAGATGGTGAAACAATTCTGCCTTGGTTCTCCCCTCAACTACCCTTGTCTCCCTTCACACAGCTTCCCTTGCTACTTTTCATATGCTGCTTCCAGCTCTTCTTCACGCGCTGCTTCCACTAGGGATGATGAAAGTTTGTCCATGTGTCAAATTATTGATAGTCACTTCTACCCATAAAATAAAACTGGCAAACCATAATGATCCCCTGTCCTCCAGAGCACTCTCACAAGATTGCAATGCACTTCAGAAAAGGTATAAATTATTGGCCTCAAGTTACCAGGGCTGAAACTGAGACACACCATTAGCCACAGTAAAAGGCCAGCCATTACTGGAAGCAGCCACTAATTACTGGTTTCTCTCATTCACCACCATTTTTTCCCCATCATCTTTAAAAGTTATGCCAGATCTTGTATTCCATGGTTGTTTGCTGCTTACAAAGAATAAACTGCTGCAAATCTCTTTTCCCTCTGAGAATGAAACTAGTGATATTGTGGCTTCAGAGTACTACAGAGCTGAGTAACAAGGAGGGGTAAAACCAGGGTACAACGCTGAAATCCAGTTCCTGATCCTTAACCCTCTAGAACTGCAGAAGTACTAGATTTCATGGGCAGCAGGACCATCATTAACTTCATGCCTGACCTCCCGAATAATGTAGGCCACAGAATTTCAGTCAGTAATTCAGTGGAGGGAACTAATAAGGGATGCTTGATTCTGGCTGCTAAAGCAGCTCTTGAGACTACTGAGGTAGTACTAAGTTTAAAAGAAGGGTAAGGTCATCTGCTGGGTGCTTCATTCCAGACAGTAAAAGCTAGGTTAACTCTGGACTGGCCAAATATAAAAAGAAGACTCTTTGTATAACCCTTTATCCTCATTTATCTTCTCACTTATCAACTCTTCCAGGCAGTATCTACATGGCTAGAGCCATCACCCCAAAGCCCGCAGCTACTGGCCAGCAATACAGCAGATTTGCTTAAAGGCAAAAAACATAAGCACAGTACAGCCCAATCCTGGAGCCTTCAGCAAGGAGGAGAGACAGACATCTCGCTTCCAGTGGTCTATTTTCTATTTGTTTGCACAAACATATGCCATGAGCTCAGAAAGTCTGTCAGCATTTCACGGATGGCGACAATCATATAAGCCATTCTGGTGGAGCTATGAGGTCTGACTAGAGATGTTAAGCATCTCTAACATGACTTGGAGCATCTTAGCTTGGCAGTGCTGAATCAGGGCTAGCCTTGTACAGAGACACAGGCCAGCTGCCCTATGAATTTAGCTTTATCTTCTGAAGTATTTTAACTCTTGACATTGTTAGGGAATTTGGAACTGACAGGATGTGCAAGAATGGTGCCTGAAAGTTTGCATTTGAATTTAATGTTGTTGCCATGTTGAATAGAAAATGCAGCTTAAAGGGGAATGTTTATCAGAGTTCTGAGGCTATACCCAACACCCATCTGTTTTCCAGGGTAGCACAAGTTGCCTATTTGTTCTGGACAAAAAGTAAACTGTGTGTTATTTACAGTTACAAAAAGAGCAAAAGATGAAAAGATGGCTGGGGATGCACCACATACTGCTTTTTCTTACTGCTGTTTTCCAGTTCTGGACTAGCCTAGACACCTCAGTGGGGAAGAGGAAGAAAATAGAGGAAAACAGTCTTTGAAAAGAAGTTTGGCAAGGCTTTTGTATGCCAAGTATTAGAAAAACATCATAGCAGAAAAACATTGTATAAACCTTGCTTTGAGGATTACTTTTATCCTTATTTTATAGGGAAAAACAATGGTGAATGAGCAGAATGAAAACCAAGAAAACACTAATAGCATCAAATTTACAGGAGAGAAATCACAGTAGAAAACACAGCAGTATCTCCTTCCTTCAAGCAAGTACCTAGACAGATGTGTCCATGCTAAACAGTCCAGAACATGGGCCAATTTATCAAATAAGAAGATTCAACACAGGTTGTCTGCGTTTTAAGCAAGTAAACAGCAGCTTATCGCAACAGACGCTACCCCCAGTATGAGACCACTCTTGAAGAGCTTCCCTGATTCCCACATGGGAAGCTTCTTCCAAATCACTTCACCATGGCCAGGCTGGGGGCATTTGCTGGCTACAGGAACAGTAGGAGTGTCCATTTCCCAAATACCCTGTGTGTCCCAGTGAGGACATCCACAAGAGGACAAGTCTCTCATAGAGCTCTGACCTTTCCTTTTCTGCCAGGGTAGGAAAATCCTCCAAAACCCAGGCCTGTACCTGTGCCAAGACATCCCACAATCCCATCTTCCTGCAGTAGCCTATGATGCTACTGGCAGTTTCTTTGACCACGCTACTTTTTCAGGAGGTTCCTGTGAATACCTAATTTCACTTCTTTTCAGAGAGGCCTTGACGAGAACTGGTCATGCCCCAGGCCTCCTAATTTGACCAAATGTTACATTCTACCGTATCAAATGCACCTCTCATGTAACTCACAGGCTTGTACTCGTCCAGAAAATTGTAACTTAATGATATTTAAAATACTGCAGTTACTCTTCCTTCATACATATGCAAATGCTGCAGCTTTAGGAAGTTAGCCTTCTCTATCTGTACCATGATGTGTCAGATGCACTCTGTGTATGCCCATTTGGCAGGAATTGGTTTGGGTCAATGGTTTATTAGCCATTTGTTTGCTGTTTGAAAGCCCACACACAGATGTTTTGTTTTCTTTGCCTGATTGCTTTCCCACATGAAGCTGTAAGGACACAAAGATGGATCAGATGAAACCATTGTACGCTTAAACTCACATCGAGCGTGCCAGGTGAGGAGTCCATGTAATTGTCTGCTCTGGTCAGTGCTGCTTGTGGCAACCTGCCAACTCTCTGACTTCTTCCACTTGCAGAATGGTTCAAATGTTCAAAAGCTCGAATCACATCCCGTTTTTGCCCCCCAGAACAAATTTTTGCCCCCCAGAACAAATCTCACTCCCCTTGATATATCTTTGTAAACTTCTAAGATAGGCAAAAATTGCAATACAGTAAATTTCTCTCATGAAACCCTAGGGGAATTACTGGCAGAAGAGCATCATTGTCTCTAATGACTGGATTGAATTTGGACCCAAATTTAACCATTTTTCCCTCTGGTGGCTCTTACTGACAACATGGCAAAAGTGTTCCTTAACTTTATCAGCTTTGGTTTCATTATAAACACTTTGAATCTAAAGACTAATTTCCATCAAGCATTCCACTGTTTCAGCTATAACACATTAATATGTTAAATTAATACATTAAATAAATTAATTGAAAAAAGCTTCTGATTTTTAAACTATGGTCATTAATTTATTTTATTATTAGAGAAAAATTATTCAATTGTTATATGTACATTGCCAAAACATTAGGTTTAAAATACAAGTGCTTATAGAATCATGAGTGCAATTTCTCTTTCTGCAATTTCATCTATTGTGAAGCTGAAGCTACAGCTTTTGTAGCAAGGACAGTCATTATGTTTTTGAACAAACAGAATTCATTCAGTGACAGGTTTATTGCTTGTTTATCTCAGAAATATTTGCTACAATGGACATCATAGAAAATTGCAAGAAACCGAAATACTGAATGTGTTTTGAATTGCATTATATGGAATTCTACAGCTGGAGTGGTATTTGATAAAACAATGCTCTCAACTCCCATTGTCACATCCAAGAAGGATGCTTGGGTTCACGAGAAAAAGCTGGATCTTATTTGTTTTCTGTCAATATTTCCAGTTGACTAAAGCAAGGCCTGAATCTTCTTGACATCATAATTTCATTGTATCCCAGGATGTGCACAGAACTGAGTAACTGCTTGCTTGAACTGCCAATGTTATTGCTTTAAAAGTTTACAGAAGAGGGAGTGAACTGTAAATTTGACAATGCTGTAGGATATAGAAATGTCGAATTTAAAAATATCCCTCAACGTACTTTTTTAAAATGGCAGGATTAAGAGCAAAGGTCACATTTTTTACATTATTTACAGTCAAATTGCTCAGATTACTTATGGAAAAAGCAGCCATGAGACTTATTATACCCACAACCACTCATCATTGTGATATATGTTATGGTGAAAAGATAAGACCAGCTCCAGAGGGGGGAATGACTGAGGTGAGAAATGCAGGGTACTGCATGTGGCAGCATTTCAACCTGCAATCTCCCTCAACATGAAGAGTTAAGAGTCAATCTAAGGTCTCTTCCTAAATACTTTATTCTCCTCCCCGCAGCAGGAGAACTGCAGCTTGTGGGAGCACTACATCAGGGAAGAGACAATACAAGCTTTAAATGAACAAGAGATTTCAAGAGGTCTTAGAGAAGTTAATTCTGTTTCCCACTAGAAAATGAAAATTCGTACCTGACCAGAATATGAAAAAGCAAACTCTGAATGGTCTGTCCATGTACTTTAACCGAGTATAATTCACCTTATAATTGCTCTGGCATTCCTTAAAACTGATTTCAGTGAGTGCCTAAGCAGCACGGCTACACAAGCTCTTTAGAAGTATCAACAAAGCATGCCAATGCAATGCTACACTAACCACTGTAATGTCAAAGCTTTTGGCTCAAATTTAAATATATTTTCCCTGCCTCGGGTTATTTTTTACCTCTCCCTCCCACCCCCACCAAAGATGAGCATCGGTAAACGAACGTGGTGTGTGAATTCTTTACACCATCACCTGCATATAAAAGTTACAGATGGCAAATCCTCTCCCCCATCCACTGTGCAGTGTTTTGGAAAGCTGAACTTCCATGGCAGCAAGTCACACCCCCAAGAAAGAGCCGTGCAGTCAAAGGCAGCACAGGTACCTATCAGCAGCAACATGTCTGAAGGAAGAGCTGAAGGCAATGCTTAGATAGAAAAGGTGCAGAAGCTGAGCTGGGGATGTTTAGGTGGGGTGAGTCAAGTCACAGAATAGCAAATTCTAACAGTATCTGACTTGAAAGGCATTTTTTTTTTACATTATTTTGTTCTAGAACTTGTAATAACCTGACACTTTTAAAAATATAAAAATTGAAGTATAAAGAGTGCAATTAAGTAATCCTGAGACTATGAAACAAGCCAGGTGCAGCAAGAAAATTAAAATTAAGACTCATCTCAAGCTTCAAATCAAGTGTCAGTTTGTTCCTTTTTATTTTAATTTATTGTAGTCAACATTAGTTAAAGCTGGAGACATTTGTTCTCCTGCTAATGATATACACATAACTCCCACTTACATCCCCTTGCTCCTTCCAATTAAGAACTTCTTCTGAACATTTCAGCTAGAAGGCTTATCTGGCACAGATTATTCACTGTATCATATGGATTCAGGTTCTTATGTCTGCAAGCTCTTTAGAGCAGCAATTTGTTCTCTGTTTAGCATATTTTGCAGCGCACAGTGCTAAATAAGCTTAGGGAGTGCTATTCACTGAGGCGTGTTTGTGCCCAGTGGATCCGGCGTTGCCTTATGCTTTGTTGTTTCAATCTGCAAAAAACCAATTTTATACATTGCTCTCCAATGCAATGTATAAAATCCAGGCTGACTGTAAGTCAGTCTGTTTCTTAAGGAAATTTTCAGACTAAACACACAAAAATTAGTGGGTCTGAGAAGCACTGTAGGTGGAAATGTAACACACATTATATTACCTTGCTATTCCCTAAGTATACAAAACGAGCGCCGGCTCACTGCTTATCTTCCCCGCACAACTAATTGCCTTCCTTACCACATGGTTCTGACACATCTTGCATGCACACTGGGAATATTTAACACCAATTGAGCAACAAAACAACACCAGTTCCTTGACTGCTTCAATTCAACACACCTTGTCCAAGTTAACCATGCCATCGTTGCATTATTTCTTTACTTTTCAGTCGTACTGCAATAAACTTTGGGAAGTACGAAGACAGGGTTTGATTCCTCCAAGAACTGCAGAACAGGGTCCCCCTAATCAATGCAAAACATGATATTTTATGAAAGCATCACATCTGTTTGGCTCCCAGCTCCATCCTGTGAACTCTCAGACTCTGTGCTCAAGAGCAACAGATACAGGGGTAGATGCTCCCTGCTGCTGTGGAGTCCAGGGGTTGGAAAAAAGCTGCAGTGCTGCTTCTTTGCCCCTTCAGGAGTTTGAGAAGGCCCTACCAGCAAGCTGCATGTGAACAGGGCATTGTCAGGTCAAGCTTATGGTCAAATAAACCAGCACTTTCCTACATGGTATGTGTCCTTCCAACACAGATAAGTATCAGGTAGCAACTTAGCAAATACCATTACACTTAGCAGCATTAATCCTGATGTCTTACTTTCTCCTGTGTGAAGCTAGCAAGGAGCACCACAGGTCTGGACTGGATGTGGCACAGACAGTGAGGGGTGGCCAAGTCCAGAGGCTGCAACAAACACATAATGTTGGAATTAATTTCCTATAAAGAGTGGCAAAAATGTTGGTCTTTGAATGTCTTTGAATTGCATGTCCTCCGTGACAAAAAAAAAAAAAAAAGCTTTCTTCCAAGAAAATATAGGGAATCTCTTCCGTTTTATTTAACTAAAGCTTTCTAATCATTACTGTTGTTAAGGGAATTGGAAATGGGTAATTAGTAATTTTCACTCTTTGTAAGTCTTCCCTGAAGGAAAGGGAAATTTAACGTAACATATTTTATATCTTGTGTGACACTTGTCCTCCTGACTCATAGATCAGAGACTGAGCAAGGGGTGTTTAGATAAGACACCATAAGTTGTTACAAGGAGCCTGTAGCCAAGGGGTGAAAATATTCATGCACTCAGTTGACTGATAACAGGAGACGACTTGTAATACCTAGGGGCCAAAAGACATTTGAACCCGGACTGAATCCCTAGGATGACTGGAAGGATACTTACACTGAGGGCTTGATTTCTGAAGTTGCTAATACAAGCCAAGCAATCTGTTCAAAACACCAAAAAAAAGGCTTAAGTGCTTAATCTATCGACACTTCTTTCTCGGATAGAGATCCATGAAAGCCAGAGACAAGAGTATGCTGATGAGATTTCCACTGAGGGAACAAAGCAATTTCACAGAGCCACAGGGCCAGGCTCCTGCCTTCACTCAGACCCGCATCAATCTGTAGAAACTTCATCAGCCTGCCCTTCGTAGAACTGCATCAAACCTGTCCTTAAACAGCTTTAGCAAAAGGAAATATTTCAGGTTTCTAGACTGTTGCCCTGGTTTTAGTCACACTTACTTGACTGTTAAGCTCTTAATTGCAGCTGGTTCTAATTTAGCATAAACTGAAATAGTTTGATTATCATCAGTGCCAATTTATATCACACCAGAGCTTGGTCCACTGACTTTCTTAAAGTAATTCTTGATTTTCTCTAAAGCTTCTGGGGGTAAAATTAGGCCTTGTCTCTTCTTTACATTGAAGCTTCAAGCTGCAAGACTAATTTTGAAAAGGAGGTTGACAAAAAAGTTCTTCTGTTATATGTAAATTAGTGAGGCAGAATGTGTGTCAGTTGGCATTAGACTTCACTGCCCTCCCCTCCTTCTCCCTGTCTCAACCTACCATATCATTTATCCTGCTCTCTAAATAAACTAGAACTGGTTCAGGTTGAATATTTTATCTCACAATTGTATCTGGTGCTCCAAGATCACATCAAAAGTGATTTTAAACATATACACTGTATATAGAATTACAGAATCATAGAATCAATTAGGTCAGAAAAGCCCTGTAAGGTTACTGAGCCCAACCATTAACCCATCACTGCCAACTCCACCACTAAACCCTGTCCCTAAGTGTTACATCTACATGTCATTTAAATACCTCCAGGGATGGTGATTCAACCACTGCCCTGGGCAGTCTGTTCCAGTGCTTGACAACCCTTTTGGTGAAGAAATTCCTCCTAAGCAGGACGTCTGGGAAGCTGAAGTCCTCCAAGAGAGCAAGTGTAGTAACTGTGAGACTTTTGACAGATGATTATAGAATTTTTTACCTCTTCATCTTGTTTGGGCAGTCTATAACAAACTCCCACCATGGTATCTGCCTCATTGGTCTTACTCCTAGCATGCTGAGGACTTTGTATTTTATTAATTAAGGACAAAATTACAAACTCAGTCAAAACAAAGTAAACAAGAGTTAAACAAGGTAAACAAGGTAAACAAGGTCTCCCTGCATTTAATTGCAACAAAACTGGATTATTTTTTTCTGCTATTTTCACATATGGTACAACACTGCTTCAAAATTGGAAATCCCTATCTCCAAACTTCTGTGTATTAAGACAACTCCCAAAATATACCCTAAGTTTTAACCTTGATGTGAGAAAAAGGAACTTAATATTGTCTGTAGTTTTAAAACTAGTTCTATTTAAGACATATTAAAACATGGAACTCTCTCTCAAATGTTTTGATTTTTTTTTTATCTTTTAATCCTGTAGGAACTCATAGGACAAAACACAGACCAAACAAGCCACCTGTTAAGTCAGGTACCTGCAGTACCTGGATCTCAGTGAAAGGTAAGTATCAGGAAAAGACAAACTCTGTCCTGACTTTACAGGAGACCATGTTACACCCTGCAGCAAGAGTTCTAGTTAGAGCTGCCACCATTAGACAAGTCCAGAAAATTATTGAATACTATTAAAAGTTCCACAGTATTTGCCTCAGCAACATCCAGCAACCTTGAATTCCACTGGGGGACAATATATTGACTCAGTTATCGCCTCTCATTCGAGATGGGCCCTGAGCTAAACATATTAACAACTGTTTGGCTAAAAGGATTTGGGTCAACACAGTTTTAATTTGCAGTAATTGTTTCATTTCAGAAAGTGTCTTTTTTCCTTCTCTTGGGCATCTGTCTGATGTAAAGCACAATGAGCACACTTGACTAAAAGCCCACCAAACAGTGTCATTAATCTTGGCTGATTACGCTTCCCGCCTCAGGACTGCTGATCATTGTGGAAATAAATATCGGAGGCTAGTTTTGAAAAGGGTTGGGCACATTTATTGTTGTTAATGAGTATCTTGGCAAGGTAAGTTCAGGCCTACAGGTAAGAGTTTTGAATGCATCTCACAAAGTGCAACAAACATGTTCAAAGCAGTACATTGACCCAGCGCCAGCTTAAAGGGCACCCCATCTGCACTCCTCCAGAGCCTGCGTGGAATGAGCTTTCCATGTGAGGGAGGACCTGACAGCACGTCTGCGGAGTCACAGAATGATGCTAACTAAACTGTCAGTGCAAAAGGGCTGAAGCTAGAGTTGACACTATCAGCAGAAGGCTATGGGCAAAAGCGTTGCAAGGATATTTTAATTATGTTGAAAATCAAGCATTACAAATTTAGAGTCAAATTGATATATGGATGCTAGGGCATAAAACTCACAGGCACAGAGGTTAGCTCTGGTAATGAAAAGCTTTTGGCACATAACTGTGGTCAGCAACAGTGCTATCTACAGCTCTGTATTTGGCTATTTTAATTTCTTTTTTTTTCCCTTGCTGAATTGCATTATCAAAGTTTGGGACATTTTGATTGCTTCAAGTCTACCTTGAATTCAGGCTTAAAGTGGTAACACTCCTTTTTGACAGCATCCTACATCTGTGAGTGCCACCGGGGCCATGGTGGGTATGAAAGCTTCAGGCTGTCGGACTTCCCTTTCCATGGTCTAAATCTGGTCCTGACCAGCAGCATGAGTTTGTGAGGGACACTGTCCTTGGCCCAAATACTAGCAACACCTATGGTCAACAATAGGCAGAGAAGTCAGTCACAGCATCACCCTTTGAAAGGCCTAGTACTGTTACATATGAGATGGGAAAACATGATACACATCATGCCTTAACTCAGTCTGCCCTTAAATCACTGTGAGCTCTAGGAGTGCTGGACTGACCTTCTGCCTTGCCCATCCTCTGCAGGCTCTAGAGACACAGTGCGCCTGGATAAACAGCAAGCATCTTTCCAGTCTTTCCAATAGGATGCAGCAGTTAATCTGAATAGGGCATTTTTCAAAACAGCACCTATGCTCTCTGCTTTATGCAAATGGAATAACATGGAGAATGTATTTGCCATTTGGAAGGGACAATATTGTGCATGAGTCTCTGCTGAAGAAGAAACTTTCAGCTATGAAGAACAGTGAGAAAAAAAAAAAGTACATTGAAAGTTTAAAGAGTTGGTATTATTCTTCTATTAATATAATTTTTTAAATTATCTCCCAGTCCTGAAATACTTAAAGGATTTATTTTTTAATTTGTCTTAAAGTATAAATGAATTCATTAATATAATTGCTCATTTCAGAAAGTTAATTCTGTACTCAAAAGAGTAGATGCTGTAATTTTGGTGCCATATAAACTATTCTTCATAGAGAATAAAGTAGTTTTAATTGTCAAATCTGCATTAGCATAGTTTTGGCAGATGAAGAATACTTTGATCTGTGCATAATTACAAATCTTTACCTTGTCATGGTAGGTAAGTCTTGCATTTCTGCAGCTAGAAGCTCCCTGTCAAACACGTCTTTGTAAATGGAATGTCTGAAGAGGTGAAGGCTTACTGGTTAAGACTTTCAAAGAACTGATGACTCAAGGTGTCTGAATGTTTCCAGTGTCCCACTTAAGGGGACCTGTGTTTCAAGATTTCCAACATCTCCGTAAAGTACCCAAAGTTGAATGCCCAAAGCAATACACCTGAAGTCGTGAGGCAATTGGCAATCAGCAGAACTAAGCAAATATAAATCAAAAAGCTTAATTTAGTTGCTAAACAGTAGTCATAAAACCAATGAATGCAGCAATAACAACAAAAAAATTTACTTTGAAACACATAACCTCCATTGAAGGAGATTCCCATGTCACTTAGGACTGACTCTGAAAGGAAACTTGAGTTTCTGCATCAGAGGGAAACAGGAATATGACACCAGCCATGTCCAACTCTCTCAAGGACAGTGAGTGAGCAAAGGTTGCAAGACAACCCTCTTTACTGATGTATGTCATGCTCATAAAATTCATATGTATGTCATACAAACACTGGGATAGTCCAAGACACAGATATGTGGGGAGGGAAGCATATTTCAAACTTTCTAGGTTTAAACAATTCAAAAGTAATTCAGTGTCTTGTATAGGCGTGGTGCACTGCTTTCTGAACACATTTAACTCCATGGCTTTTAGCACATACAGTGAATTTTGCACGAACTTCAGAATACCATAAGGAAGCCAATCCAGGAGGCTGTGAGCCAGCTACTGCAATAATTCAATTTATGCTGTTATCCAGACATAAATCAAACTCCCTGCGCCCTGCTGAGACAGCAAGACCTGAGCTCTTGCTGAATTCCTACATAGATAAAAAAAAAGTCTTGACAATATAGTTGATGTGGTACTCAAAGGAAAGCTTGAAGTCACAGATGAAACTGAGATTACAAGGTGGTTGGAAAGTAAATAACAATCCCATCAGACAGAACGACTCATGGAAGAGGGTTAGGAGGAACCTGCTGCTTAGCCAGTGACAACCAGCGTGATTCAGTATCACAAGACAATCCACCTTACAAAGACACAACATGAGAGAAAACTCCCAGCCAACTCTCTGGAACAGCAGGAGAAACAGGCATGCAATACTAGTCGATAACTAAAAAATGCTTGAGGGGAAATAGCTGTAAACAGAGGATATAAGCTTGATTCTTGTCTAATGGAGACAGATGTGCATCAAGAAAAAGTCCACTGAGGTTGCTGGAGTTTAAGGAGTGTAAAAGACACGAATGAAATAAAATGCAAACAGTTGCAATGTCAGATTCTGTCACTTTAACCTATATAAAGTATGTACTTTTCTGTCTGAGATACCTATCTAATCAGTGCCACTGAAGTTTCCACTTCGTGGAATAAGACAACAGACAGATTGGCTAAAGGTAAAAGCTGCAGCTGGTACAGCTTTAGTAAAGGCGTTAAGGAATTTTCTATAGACTATCCCAGAGGAGACTGCAGTTTCCACAAAAAAAAAACAGCATTTTTGAAGGAAAATGCCAATATCATTCTTAAAAAAAAAATGTTTCCTTTAGGATAACAGGTAATATTTAATTTCTGGGGGCAATTTACACAAATTTATGGCATGCACACATGCCCACACACCCCCTCTTACTATAAGTCAGAAGGTTATTGTTTGTATGCTCAAGCATGGTGTGTTTAAGGTCACAAAGAGCATTGTGGTTCACCTGCTGAGTACCCCCACCTCCTCCATCTCCCGTACCAGGCAGAATCTCGGGTTGCTTCCCCTCCAGAGACAACATTCAGAGGATGACAGCTGTGTAACCTGGTGCTTCACAGGGTAGTTGGGCAGCAAGGGAATGAAAGGTATATAAATGATGACTCTCTGAAGGCATTGCAGCAAAAATGGGAAGAAAGTAAATTCAGTTTACAAGGAGATATTTTCAACATTTCTAAGTAAAAAAAAAAAGTTTTATTTGAAGACAAAATGTCACAATAATGAATCAAATTTCCCAGGATGAAAATACCTGTTCTGTCCCAGTCTAATGCTCAAAACTGAGAGGAATTACGCATTACACCTCATGGAGTCACTTGATTCAAGCACTTTCAGGAAAGCTCTTTAATAAACAGGTATATTTGACCATGCTTACAAAGCAATTCAAACAAAAGAATTTTCATTAAGAATCAAATCTTGATCTTTTTAACTAGGACTGCAATTTACACAGCAAAAACTTTGAAAGGAGTTGGGAAGTAAATAGTACTTCAATGTACTGTATTTTCAGTACACTATTCAGTGAATAATACACTGGAGGTGAAAAAAAAAAAAGTGGTAGGATTCTGGAGAGATGTGTCCCATATGTGTACATCACCAAAGACACACAGGAGCATTGTGAACAGTTACACGTTGGTTTGGGATTCAGTGCAAGAAACCACTACCCTGAAACACAAGCATATTGTGAGTTATCTTTGCCAAAACTCATAAATTCAAGCAAAGGGAAAACATATTGGGTGTCTGGAAACAGTGGGGGTAATTTTTCCCTTTAGACCTACTAGAGATTTTCACTATAATGAAAAACTCTAAGGTATTATTATAGGAATAAGTTGGGAAACTGTTTCCCAGCCAAAATTACTTGGATTCACTTTATAGGCTAGAAAAAATACCCATTGAAATCATAAAAACTCTCTGTTAGCTTCCCATAAAGCCAGCTGTTGATACCCAATTATTTTGAATGCTTCACAATGATCCCAGCTCACTTTCTATCTGGGTCAAACAAGGCCCTAAAAGCAAAAGCAGACAGGCAAGCTCAGAGGCCCAGGAACAGAAGAAGGTAGAAACGAGCTGCTAGCAGAGCCATTCACAGCAATTAGAGCTCCACAAGCCCTAGTAAAGAAAATCTGTCTGGTATAAGAGTACCTACCCTTGAATGTTCCTGCCTCCGGGGGTGCCAAGCAAAAGACATATTTACACTGCAGAGTTTTGTGTAGCTCTGTTGACAGCATGAAGCAGAATATTTTCCATGTGAAAGATTTAGCCAGTTCTTTGGCAGTTTGTTTTTTAGCCAGAAAACACTTATATGATAAAGGAAAAACGTATGGTGATTTAACTGAAATTTTCAGTGAGACACTTTATCTATAGATCAAAAGTATAAACCCATGGAGCAAACCAGCTCTTTCAGTGACCATCATCCATTATAACTATGGAAGTAAAATGAGCAAGGGGCCAAAAGTGTATATATATATATATATATTTTAGAACAAACCCAGGATTTTCTATATGGGCCTAACCCAAACATCAAAATTGCAGAATTTTTAACACAAGCTGGAAATTCTGGTTTGCAGGCCATGCAGAGCTACAGCTTTAATTTGAGGCTATCCTACATTCACTGTGCATTAGTGAACAAAAGAAGCAAAACTTAAGAACATTTGGGAAAGTCAGCTGTAGCTCTTCATGAAATATATCTATCTGGATACACCTACATACCTTCTTGTAAATATATTGTTCCTCCGTATATTTACATGCACATGAGTCTATGAGAGGGATGCAACAATGTTCAAAACAGGACAAGGGAGAGGATGCCATGACTGAACTAGCAGGAGGTAGAATCATGATTCATTCTTGGTCTTTCAGGGTAGGAAATGATATCAACTTCATAAAGCAACATAGGACATAATTTCTCACTCTTCTCCCCAGGATTGTATTCAAGCAGAATCAGGTAACTGTGAGAGGCAGAGGGGACCTGTCCTTCTCAGGGGGTGTGTTATGTTTAATTGCTGAAGGCATGAAGCATTTTAAAAGGTTTGTCAATAAAATCCCTATTTAGTTAACCCCAATCTCCTCAGATCTCTTGTTACAGGCAGCCTTCTGCTCTTAACATCTGGTCAGGCAAAGCCTCCAATTACACTACTGCATTTGGTAGCTTAATAGACCTAGATAAGGGTCCCCAGTATATTCATTTCCCTTGGTAACTGCTTATCTCTGGCTAGTCCGATGATAGGCAGCCTTTATGTCACAGCAAGGCACGAAATCATGTGGCAGCCCATGCAGCGTGTGTGCATATTCACATTAAATCCAAAGCTTTCCCTGACCTTTCCTCTTCTGTAGCTGGACTTACATCTGTCACAGCTACACTTTGTAATTGATGGGGAAGGGGCAGGGGGAGAGGGCAAGAGCAGCCCAAGATCGCAGCCAGAAGTAGGCCCATACCACTCAAGCTCTTCACCCCTGCACACAGCCTGCTCCTTGATGGCATCTTGTGGAAGAGAGTAGAGCAGGCAGGAGGGTGCTGAGCTGGCTGGGGACCAGATGGTAGGCACCTGCCAGCTGCTCCTGGAGGTCTTGGGAAACAGAACCTGGTACGCACGCTGGAAATCATAAAAACTCCTTTGAATAATGACATGAGGCTCCATTCAAAACAAAGATCTATCAGTCAAATAGCTCCACAGCAAGATTTCACCTTAATAGGCCCCTAATTAGATGATACTGAAGAAAACCTGTAAACATCAGCTCTCAACACGCAGTTGTCTCTGCACTGAGATGAATCTATGACTGCTTTCTCCTAAGCCTTGCTAGCTGCAGCTGTAAATTGCAGATAAATAATGTAAATAATAATAACTTTTACCATAAACTTCTCCTAGCTCAGTCTCCAGAGTTTGTAGACTTGAATATTTGACACCCATTTTTTTGTTGCAACCAAGTTTTGTGTTGTACCATGCTGAGGTTTCCTTCCTGAATAACCCTGAAATACATGCAGACGTTTGTCTTGCTTTTTCCTTCATTTTCGTTTTTAGTTCCCCCTCTGCAACCAAATCACTGTCTTTAAAAGTGTTTTAGAAATTATTTAAAATTTACTATTTTCATATTGAAAGTCTGACAGGGAATTTACTGAGATTCTGTAGAAACATGGACTGATTTTCCTGCTTTTTTTAAAGGCCACAGAATATCATTGTGCTCTGTTTTTCTCAGTCCATCTGCCAGCTAATTTGCAGGCACTAGTAAAATAATCTTTTCTGTTCTCTATACTTCTTAGTTTTCCTCTGGTTTTGCATCAGGTTCTGTGACAATAAACAAGGATAGATCGATCAGCTACAGAAATTTCTCTTAAAGCTTTTATTTTAACCTTCAAGTCTCATGTTTGTTGCTTTATGTGCCAAAGACATGAGAAAGCAAAAGCCAGCAGTTTGTCAAAGCACGCTCTCTAGAGATTTGGGTTCTGTTTCAGCTGTCACCATGTCACCACATATACCTACTGATCTCACTTCTGATGTGCAGCAACAAATGGTAAATAATTCTTCTCTCGAAGCACACTTCTGCCCATGTTGGTGTCAGTGCTTTTGATCAATGAACCACTGAGGCGTCTTCCAGCAGGAATATTGTTCCAACTGTTACTCGGGAACAACACATTCCACACACTATTTCCTCATTTTCAATGCTATAAATGGGTTTTTTACTTTTATTCCCTCTTCAAGCAGTATCTTCTCTAGCTTGCTATGCAGCTACTGCTTCACTGTTTATCCACATCTCTAGTTCTTGAAAAGGCTCACTGGTTTCTATTGGAATGAACTAGCTTTAATCAAAGTAATAGGTCACTATCTGTATCATTCCAAGGAAGGATTATGGTTCTTTCTGTAGCAGTGGCACTTAATTGAGCCATTTCTTCACATTAGGCCCGACACTTACTTCTTCTAACATAATTTCCTGGGCTCACCGTGTCCTTTTGAGCTTACGGCCTTTGTATTTTTTAGTTACAATGTTAGGTTTTGCCAGGCTGTTCCCACATCCACGAACAGCACTTACAGTAACAGACTACTGCCAGGATGTCCAGTGCTTTACACACATCTTTATTTTTGAATCCCTCTTTTGCAAATGAAACCCAGACATCTCCACCACTGCTATGTGGAACTGCCATCATTGATCTTATTTCGTGAAACTGGGGAATTCATGCTGTCTTTCTCCAAGCTGATGTGGATTCTAATTCTAGGTGTACTGCTGTGCTAGTAAATGATATCCAAGCAGACCACAGTGCTTCCAACATTATTAGCATTAGTGATATGCTAATATCAGTAAAGCCTAAACATCAGTGGTTTCCCTTCTCTCTTCCCATCTCCCCAGCCTCTGCTGTGAACTGACCTGTGCAGATATGTGCTTTCTTGTGCCCAATGTACCAAAGCTGCTGTTTTGATTTCTACCTTATTAAAAATGCAAATGCAGGCAAGTATGTGCTATTGGCAATACACTTATAGATAGCTGTGTTTTTGCACAGTCTTGGAGAAACAAGGTACTTGGTGCTGGAACAGACTTCTCTAGTATTGCCTTAGCAATTCAGTTTACTGAGGCCTTACGTTAATTCTGTAGGTTAAGGTTTTCCCTACAACTGTGCAAGCATCAATCTATTAAGCTAATAATGCTACATGTACTTTATTGCTGTTCTTTCCTGTGTTCTATCACGTTACAACACCACACTTGTCACCTTCATTAAGCTGTTCTCTTTGACTTACACTCCCACTGTATGTGGCGAATGTTATGGACATTATTGCCTCTGCAACAGTGTGAAAACCATTTGTTTGGGGCTCACGTTCTGCATGTCTTTTCCAGTGCTGCACTCTGCTTTTGCAGTGTCTGATTACACCCTTGGCACTTGCTTTTCTTCTGATGGTGTATCCAGCTGAATAAAATTCTAAATTATAAATTCAGACTCAAATAAAATAATAAAAGTTTTGAGAGGGTTGAAAAATACTTGCAGATTCATAAGGAATTTGAAAGCAGGTTTAGGTGGAAAAAAAAAATAAAACAACTCCGGCTATAAACGATAGAACATTAGCCAACATCTGACTAGGCAATATTTTTAATGCCACCTTTCATTTCAGAATGCTGGATTACGTTATGCTATACAGTGATGTTAGACACATTGTGAATGTCACAGTCAACTAGCAAAAAGTCAGGGCTATTCCCTTCACTGAATTTAATTCCCACATAGGAAGAGCTCCCCTCCCGCCTTGCTGGCACAGCACTCTTCACAGCTTCGCTGTAATGTCTCTTTCTGTGACACCTTTCATCTGAAGATATCAAAGCGAGCTACAGAAACACGCTAATAACAGACCGTTCTTGGAATACTTATGAGGTAGGAAATCACTATAAAAGCCAATTTATTGATGAGAAAAATGAATTAGAGATTTATTAAACTGAGTGAGAAATTGATGAGAAGTCACAGCTGTTGGACTTAACCCCCAAATGCCTGGCTCCTGGCCCCATGTGTTCCTCACAGATAACAAGGGCACGCTTATCAACAAAGACCCCCAGTTCAACTTGGTGTTTTCGCATGACACCAACAGGACCACAGGTAGACAAGATGAAGGTATTACTCCCACGCCCCAGTACAATTCATTATATTACACTGCTACCCTTATTACAACAAAGTGGTGTCATTAAAGCTAATCCTACAGAGCCCCACAGGAGCATGTGACCAGAATGAAAGCTGCAGGGCACAGTTCATGAGCCACCAGAGAAGCACTTTACCGCAGCTTCCTTTCAGAAGTAAAAGACTCATTTTAAGTAAAACAAAAACTTTTACTTTGATAAATGCTGGCTGCTTCAAAAAGATACTCTGTTCTCAAATCTCCCCAGCTAAATGCCACCACAGCTGCAACGGCCAACCACATGTGTAGTCAGGCTGGGAATTATCCACACAAATAAAGAGCACAGCTTGAAACATTGACTTTTTCATGATCAAAAGGGTCTGGGAGACAACTGGACAGTTTGGATCAGGCAAAGGATAGGGCTTTTATTATTTTCAAAGAGCACCCCAGTGAATAGAGTAGCCAAAGTGGCCCTGGTGGCAGTGAGATGTTCTAACACTCTCCTCATCCCACACAAGTTACATAAAAGTGTGACTTTGGATCTGGTTAAAGTTTAGGGTTTTGGTTTTTATTCCCATTTTTCTTTTTCTTGAAGAACTTCTGTAAGGAAAACCTGAAATACAATCAATCCTTTCATTAGCTTTTTTTTTTTAATAGAATTCCCTGTCTAAGCTGCCTCCTCCACGTACCAAATAATAAATTGCTAATATTACCAAAGAAACCTTGTTGTATCAAAAACATCTTCATTGTACCCGCATTAAGGAAATATGTGCTTTGATCTTGTTAATGTAAACTTTTTTTTCTGTATTTTCATATTAATTTTGTTCATATATTTCAATCTGAAGGGGAAAAAAGAACACACAAAAAAACAAATCTCATCCTGTTGTACCTAATTTCATTCACCAGTTATTTTCAACCACATATGGTCAAATGAAAAATTTAACATGAAAAAAATATTTATGAAAAAGTTTTAAATCATTAAATATTCATACTATTCCACTTTGTAAAGCTGTTCTTTTTAACAAAACCTAAGGAATTTAAGGATTTAAGCCACATGATAAAGCAGAATGTTCTTCAGAAAGATCTGTTTCTCTTTTAATAGACATATATCCCTCTCTAAAGAGAAAACGATCTGACACAGAGGAATGTAACAGCTAAGCAATGTATTTCAAATAAATATATTCCCTCAACATTAGAATTAAAATAAACTGAAAAATCCATAAGCAGAAGTATTGTGGCAATAACAGCAATGGCTTTGGTCTCAATTTGTGCATACAAACAGATTTGTACATTTATATATTTTTTAATTTTGAAAAAGCTTATTGTCCTCATTGTAAAGGTTATTTCTCCAGCACACAAGCTGGAAAGGGGTAGAGTAGTATATGAAACAACCCTGAACTCTTCTCCTTTATCCGAGGTGACCAAAAAGCAGTTACTGTGCCCATGGTGTAAGGAAGAGTGTTTTAATGTCTATGAAATTTCTCCCTGGCACATTTTTAAACAGATGTTTCTGGAATGGAGCCTCCTCATCTGAAGGCTAAAACTTATTGCTTGATGGGATAGGCCCAAATACAAACCACTTTGATTAAATTTATGTCCAATTTTTGCAGGCCCAGATCCATATTCTAGGGCATCTGAAGTCACATATTTTTTCTTTTTTTTTCAGAATATATATTTAGAGTCCAAAAGATGAGGAAGGAAGAGGGATTTTTTTGTTTGTTTGTTTGTTTAAACACCACTACACAGTACTTGCAGCTTAAATCATGAAAAAACCACTCCAGAAAATTGCAATCTGATGCAGATGAGAAAAGCATTACAGCCTGGCAGGGCGAGGAACCTTATCAGAAATGCCTCTTTGTATCTCATGGTGGAGAGTACAAAAGTAGAAACATGTTTCCTTTAAACACACAGAAGTCAGTATTTTTTGAGTTACAATAATGCTGAAAGACTCCACCAAACTAGGATAAGCTACTTCTGAGCAAATTAAAGTCAGATTTTCCAAGCAGAGCATTCAGGCCTGAATGCCTAAGAGTTTAAGCATAGAACTTTTGGGAAGAGAAACGAAAAGAGAGATGTAAGAACTTCCACAGTCAGGGGACTAGACTAAAACACAGTGTTCATATAGAATTTGGTAACAGAGTGGATACAAGGGTAATGAAGACAGCAGATATACAATATGAAAGCAACAATTAAGAGGTATGATAGAACAGGAATCTGGGGAAAACAAGGGGAACACAAAGTGCTTTGGTTTTCCTAATGGAATTTTGTGGAGTCACAAGGCACCTGGTATGATTTATTAACAGGCTGCTGAAGGCACTTGAATCTCAAAATATCTCTCCCAATTTGTTATGAAATAATTGCTGTCAGTAAACCATAACCAGTGCTCACGTTTCTAATTAAATCTATACATGACATTCTCTAATTGAGTCCATCATCAGCAAGTTTGCTGATGACACCAAGCTGGGGAGAAGTGTTGATCAGCTGGAGGGCAGGAGGATTCTGCAGAGAGACCTGGACAGACTGGAGAGATGGGCTGACTCCAATGGGATGAGCTTCAACAAGGCCAAGTGCCGGGTCCTGCACTTTGGCCACAGCAACCCCATGCAGCGCTACAGACTGGGGACAGAGTGGTTGGAGAGCAGCCAGGCAGAAAGGGACCTGGGAGTCTGGATAGACAGGAAGCTGAACATGAGCCAGCAGTGTGCCCAGGTGGCCAAGAAGGNACTCCATAACTGACCTGTACCATACAAGTACTGAAAAGGGACATATGCACTGAGAAACTCTGCAGGCAGAGCAGAACCCGTGAACAGCCTGCAGAGCAGAAGACATTGCTTTCAAACTGGGTGTGTCAGTCTAATGGTATGATGGTTTATATGTTCAAAACATTGAAATACTGCAATAGGTCTTTCCTTCACATGTTTCCTTCAACACTTATGCACCAAAACGGACTAAGCAGCCACAGATCTTCTGCTGGCATATATTGGCATACATTCAATGACCTCTAGCCAGTGTCTGACACCTGGTTTTCAGCTGTGTACAATCTCCCATCCTATTTAACACTTGCTGAAGCGCGGGGTGAAGGAATCACCCCATACAGCCACAGTTTCTGTTTCACCTCTTAAGTCCTTTTGGGCATATTAATATGCAGGTAGCACTGGTTATTACACAAAGCACTTCTGATGGTGTTACATACACAATATTCCCTATGACACTGGCAGACAGCTGTCTCTGCTCTCCCCTCACTGATAGGAAGGGTAAGAATTACAGATAGTGCACTACCTTGGCTATAAATTAAGTCCAAACTAGTAGGAGGGGACTAGAAGCTGGAAATACTTAGTTCCTTGTTCCCATTCACCCAACGGACCACATTGTCACCTCAGGGAAGAGAAAATTTCTATCTTAATGCATTTAGTAAAGGCTGAACCCATTCCATTCCATCAGTGAAAACAATTAGGGGAAAACAGTACTGCTTTGCCATACTAAGCAATATCTTTTTGCAAAATCCACAATTGCTAGTATTTCCCTCAGCTTCCAGTACCCGGTTTCTATGAGTGTTCTTCTCCAGATGAACACTGATAGATTGTGGCCAACTGTTTGGATCGCAGCAGTACATTTTAGCAGCAGGATTTAGGCTGGAGTCTGCTTCGGGCATGTACATGCCTACAACTAACAACAGAGGTTAGCCCTGGGAACAAACACACTTCTGAGCATACAAAACCTGCCAGATTTTATTTGACTCTGAGCATATTGGATAAAACTGAGATCATACTAAACCTACCTTCTCTGCCCACAGACGACAGCTGAAATAGCTTTCCTAGTGCTGGGAGCACGATGTGGCCTGCTGAGTGTGTGCAAGCTGAGAAAGTAGGGGTTGTTGCTGGATGAACCACCAGAAAACAGCTGCCTTTCACCATCAGAGCACTAAGCTGCAAGGCCTGAGCAGGAGGGAGCTTAGTTTCTCTAAGACAGAGCTCAGAGACTGTGGGAGAGCTCTCTACTCTCCACTGCTTTTGTTTATCTCAAACTGGTTTTATTTTTCAAAATAAAGGGATCTAATTCATCAGCATGAGAAACAGTGACATTTCAGAGCCACAGAAAAGGACAGACCCCTTCTGAAAGGTGCTCTGCACATTTCTTCACTGGCCAACTGATGCTACCCTAGAAGTGAATCCTTCTAGGTGAGGCCTAAGGGCAGAGTCCTTGGCCTACAGAGCAGCAAAAACCTAGGGGAAAGAGACTGCTCCACTGAGCCCTGCTCAGAGCACAGCAGATGAAAGACATCAGTGGATGGACTGAACCCTTCTCAGTACATGTTCATTGCTTTCAGCATGTCAGTGGGCCTTTTCCAAAGTAAAACAAACTAACAAACAAACAAAAATCACAAATATAGAATAAGCTGAAGGAAATTACATAGTTGTAATCATGTGTAAAATTCAAGGTAGACTAATCATCTTAAAATTGCCTGAGACAAAACATCACCACAAACTAGGGCAACACATTAGAGCACAGAGATACAGAAATCAGACCAAAGAGATGGGACAGAAGAGTCTGTTTTCTAGATGGTCTTTGTAGCCTTTTTGGTGGAGAAGATCTCAACAGCAAGCCATGGCACAGGTTAGGCCAGAGTAGGCTGTGGGCAGCTCAGGTAATGGTGTTAGCACAGTTGTGGATGAGCCCTTACTACTCAGTGTAGCAGACAACCATGATCTGGGGTCCCACAATCTCAGATATGAGAAATAACTGCTCAAGAAGTCAGAGATGCGGCCTTCAAGGGACTATGGGTACATTCTGGGCAGGCAGTGTTTGTTTATTCTCTAGTGTCCTGTTACCTTGCTGCTGGCCTTTTCTCCCTCTAATCAAGTACTGCTTTGTGAATCATGTGACTTATTATGAGTGACACTGGGCAAAGTTTCATGTTCTGGGGCTTTTGTGTGAGGAACCAAACTGGTGTTCATTATTGACCCCTAGAACCTAAATTCAGCCCTTGCAGCCATCAATGCCAAACCCACCTGCTTCCAACACTTCCCAGCATCAGTACATGCCATATGAATATTCAAAAAAAGAGGCAGCTCCTTTACCAACACCCAGAAACAAACCCCTTCCTCAGAAGACAATGTCTATGAATGCCAAAGAGTTGGCATGAGTTTCCCTGGTGCTCTCAGCTTTGCTTGATTCAGTATTTCTTAGACCTGCATGCTGAGTACTTGACATTTTCTTGTTTATCCTATTACACAACTGTTCAAGTTCTAGGAGCATTTTCTGGTCATGCATCCATACTACAGCTATAAAAAACTCCTTGTTGATCTCAGTCATCATTTGAAAACATTAAGTAAAAATAAATCTAGAATATAATCTCAATTAATTGAAACCCTTTGTATAGCAATGCCAATTATTTTACAGGACATAGCATTTGTGTTTCTCTTTCAGGTAATATTAGAGTAGTTTATACATACACTAGGATGAATAATTTTTTCCTGGTATCTTCAATAGTAAAACAAGCAATTCTGATTACATGACTACCTTCAGCTCTCATATGCCAAGTACAAAGCAATACAGTGTGATCCCACAGAAGGTGGGTAGGATTTTAATTGCCAAGTTTGGTATATTTTTCAGGATTTCTTTATCGTGTAAATCCAACAAATTCAGGGACATGCTTCTAAATGAAGACAGGTTTCCATTTAGGATGTCATAAAATTCCTCCAGCACTCCGAGTATCTTAAAAATCACAAAAGGTTGTGATACTGTGTCACACAGATAAACACCTTTATAATGTACATCATTATGAGTATTACCTCTTAGCAACTGTACTTTTATGACAGAAGATATATTCCATAAATTCAGTAAATATTCACTCTTACCACAAGACTGCTGTCCAGAGAAAGTCTTTTTCCGAATTCCCTTTTCTGTAGCTGTCTTTTCCTCTCCATAGCTGAGGTTGTTTTCCTTTTGATCAACTAGAAATGTCAAACCGTTCCCAGCATCACTAGGAAAAAAAAAAATAATTAAATGCACATTTCAATATCCTGCTTAACAGTTTCTGTCTTTCATCATTAACTTTGTAATAACCCAGCAGCTAATGACTTTGTGTCTATAGTAGGCTGTGTTCCAGAAACAAATTTTCTGTGCCAAAACAGCTAAACTCTCCAGACAGAAATATCAGCAGTATGTTTGGGTCACTTCTGAAAGAAAAGAAAAAAAAAAACAAACAAACAACAAACAAACAATTGCTACTATTTTGTCTTTATCAATACACCTCATGTTTTCATAGTGTCTTTTGAACTGGGCTGGGAGCTGGATTTGCAGAGCCAATGAACTACCTGGGGCTGGGGAGGGGGGCGGGGGGGCTACCGTTCGCTTCACATTAATTGCACTCCTCAGTAAGCCCTGCTTGTTGGCACATCTGTGCTGCTATATGATGTACAAATTTTGGACCTAATCCTGAAGACTTCTAAAAGCTTTCAACTCCCATTATCCTTAATGAGAGACAAATGCCCTCAGCACTTTCCTTACGTTTTTAAGGTCAGAGATTCTGCTGTGATAATCATACAGTCCCACTGCCTGTATAGAACGGCCAGAAAACTTCACCCTCAAAGCTATTGCAGAGGGAATTTGTCTTTCCAGTTCTGTAGGGCTTGATTCTTCCTGCCTGGTGCTTTCTACTAAAAGGTAGATAAGGTAATATTTACTGTGTGCGATGTAGGAACATGGACAAAGCTAATGAATTTCTTCAGGATTTAGAGAAAGTAGTAGGATAACAACAGAAATCAAAATCTAGCCCAAATTAAGGCAGGCAGATGTGCTCATAAGCACAGAATCAAATATAGGAATTTTCTCCTGCATCTCACAGTGATGGCATTTACTCTATCAGAGGGCAACATCCTATCTCTCAATCTGGGCTAACTCCCATTATGGACAAAGTGCTTTCACTACAAGAATCTATCCACATTTTTATCCAAGTTTTGATGTGGAAGCCAATTCAAAGACATAATTCTAGTAAGGTTAAGATATTCATACAGTGCTACTTAGAGAAATTCATTGCATTTGACTGAAGAACAAGACTAAGCAAGAGACAAATCTATTTCCAATGCTTGCCACTTACTGCAAGCAGCACTTTTAGTGACAAACAGCCAGGGGATGCTTGAATACCACTGGCCTTGGCTGTAGGGCAGCACAGCTGCATTCCCAAAAGAAGCCTTGTATGTGCCCTCCAGATGCATGCCTATGGATAGACAGGACTCCTCGGGCACCTGTGAATGATCCCATCTGTCACTGTGGTGATATCAAGCAGATAAAACCACAGCAATGCTTTCCTCAAGTTGTCCCAAAATGCTCTACCACAAGGGGACGTAGGAGCCAAGCACTGCCTGCGAGGAGAGCAGGATGCTCCAGGCTAAGCCTCCAAATTCAGGCTAAGACAGGTGAAATTTAGAGGACTCCCAGAGACACATAATTTGGGATCCTCAGATACAATGTGGGCATCACCCCTGGACTGCTCTTGTAAAACACTTCTCACCAGGAAAACATAACTGGACCAGCACCCAAGCCATTCAGTGGTAAATCTAGCCCTCTATTCAACAGCACCTGGGGTCTCCTACACTCATTTTGTACTTGTGGCTTAATCTTCGCAAGACCAGAATTCAGGTCTTTTTCTCCAAAGTGGATAAAAATGAGAACATGTACACACAGATGTGGGAAAATATAATTTATTGCACTGTGATCATTCCTGACATGCTTTTTTTCCAGTATTACCTGTAAGCCCTTACTACTTTTTTGTAGTACCAATCCTAAAGCTACACACACTATTTAATTCAGCTAATAAGGAATCTCAGTGGTGTGCTATCAAATAACTACCATTGTTTTCTGATTAGCTATCAAGTCTCAAAAGAAATACAACAGATTTGAACAAACACAGAGGCAATGTATCACACTGCTCTTGTGGTTATGTCAGAAATTAGCAAAAAGAGAGACTTATGCAATCTTTAGATCAGTCTTCTGTGCATTCATCACGCCTGGAGAGCATGACTTCCACCAAAGGAGTCTTTGTTGATTAGTGAGCACGGAAGCACTTAGGAGCAAGCTAGGGAGAGCTTGAGCTAGAGTCGATTATACCCATAGAAGGTCAAGTATTTAATATGAATAAGTGTCTGAAGCTCCTGTCTGCAGATATTTGGTGGAACCACCCCAAATTCTAGTTTAGAAGTAAAAGGAGAAAAGATTATTATTAATTGTTCCTATATCTCATATGCTGAGCTGCCTTGGGCAATTCAAGAGTGGATTCACTGTAGCCCTACCCAGCACAGCACATGGACTTACTCATGGAGTGGTGAAGCAGCCTCAGAACTGCAGACTCCACTCCACCCCACACCATGCACAATGGAAGCTCAAATCTCTGAGCATGTTACTATTAGCAGGCTGTCATGGATCTCTCCTGAAGAGTTAACAGCTGAAGGCTGAACCCACTTAAAGTTTTGAATCAAGGGTGATTATCAGACAAGATAATACAATTCACCACCTGTACCAACATATGCAGGTACCTCAAAGTACCCAACTCAGGAGGCCCTTAAACTGATCATCAGACTGAAATACTTCACAAAACCAGAATTCTTCCATCTTGGGATGGTCATTTTTGAGCACAGCGCTTGTCACGGGGCGAGGAGGGAGGGAGACACTCCCAGGTAAATCTCTGTTCCTGAGACCAACCAAAAGACAATTCAGACTGGGGCTAATGCATTCACTGGGATGCTCAGCAGAGGAGAATGGTTGTCTAGGTGGAACAGTCTTGAAATGTAAAAGCAGTGGAATCAGTTTGCCCCATCATTAGAAACACTACTTTTGCGTCACTAAGAGAACAGACTGTAGAAATTTATCTGCCTTCCCTGACCAACTTGCTTGTCGATGCCTTTGCAGTGGAGACCCCAGTGATCAGCATTCAGACCCTGACTGTCCCATTTAGCTTTGCTGAACTGTGAACTATTGCAAAGTCGCTTCTGATTTACGGTGTCTTCACTTATACTGCACTCACATATGTATGCTGCCAAATCTTGGGGGGCACAATTTACAGTTCTTTGTGCTGCAGGAAATTTTTCTGCTGTAGGACTCTTCTCTACGGGACTATCGAGTTCATCTGTGCTGAGCATACTGGGGAAGGTGCTGAAGTTAGAGGCGTTTGGCGATTAAGCCTGTATCAAGAAGTGTATGGGGATCAGTCCAAGAGATTGCAAGTCCCAGATGTTTGCCTACTGTCTGCTCAGTTTTGCACTGAGCTCAGGGAAGCAGGTTTTGTACAGACACCGAAAAAACTCTTAGGGGAAGAGTTAAGTGGGATCTTGCTTCAATACAGTATACCCTCACTGTTCATAAAGCCAGCAAGCCAGAGGCATCAGCTTGATTATACATCCTAAAGTGCAGTATTTTTAGTATGTACTACAAGAATGTTCATTACTTCAGAAGATGGCTCTAAAACTATGCCCTGGAGAAATGGTGTGATTAACATAGAAAAGCACTCTTGAAAAATCTATGCAAGATATTTCTTGAATTATAATACCTTCTTCATTTCTAGCAGTAACAAAGGATGATTGATATATATTGCTTTAGCTGATGAAAACGTGTAACATTATGTTCCTCAGATAAGCATCCAAGATATTTTCAGACAGTTTGAAGCTGCAGTTACATTTCAACAGAGCTATGCCAACATATGCCAGCTGGGAACTAGCACACAGTATATCTCTCTGGTAACTGGAAAGGGACTGTATTTATTTTTCTGCCTCTTACAAATTAGTATAAATTTAGCAGTTATGATACACGACAAAAATGACAGCTCTGCAAACTAGCATCCTCTCGTTTACATTCAGGATAGATATAATGCAGCCTGCCCACTCTCTGCTTTGCACACCTTAAGGCTGCCAGGAGACAAAACACCCGCAGGGCAGCAAGGTGCTCCCTCTCAGCAGTCTGCTTGTCTTCCTGAGGTGTTAACGAGAGGATGGGTTTTGTGATGTGGACATCAAACCGTTGGGTAACAGAATGAGGCCAACATTATGCAGTGATCACCTTTAAGCACTTTTTCCTTCTCTGATGGTCATGCTTCTTTGACAGCCATATTTTAAGACTGAAAGAGAACCACCAGAGCTGGTATTATTCTTCAGCAATGAAAGGAAAGAGAAAAATAATATCACTAGCACAGGTCAGAAAGCAGCTATGAGAAAGTAAAGATTGTCATCAATGCAAATGTTAGTTAGAATGAACAGGTGACCTAGAGGTGAAAGATTTTATATCTCATTACCAATCTCTGGAGTGGTTCCGTTTCCTAAGGATCTAATTGAATTGAATCTGTCATTGTCTGGCTGTGTTTCTTCTGCTGGCTCTGATGCTAACACCAATGTGCTTATGCTTGCTTTTGTTGTGGTCTTCGTAGGAAAAGGGTTAAGCAAGTAGTGTACAGTTTGCTGGGCCTTCTTGGAACTGGAATAATAAGGAGTTGACTTGTATTCCACAAATCAAATATTGTTTGGTTTTATAAAATCACTACATTTAACTTCTTAGGCATAGGCCAGTTTAAAATTCTTAAGTTTGTACTAAGCTTTGAGTATTTTTTCTTTTCTTTCCCAGTGGTAGCATGTTCAAATCACCAGAGCAGTAACAGCAGAAAGCCCCACCTTCACAAGAGATGAGAAAATTCTGCTTAGTGATTAAAAGTGAGCCATGAAAATGGTTTCATTACCACACCCCTATCTCTTGCCGTCATGTTATTTAGCCTGGTCATGACTTTAAGTGATAAAGTAGAAAAATAATTCCAAGATTCTCTTTTGAACTGCTACTTCAAACTTCAATACTTGGGAAATAGAAAACTACAGCAACATGGGCATTTGTGCAACCTGAAACTTCACTAAGTGCTTTTTGTTTCACCCAGAGTGTATTCCATAGCAATGCTGCAAGCAGGGCCTGCCTGCCTAATGCCCAATACTCCCAGGTATTTGCTTAGGCTGGTCAGCAGTTTGTTAGTGCTAATGTATACATTGTACATTCACACCCACTGGATTAGGTTGCTATTTAGAAAAGCAAGACACATTTTTGCAGAGGGAGAAGAGAATGTGCCATGTGCCAGCATTAATGAGTTAATTACATTAGAAAAATTCCAATGCAGGAACCTAAAATGCTTAGATAAGTAGAATACTATGGGAATTACAAGGCAGCAAACACAGCACTGCTGTACCATTCTGCCTACATATCTAAATATTCTGACTGGCTTTGGAAAATTATACAAAGAAAGAAGCCATCAAGTCAGTCAGGAAAATATTCCTAGTTCCCTTTTTTTGTTGTTGTTGTTTTGTTTTGATGCACCTCAAACTTCTTACAGTCTCTAAAGCTGTTCCAAAAGGTACTGGAACTGTACAGACAGCAGAGAGAGCCAGCAATACCCTGCAAGTTATTTTGAGATCCAAAACACTCCCTAATCCAGTAGTCCTCTAGTTCTGGTTGAAAAATGTCGCGCAGTTGTCCAAAAGGCCACAACAGAGTAGTCCCAAGGAAGAGTGGGAAGGACCAGGGCTAGACAAGGTACCTTCTCACCTCGTGATGTCAGTTAAGTACGATGACACTGACATGTGGCAATCTAAAAAGAAACTGAGGGTTGACTAATTTGAGAGCCAAATGCTGTGGACCTCTCCTACCCTTTCCCCATCCCTTGAAAGGTAATCAGGAGAAAACATAGGATGGTCGCATGCAATTTCTGACTGGTGATAGCTTGCCAGCAAAGAACAGACTCTTAGTACAATGTTCTAGAAACAAAGCACTTAAAATAAAGCACTTCAGCTACTAAATTCTACAGTTTTAAACGCAGTTTTCAAAATACATTTATGCTTTCCTCATGCAAGATAATCTTCCATTTATTCAGCAAACTAAACAACCAGTAAAGCTTTCTATAGCATTGCTTATAGGATTTAAACAAGTTAAGATTAAGGGCTTAAATCTAGAAAACCTATCAGCGTGCTCAAAATAATACCAGGAATTTCAATAAATCAGAAAATAAAGAATATGGCATTAAAGATGTTATTACTGTGACAGCTGTCAAGATGAATTGCATGAGAAGCATTTAAAAGATTTATATCTCAGTATCTCACCAGGTTAATTAAATGGATGCATGCATTCATTTAAGAGGATAAGGTGGGCTGCAGTGACATAAAACGAGAGGGCACATGGTTACGTTCTTTCAGCATTAAGAAGAACAGGCTGAACTGATATCATTTCCGTATCCTGTAATAAGCATGATTCATCCATTGCCATTTTCAGCTCTCATTTTCTTTCTGTCAAAAAAACACACCCCAACACAAAGACTATGAACATTTATAGACTAACAAAATCAAAGCTTTAACCTTTTCAGCATTTTCTGTTTGGACTGGCTGTCCATTTTTATCACAGGGTTCCAGGGCCATGCCGCAGGGAAGAGAAGAATCGCCAGTAAATTACACCAAAGAATGCTGGAAAGGTCAAAGGATTACCCTTCCCTGTTTGCTTTTATGAGATGTATGAAGCAGTCATATCATGCAATAAAATTATTGAGACAAAAATGATGAAAGATAAGCAGACAGAAAGCATGAATCTGTTGTCAAGGAAAGGATATATTACATTGTTATCATCAATGAAAAACAGATTACGACAATGGTGTTTGTGTATCCTCACTACTTGCACTGAAATCAAATCCTTCTGAATGTTGAAAGACCTGTATCCAAGAAAGATATCCAAGCAAGAATGAGGCTATTCAGACTGAAGAAAACATCAGATCCAAAGTTCCAGTTTCTTAGGTGAGCTTCTAATTACTCATTAAGATATATTACTTACTATATACTATTAGAAACTACGTGCTATAAATTATTATACAGTAAGGATGGATTCCTTAGCATTTGATCCTCCTCCAGCAATGTTTTGCAATCTAGGCTGTTTTTCTGCAAAAAGCATGCTCTGAAAACAGCAACAGCATCAGCTACTTCTGAGGGCTTCAACACATACTTGGTGTGTTGGGAACCACAGCCAATCTCAGGTCAAGGAGGGGCAGTTCCAGGCACCTGAAGAAGCTGAACTCAGGACCTGAGGAAATTGCAGTGTTACTCTCCACAGACCTAAAGGGTCATGTGGAGTTTTTTAGGCTCAAAAATAAATGTCTCACTTATATCCCAATAAAGACATCTCTGGCTTCAGCTGGAGGCAATTTCTGTAGTCTAGTACATCATTACTAGAACCAGTTGTGTCTTGTGGCAAAATGGCTGGCTGGCAGCAGAGACCCAAATGGGAATCTCATTATGTTTCAAACACGGAATTACAACTATTCATCAAAGGCAGAGGCACCTGGTTTAGGACACCAATAAAGGTAATGTAGAAAATTCATACGTATTCATCTAATATGTTGACTGTTCAAAAAAAATGCATGCAATTAAATCCAACATCTGAATCAGTCCGACAGACAACTAACTGGAGAGAAGAATTTAAAATATGCAGCCAAATTTCCAACAGTTTGACTGTGTTACCTTTAGTTTTGCTTTCATTGAGTAGTGCCTTGATTTGCACCAAAGTCCAAGAATTTCAGTCCTACACGTAAGATGCGTACGAGGTTCTCCGTTGTCAGCGATGCTGGACTGCTGCCTCAGGTTTTGAGACTACAACTAGGAGGTTGTGAGATGCTCCCTCCTCCTCTGACACAGATGCATTTCAGTCAGCATCTCTTCTGCCTGCCCATCTGTGCTAATCATAGTCCAGAGGGACCAGTAAAAATCACCATTTTTTGGTGCACACTCCACCCCTTCCACCTGCACCACTCAAATGGGAGATGGCTACAATGGTCACAGGATGGCTCTGGTCTGAACACAAGCCCACCAGACACCAAAGACTGAACATACTTAGGAGCTTTTGGTCACTATCACCTTTCTTGTTTTTCACTCACTCATTTTACAGTCTGTGCACAATAAAGTACAAAGATTTTCTAACAGTACATTTTGGTGAATGAAAGCAGTTTTGTGAGTGTCCCAGGTGAATGCTACTCGGCTTGGTCCTCTCTGGCAGCAGATATGTAAGGAATGAAAGTTCTTTTATTTACTGATGTATTCCAGCTCCTGGATATATGGAATTATTAAAATCATCTTAACTTAGTGGCAGTATTCAGACATCTGGTTTTACTCCACAGAGCACCGGGTAACACTTCAAAAATGTTCACATGGTTCAAAGGAAAACTCCATATATAAAAGAAGTGTTGTAAAAATATTTTCTCAGTTATGAGTAATATCTTCAATACCCAGTTCTGCATATCTTCCTAAGATAACCAAAGACATTTGCATCAGAGGGAATATTTCAACATCTAGCCTGCAGAATTTGTTTCTAATGAACCTGGGACTTTGTGGGTTGTAACATGGTGTCTCACATTTCACCTTGCTGTACAGACACTCCCAGCAGGCCAGGGCCTATCCTTACATAACAGGCAATAATTAATGTATTAGTTCAATAACAGCCCATAAAAGAATCTGAATCAAGCTCGTAATCCCTTTCTGTCCTATTAAAAAAAAAAAAGAGAAGATACAGTGAAATATATCTCATCCCTCCACGACCTGAAAAAACGGTAACTGAGAAAGGGCTCAACTCATCCATCTGCATAAGCTGGAAATAGCTCCTCCACCCCAACATAACTAAAGTCCACTCTAGGGAAGAGGAGAAAGACAGCACTGATCTCTTCCAGTGCCAGCCAAACCAGAACAGAGACCCTGGTTTGAAAGAAGAGGTTGTAGCATGGGAACAAAGCAGAACCACGCAGCCTCCTTAGGCTGAGCAGCTTCAGGTGCACACTCCACATATTTTCATGAGAAAAATTCTTCATATATTACTCATTTTGCTGTGAAAATACCTTCACTGAGTCCTGTCAATCTGTACAGTTAGGCCAGCTATAACTAGAGCTGTAGTTCCTTGGACTCTGCAGTGACCCTTCTTGGCTTCTAGAGAGAAGACATGTAGAAGAGATGCAGTACCAGAGCTGAAATGGAAGGTGCCAGAACTAACTTAGTTCCTGCAAGGGTGGGCAGTGAAGTCCTTCAGTGGGCTCCACAGCTGTTCAGCCTTTGCAGAAGTTAGAGGTAGTCTACTCTCATTACAACTGACCTAACATCATCCAAGAAACTCAGCTCCAGCATTCCGATTCAATGACATCTCTCCATGTGCATACTCACAGCTGAAAGGTGACAGGGTATGATCCAGCTCTACCACCCTCAGTTTTGTTATGAAATGTATTCCCTATACATCAATGATTATACATAAAGAAACATTCCAGGGAGATTTTCCCACTCAATTCAACTTCACTTTATTCTTAAACAACAGCACATGTAGGACTGTGGGATAGCAAGACCATAAAATTGAAAGGAACAGATACACACTGATTAAACTCCATCTTCAGCTTATGGCCAAAAAAATATTACGAAAATGTTAAAAATGAAAGATGTTGTGTCCTCATCCATGTTTCTATAGACAGTAAGAGAAGATGGAACAGTGTTGGCATACTGAACAGCCCTTCCCCTCTTTCTCCGCAATTTCAGAGCAATCTCATCTCAAACGCCGAGATCAGTTCTGGGCCAAACATAAAGATACAAACTTGTTGGAATTCAGACAATAGCAGTAAAGACCATTAAAGTATTGACTTGGGTGGGAAAGGATTAACAAGTCCTTTCATAGTAGTTTCAAGCAATGACATGAGGACACTAACATGGGAAGGAATGAACGTCTACGCAAGCTTGAGAGATGTACACTAACACTAGAGACAGTGAGGAATTGATTAGGTTATTGACAACAGGCTGAAAAGAAATAAAGAGGGGGGAATAATGCTGAGTATCTGAAGAAATTACCTAAAGTGAAATCCAATACGGATTGATTCCCAGAGAATCAAAGGAAGGCATATTATTAAAAAAAAATAAAAAATAAAAAAAAAGGCAGAGTGAAGTACAATAAAATACACTGAAAGTGAGGATGCTGCCTGTTGTCTGAAGATTTTGATGGGGAAGAATAGAGCCCTCCCTTTCTTCTCAGGGTCTCTTTTTATACACTGCACTGGTTGATCCACATTACAGACAGTGAGAGTGAAAGATGTTTGCTTTGGTGGGGGGAAAAAAAAAAAGAGCCTCTCCATTCTCCCTCCTGTGCACTCAGCTGCTGGCAGAGCTTCCTCCACTGTCAGTGTGATGACTGCCTGTTACACACTGATTTCTAGTTTTCACATCTGCCAGAAACTTAATAAAAATGTAAATTAAAAAACATTTATGAATTTCCTACTTAAAAGGTTCATAACTCTCCTATCTTTTAAGTCACTGTACCAGTCTAACTCATCTGCACTCAGTTCTACCACGTGAAAATGGGAGAGAACATATAGTCTGCCATCATAGATAATAATCAGGCACACTGGGATTATGGATACAGTAATATCCAGAAAATATTAGAAAGACAGGAGTAGTCGTATTAAAATTGTTTAGTGTCTCCCTCTCAAGCATCTGTCCATTTAGAATGTAGTGTAAAATTAAATACCAAAACTGGCACAAGACAAGAAAACTACTCACATTTAAGAAGTTCATCATTCACTAAAACCTAAAAGGTATTTTTGCTTATAGTAGAAACAGTTGGGTTGGTACTTTTTTTCTCTTAGAATTCATGTTAATTCCTCAAATGGAATTTCCAACAAACACAATACACACACAGCTATTTCTTGGAAGTAATACCATGCAGGTTTAGATAAAGCTTTTAAGATTAAAGTTGATGCACTTCCAGTCTTGGAATAACTGAATATTGGAATACGACTGTTTAGCTTGAATTTCAGCTATTTTTTTTTTTCAGTATTTTTTAGTGAGGAATTTTTTAGTGAGGATATACTTGGTGTGTTCTAAATGATCCACTTTGACTTTTGAAGAACATTTTGAGACTAAATATAACCTTTTAAAATATTTTGTTCTGCATAGGGTCTGTTAATTTGGGGGTGGCAGGAGGAGGAGAAAATTTCAGACCAAAGCAAGTAAGAACAAACATATACTTGGTGCACTTCAGGTAAGCCCTAATTGTTTGCCCATTTGAGTTGGATCTCTTCTCTTGAGTGGGAGGTTTAGGTTGATTCATAAGTTCCACTCTCAGTTTCTCTGCTATACCGTTAATAACATAGAGTATATAAGTGCCATTTGCAGAGTAATTCTGTCAAATACTGTACTAGGGAAATTTCTATTAGCACTTCTGCTCTGTGTCATTACTTTTCTCTGTCTACCAGATGTGTACATCACTATGCACCCAAACATGGAATGATTCTTTGTCCAGGTTCTGCACCAAGCACCAGAAGACACTCAGCTCTCATTCACCTCTTGGCTACGCTGTCAAAATGAATCTGATCGTAGAAATGCAGCTGGGACAGAATTAAACCCCCCAAAAAAGGCAGAGGAGAGCCTGCCACCAGCCAACTGAAAGCAGCCACGTAGGCAGTGAGCCACATATCCTCCAGCAATTTAAATCCAGTTCCCCTTGCAAGGAAATGAGAAGGTATTAAAGCAGCATTTAAAAATAAATAAAAAAAATATAAAAAGATGCCTTCTTTTTTTCTGTAATAATCAGGGATCTTAATCAAGATGCTTCAGTCTTTTGTGCTGTTCACCTTTGGATTTCTCTGCTGGGTCAGTGATGTTACCTGGAGCTACCAGAGAGAAGAAAAAGGAACTGCAGGAAGGGGGAAAAAAGGGAGAAAGCCAGGTGGGGTCTTTATGGAACATCTTTCCCAAGGGTGTATCCTAAACCCGCAAGAAGGTGTCACATCCTTCCTGTCATCTTGGGTGAGGATCCTTTGACTTAAATCTTAACTTCTGCTTTGCCTCATGTCTGGGTGAGCCATCCCATCTCAGCTGAGTATGACAGAAGCTAAGTGGATCCAGCCTCCTGCTGGTGCTGGTTAAGATAAGATACCTCAGAGGGAGTAGTATCAGATATGCTCCCTGGAGTTACAAGCTCTTGAGCTATGCACCAAAGCTCAGAATCCTCCTCTAACACTGGATCCAAACCTGGAGTTCAGGTGAAGAATAAGTAAAACAAGTAAAGAAAACTTGCTTTCACAATAGATAATAGCCAGTAGGCTTAGGTGAGATTTTAATGCTTTACTAGGGAGACAGGAAGATTACCTCCCTGCCAACAGCAAGGAAAACATTGCCCAGGGTTTGTGGTGCACATCTGCCTCTGCACTGTCAGGCAGACCATGCCTCTGTACCTCATGAACCATTCCTTACTCAGGGCTGTGCTGAAAACTATCATCTTGTCGATAAATTCTTATCAATGTCTGTTTAAAGCTTTTTCTTCTGACAGGAGATTTTTGTGGTAATCGAGAAGAAAAGCAATTCACTTGATTAAAGATTGGTAAATATAAATGACAGAAATGGTTTCCTATGAACATTGTGATGTATTCCCAATCAATAACACCATGACAGAATTGGAGCTTAAGGGAAGGAAGTTATTAGTTTTAGTAAAGGCACATAATTAAATACAAGACAAGTCTACAGACTCTCAACCAGAGAGACAAGGAGAATGGACAGCCTGAGACTCTGTAGATTGTGCTACTGTTGTGTCTTTTCAGTTCATTTTGTGCTGTCTTTTATTTGCTTGTGCAACCTTATAAGAAAGATCTTAGTCTCAAATGTTAGAGTTACACCCAGGGACATAACAGAGAGCTGTTTATTAAAATGTTAGACAAGGTTTCACTATAATACTTCCCTTCAGTAGGAGCTACTAGTGGCTGTTAAAAATCCTTAATGATTTAGCTGAACTTTCAGTAATTTCTAAATGTTTCTCATGTGTAACTGCTAAGAGCACCTAGGCCTTTTACCACCAGCATAATACGGGGATTAGATAGATCTGATTATTGGTAATTTGGATTTTAGCCACCACCTCTGGATCAGTGTTTCAAACTCAGACAAGGTTCGTATTGAATAAAAGTCATTTCCTTCAGCTGGCTGTTCCGTGACCTCTATGAAATATTACAAGTTGGTGGTGGACAGGTGTCTATATAATTAAAATACACTTCGCAAGCACAGTTGGCACCCTGGAATTTTCTTATTACGAATCTATAATCTGCTCCCTCCAGCTCATAAATGGAAAGTATTCAGGAGCACCAAGATGTCATTTAAAAACAAGGAGGATAGAGTGTTCTTTGTTAATCCCACAAACAAAGTAACTCTGTTTCTAGAGCAGTTTTGAATCCCCAGACAAATACTTGCAAAGTGCACGGCAAGGATTATTATTCCGGCTAACAAAACTCATTAATAAGCAAAAGATCAATCTTTAAAAACTGATAAAAAGCTAGAGCACTGTAAGTTATATCACAAAACCTCCCAGCGAGCTCTGTGCATGGTGTTCTCTGTAGATCATGTATTTCCACACAGTCTTAACAAAGCAGAATCACACAGGATGCCCTACATATCCATGACTCTGCATTAAGAGGGTCAATACTCCCAGACATACACACAGAACTGGAGTATTTTTGGTAGTCAAAAATACAGAAAGGATTTTGATAGAAGGTAGAGCCAATCTCAACATGAGATGGTTCCTCACACTAGGAAGCAAGGCAATAGTTTTCACATTTGAGTAGGATTTGGGTGCAGGGCAAGGGGAACAGCACAGTATTTTATGTCTTTTGAATAATTCAAGCCTCAAGCTTTTAATTCATTTCTCTTCTTTAACCCATTCAGAAGTTTTATCATAGAACACATGAGTAAATGCCCTCTATTGACTTTGCTTTCTTCTTACACTTACACTAAGCAAGGTGGAGCAATTCAGGCTGAGGTCCCGTGACAGATGGAACTTCATAGAACTGTGGGACATTTAGAGACTATCATGGAAATCTCTGTGGACTTAGCAAGGAGTCACATCTGTGTCAATGAAAGATGTAAGGATGACATTATACTGAATCCAAATAACAGGGAAAGACACTTAAGTACAAGTAAATCCCCAGTACTGTCAATATCTGGGCAAGATGTTTCACCTTGCTGAAAAGAAACATTGTTTGGGCTGACCTAGTTCAAGATGCTAAAAGATTTATAAGAACACAACCCAACAGTTGCTAAACTGGTGCTGTTGTGCTGTACGAGAGAGGCTATGGATCTTCCCAAGAAGAGAGCCCTCATCTCAGTGTGGGAACGCAACAAATAAGAGGTTAACTCAAGTAACAAGTAACCTTTATTTTGTGAGGTGATAAGAACCACGGGGGAAAAAAAAACAAAAAAAAACCCAACCACACAATCAAGTTTTCTAATGGTCCTAGAAATTTTCTCCTGCTAGAACTTTTCTTCTTAAACTGTTTTTCTCAGCCACTAATGTCCTCTGTAAGTGGCAATTGAAATACAGGGACAAAACTACTGCTAAGCACATCTCAGCATTTACTCCTCCAGCCTCCGATTTATATGCATTAAAATTAAACTGCTTTTTACATACATTTCAGACAGGATGGTTAAAAGGAAGTGGAAAACCAGGAATGTGTAGAATCAAAGGTATTCACTCCCTCATTTTTATCATGTTTCTGTCACGTTTTCCAGAAGAACATCTACAACCTGCATGGACTGAACTACAAACCTGGAAAGTTAAAAACTGAAGACAGCCCCTGTTAACAAATTGCAGATGCATGAGACTCACCCAGAAAGACCTCACAAATCAGCAATGAGGGGAAGAGAGCAAATCATGCAGAAATGATTTAATCAATGAGTAAAGACAATTATAACATCTGTTAATCTTTTGTGTAGGTTATAATTAGATGCTATGGAGGAGTAGCCTTTAAGGGGGGAGGCAGGGAATCCTTTAACATCTGCTAGAAGGGCAAACAGTGTGCAATAAATGGCTTTAAATGCAATCAGCAAAATGAGAGCTGTGCAGAGTTCACAGAAGGCCTGTATAAAAGATTGAGGATAACAAAATATTTTGCCAAAGGTCAACTCCTGCAGCGCTGGAGCCTGAATAATGACTGCTAGTTTAGAGGCCACATCAAAAACAAACATGATTGTACCTCTGAAAAACAATTCTTTTCTCATTTGTGTCATTATAGCAAAAGCACACGCTGCTGCTGTATATCACGTCAGCTTAATGACTTATTAGGGCTGTATCTATCAACCTTGAACAGTTTAGAATAAACAGGTAGGTATGATGTATTTTAAAGACCAGAATTCAGTCTAATTAGACTGACACAGAACTGTGTTGCACTGTAAAAGTGATGTGATTCTGATTTTAAATAATTAATCATTCAGTAGCTTCTAAAAAAGTCCAATTATTTACTCATTTTGCTCTTGAAAACAACCATATGCTTTAAGCTGTTACTCACTGAAAATGTGAAACCAAGAGGGAGTTACTTTATCCAGTTTAACACAGCCCTCTACTGGCAAAATAACCCCCAAAAATCTTACCACGATGAACCATTTTGCCAGGTCATTTTATAGCAGCTGTAAAGATCCAACATTTTACAGCAAAGTTACACTAAATCTTAGAAGACAACAGCATAGATGGGAGCTTTAGGAATTTGCATAAATTAGGCCATCACTTAATCTCTCTAGAGCTCCTGCACCCAGAGCACTACTTCCTTTTACTCAGCAGATGCAGCCCTGGACACCAGAGCACTGGAGAAGAAAAAAAAACAAAACAAACCAAAACAACAAAAAAAAGCAAGTGCTCATATTTATTGGAGTAAGTCATTTTAGGAGCAAATGCAATCCTTTTAGTCATGTCAAGTTGTGCCGTATTCCTCAAGGAGTGCCACTGATTCCCAACAGGATCGATGTGCACACGTGATTTCCATTTGCACAGTTAGGTAATACTTAGTATAAGTGAAGCAAGCATGACACACTCCAGCTGCAAAAAGAATACTATTCAAAAGACAAATGCTCACTACCACCAAAAAAGCAACTTCACTGCTAAAAGAATTGCTGCTTCCTTCTCTTTTGCACCATTACTGAAAATCCACAGTGGTGTTTCCACACAGCTTCAATCAGACTGAAAGGGACAATGAAATTTGCCTCTGTTGTTGGATGCAGTAATTAACTCTTCCTATCTGTATTATGTCTGAGCAACAAAGAAACAAAAGGATACGGTAAACTGTTGAATTTAACAACTTAGATAATGATGAATTATAATAATCAATTAGCACTGTCAAAGAAAATAATTTGTGACATGCGTTTGATTCTTCACAGGCCTATTATGTGCTCACACTATCCAAGGCTAGTTTGGCTCTGGAAAACAAATAGTGTTGTCCTGAGGAAAGCTTATCAAATGTGTGGTTAAAAGTAGCATTTGTTCTCGCTGTGTGTCAGTACTAATAGACCATTTTTCAGCAACATCATTTTTATCCACTGCTTTATAATACAACCTGCTTTGCAGGGTCTGCATCGTCCAGAGCCCATAGACAATGCTACTGCCAGCTTCCAGAAGCCAGTGCTGCTCTACAAGCCACATTTATGTGATTCACCTGAATGCCAGTCAATGGAATCATAAAAAATTTCCAAGTATTTTTCACATAATAGCTAGCTAACTTTTCATCCCCAAAACAGCATGACTAATTTATGTAACCATCAGGGAATACCTAATGTAATTCAGGTTTCTGCATGCTACATGACTGCTGCTGTTAGACAGTACAGAACAGAGTATTACAAGTGTTAATGGCTCGTGTTCTATTTACATTGTACATTTATCCTGTTTTAGTAATAAAACTGCATATTAGATGCTCTAACTTCAGAAGGTGTTCTAACAGCTTTGCCATGGATTAAGTGTGACTCCAATCCTGCCGGGATCTGAGGGCGGGCAGGAGTGCACAGGAGCTGCCGAGCACCGTGCCGGATTTGGCCCTGGCTGCGCTGTGCTAAGCTCCTCAGCCAACTGCGCTTCCCTTTGGCACCTTTGTTCTGTGGCTTTTATCCCAACCTCAGTCCCACTCATCAGATGACGACAGGCTGGAGTCTGCACTTATTCCACTTCTTTTCAGATGGCGAGAAAGCCCAAAGAATTGACATTCTGCTGGCAATTGTCCCCTTTACTGCCATCCCAGAATGTTATCAGATTGTATGTGGTATCCTTGGGCAGATTTCTCAGGCTCGGAGAAAATTCAGTCAGGGGATCCTTCTGCTGAAAAGTGAGTTTGCTCTATATCCTGATTTGCAATACTGGAATCTAAAAAATTAACTGTAAATGTAAGAGAGGAAAATGAAAATCAAATGCCCACAGGCTCATCAGGTTTTGAGAGTCTGTTTCTGCTCTTAAGGTAATTAGCTAAAGATTTGCTCTTGACTGAAGTGGAATTGTACCCTACCACTTTATATTTATTGAAGCATGATTTCTTTTTTAAACCTAAGCTTCTAAACACTTAGACACAACTCATGCTCAGGAACAATAGCAGAAAAGTCCATGAAGTTTTCTTAAAAAGCAGTACAATTCACATTTGTAGGATCAGAACTCACACTTAAAATTAATTTAAGAAAGAAAGAAAAGAGGGAGCATTGTTTTAACCTCACTTTGTTCTAATTATTTTGAGGATTTTGCAGGCATTTGTCAACATGATACTTGAATACTTTGCAACTGTAAATACCCTTATGTCACAGCAGTAGATCATCATTACTGGCCACAAGGTGACAGAGGGAAGGAAAGTCTGGCCCACAGGAGTCAGCGTGGTAGGGATCAAACCACCTAACCTTAAACCCATCCCTTCTCCCCAGGGAAGGCCTCTATGACAACTCCCTGTTCTTCAATCTTGCATTCAGCAGAAGGTTCCAAGCTACAAGAACATATAAACTTTTTGTTTATACTGTTTCTGAAGAAAGAGGATGCACACCTAAAGAATAAACTCTATGCTCTTATTTAATTGCATATTTAAATCCCCAGAGGCCTTCACCATTCACATGGTGTTAATGCAGAGCTAAATTTAGGGCATTTTCTTTTTCCCCAGGAGAATAGCTACAATGCCAACAAGAGAACAACGACTCCTAAGTTGCACGATATCTTGACATGCCAAGCCACATTATATCATCAAAAGAAGAGACAGACAGGTTTTGATCTGCTGTAGAAACAAGGTCACTTGAGAGAGGCATCTGTAATTGTAACTACCCAAATCTTAATAGGAAGCCCCCCAAAATCTGTTGCTGTGTAAGACTGAGAGGCCTTGTATACCAAGTCGGTAGAAGAAAAATAGAAACCAAATTCAATAGTACTAATAATGCAGGAGGAATTTTTCAATTCCTATTTGATTGTTTTGTACTGACTTACTCTCATTTACCTGTCAATCATAGTTTTCTGATTTCATTCTTCAGAAATGCACTTTGTCTCCACAAAGACAGATCATTAAATAGAGGCAAACAGTAATAAAAGAGTTCCTCATACACAGTACAGTGATCAGGTTACTCCCTGGAAAAGCCACTACAACTGAAATTGCAGTAATTTAGAATGGGCTTCTGGTGAAGGATTGAAATGAGAATCAGGAGGTCTGGGGCTCGTTACCAGCTTTTGAAGTAGGTAAGCTAAGTTTTAATAACTCTATGGGCCAGTTTACCCCTCTGTGTGATGGGAATAACTCCATGACAATTACAGCTAGTTGTCCTGAAAATGAGTTAATCGGTGGTCAGAAACAGCTCTGTCCCACAGGCAGCAGACAGTAAGTATAGAAAGTTTTTTTCACAGCAGTTACCAGTGTTCTAGTGTTTCCACTCTGATATTTCAGGATTTGTTGCACTTCTAACACAAACACTCAAAACAAAAATTACTGTTTTTCACATAACTGACAACTCATTTTATCCAAAAGGGGTTAGATTTCAAAGCACTGTGTGATTCTTTCTTTTAAACTTATCTACCTCCAGAACTTGAACAGGGGCTAAAAGTAAATAAATGTCTGCATAAGGAGCAAAACAATTTTAAAAGAAAACTGTAAAGAATACTATAAAGAAATTACATTAAAAATTCAAATTAATTTTGAGTATTCAAATAAATACCACAAAATTATAAAAGAACAATCTTAAGACAGCCTAGCTCTTATTCAGTTAATGACAGTACTCATGAGATTTTAAGAATCTTAGAGTTTCATCACTTAATTTAAGAGAGAGCCACTTCAGTGTAATCTCATGCAAACAAAAGCCAGAATCAAGTTTCCATTTGTCTTTCTCTGTTGCTGAACCACACTCAGATGCATGGCTGTAATTACTCCTAACAACTACATACTTGCCACTCTTTTAATTAAAGCAAAACTACAAATAGCAATGCTGACACACTCCTAGAGAAAATAAGCTTTACAGAGATGATAAAAACACCAAAATAGCAAAAGTCTTACTTGCAGCAGCTCAGTCAAAACATACCAGCCCTGGAGAACTCAGAACCGTAAGAAGTCTTTGCAGTCCAGAAATTCTCTTGAGTTTATCCAGTGTTTATTTACTGAGCTTTAAAAGTCTGTGGTTAGAAGAACAGAGTTAGCTTTCTACACCATCCACAGCACTACTGAAGTCCTCCAGTAACAGCAGACATGAAGTTTGCTGAGAGTTGGGTTTGCTGCTGCTATGTAGTTGCTCAGTACTTGTAAATACAAGCTCTGTGGACAAAGTCCCAAATGACATCACAGGCAGCTGCTTATTGTTGAGTCTTTATTAACCGACTGTCAAAAAAGAAAAGCGAAGAGGAAAGAAAAGCACAACTATCCTCCCTGCAGCACAATTTGCATTTTAGTAGGAGTTGCAGTGCAACACATATAAATACTTCTGTTTATCCAACTGATGTTTTCTTAGAATGAATAAACAGTGTTGGCAGGGAAAGCAGAAAAGTAAGAGCAACTTAAACAGCTTCAAATGAAAACAGCATAGGGAGAAAAAAAAAATTTAAAATGTCAGTTTTTAGAATTTACTCCTGAATGATCCTGATTCTTTTGTTTATTTAAAAGTATGTTATGAAGGGTGCAAATCTGCATGGATTTTAAAGCACAAAAGATTTTACTACGCTGAAATTTAAGTTTTAACTCAGTCTCAATTTTGAAAGTTACAGAATTACAAACTACCACCTTTGTAAGATGCCAAACAGCTCAACCTCAGTTACAATGTGTTTTGAAAAAAACTCCAAAGATTAAAATAGCAGCAAGACATAGCATCAGACATAGATATTCACTATGTGCTAAAGGCACAGATACTGACCTTTCCTTCTCAGAGGTGGTGGTCCAAGCCTAAGTAGTGCTTTGGAGCCAAAACACAGTTCCCAGCAAGGCACAGGGTACTCACTCGAGAAGGAGTTCAGCTACTAATCTGAATCCCTCCTCTGTCATTGAGAGATCCTGCTGAAGGAGAGGGGCTGGGACTCTGTGCCTTGATTTCTCAGAAGTTAGTCCTTTCAAGTTAGAACTTCAAATGCTAGATGAACACCACCAAGGGTTGTGACAGACTGAGCTCTGCTACATGTGCACGCTTCCACATGAAGAGCTTCAATATTGGGAAACACCTGGCCACTTGCATCCAAACACCCTAGACTGCACATTCTACAAACCATAAAACAACTGAAACTTGAGCTCAGTGATGAGCTGAAGCCAAGTTTTTACTATATTTTGAATTGCTATGCATGAGAATGTCAAGCCTCTTTCTGCCTGTATTTATAGAGAGCAAATCAATCTTGGGTCAGATCCTCAGCTGATGTAAATCAAGCTAGATGCAGTAACACACCTGAACAACAGCAGTCAGCACCAGCTGAAGATCTCAGCTTTGGCCTGCAAGATTGTCAAAAAATAAGAAATCACAGCCTTAATAACAAAGTGCCTGATTTTCTTGGTGCTTGTCCTGAGTAGGAACAATACCCTGCCGATGTAACACCTCTAAGCTTGCTGGAACTGCTCACATAGGCATTTGCTACCTCTGCTACTTGCTGCCTCTAAAACTTAAGATTGTGCTTTTGAAGATGTTATAAATCCCCCTTCATTTATTCCTGTGGCTCATCAGTCTCTGGCACACAAGACACTGCACTTTGTAACTATGAGTTATTTTCACCGCCCTGACTCAAACATAGGATGTTGTGTTCCTCTTCTGTTGTAGTCAGCAAGGTGTGTTATATCTTCCTCATTAAGAGCTTGCTAGTTTGATCTAGAAAGTCTTCAAAATACTTTGAACTGTGCTACAGCAGTAATAAGTTCTAACATACAATATTCAATAACATGAATTTCAAATCATACTACTTTAGTCACAGCTTCACAAACACCACTGCATCTGCTTAATTCAAGCCAACAGGAACGAGGCCATGTGATCACATATACAGCTCCACAAGGCTTCAGTTCTTTCCAGCAGAAACAAGCCTGTCCATAAGATCAACAGAAGAGTTAGATTTTGTTCAAATCTGATGCTGATTTACAGTGTGCTTTCTCAGACCAAGGATAAGATTCATTTTTTCACCAGCCATCAGGAATATTTATAAACATCAAATAACTGCAAGACACAGGTTACACTCTGGCTTTCTTGATAACAAAACTGGCTTGTCCTATGCCACTAATGCAGGCGCACACATATAGAAGAAAGGAAGAGTGTATAGATCCATAAAATAAGGAAACCACTGATCAAAAAAGCCAAATATTTAAAGAACTAAAAAAAGACAAGTCTTAAGAAAAACTGCAGCCTGTTCCCAAGTAAAATTTGTATAACTTTGTAAAATTTAGCATTTACTGGATTTTCTAGAGAATGTTACTGAATTTTCAGGCTAATCACACATAGTTGAGCAGGATCAGGGCAGCAGACACACTGCTCACATCTCTGTGGTCAGGCAGCTCTGCAGAGGCTGTGACTTCAACTGCCTGATAGTAATTTTTTTAAGAAATCTATCTAAGTTTTATCTCAATCCTTTTCAGAACTGGTGGATCTTGTAAAAATAAATGTGCAAAGAAACAATTATTGAGCTTTGTGGGTTTAACCAGCATGTTATTCTTCCCAAGAGGAGAATTCCCATGAGGGTGGACAAACAGATTCTGCATTCTTCAAATTACAGCCCTTATTAAGGGAGTGGCCATTAGCTCACCCTGTCAGTGCGTTTATCCATCTAATTTCTATTCTAAGTCATCAGAAGATATAACTACTGGCTTATTTTTGGCAGGAATGCCATGGCTTTTAGTTAGAACAAAATTCACAGTGGAACTCAGTCCTTGACTAGGTACTGGCTGAGTAAAAAGACACAGAAGTTGAAGTTGTGATCTGCAGTAGTTGCTCCTGGACTGATGCACAGAAGACTAAACTGAGTCGTGCATCTGAGGAAATAATTCAGCTTCATACTGCCTCATTTTCAATGATGTAATGAACTGATTTAATACACACAGATATTAGTAAAGTGTATCAATTATCCTATTGCAGTATAGCTGGGATCTGTTAAAGACCCTGGTGTCTCATACTGACACAAAATCCATACCATCTTCAGGTTCACTGTCCACATCTGATTTTTCTATATTATTAACTTACAAAGCTCCTCCTCACTGAAGAAGCCAAAACAAAGGTCTGAACTTCTCAGAAAACACGGGAAGTTTATGGGATTGAATCACCTAAACTGCACAACCCTTTCCCTGAAGCACTGCAGAAGTCCCTGCTGTTGCACAAGGCCGATGTCCATGTTCTCTTCTTACCAGCACAAGAGCAGAAAATGGCTCGGTCTCAGGTGCCTCAGGGTCCACTCTTTCATTACAGACCCATAAAGCTGCAACACAAGGTGATCAGCCTCACAGCCTGACATGTTAAAAGAGAGGTGGTAAGAACTAAGAGTAGACCCCTGAGGGATGTCTACCTGGGCTGCAAGTCTTGTGTGGTTCAGTACAGCTTCAGGTGGTGAGCCTGGCAGCCATGTAAAACTGTCTGATACTACTCCTGGGGCAAGGGCAGACAAGCCAACAGACTGAAGAGCAGTTTAGTCTTGAAGGATTCAATTTCAGGACATTAAAATCCCAACAGGTTGTAATTTCATGTAATATAATTAATATAATATAATCCTAAACTGTTATAGGTTTACCCCACAATAAATACTCAGATTACTGGAGGGCAAGTGTAAAAAACAGTAAAATAAATTGCAGACTGTAGAATTCACCCTCCTTGAAGATGCACATGGTTGGAAGTCTTGAGCTGGTTCCTAAAATATCACATAAATTTCTCTGGAATGACACTAGGGTACTGAAGAACAAAATACACTTTGAAAATTGTCATTTTTCTCACTTCTACCAACATAGCTAAGTGTGTCTCACAAAACAAATACCTACAAGCATGTTGGACCCTCACAAGTTACCACAAGAAACACTCTTCTAAGTCTGGAGTGGCTGGCAGTGAGGATAAACAATAGAACCAAGTAAAAATATATGGAGAGAATAAAAGGAAACATGTGGGGGCAGTGTATGAATCTCCTCAGATACTCACTGTCAAAAAGGGCCTTCAGCTGAAGTGGTTTGATCAGGCTGGTGAGCTTTTGATCATGAAGATAGTTTGGTTTTTAACCTTACTAGGTGATTTTTCAAAGCTTTTTACCTCCCCTGTTTGTCAAGAATAGGGGAAAGGTCATTAGCAAAGGCAGGTTTTACTGCTGGAACAAACAGTAGCTCTCTCCTCTGTCACATTTGTGAATTTAAGCTTCAGAGAAAGCAGCAAATAACATGTCACAATAACCACCTTCCGATCGGTCACTCCGCTGCATACAGGGTCATGGGATATTATCAGTCTGGTTTCTTCTTTTCAGTTGTGCTCAATACCTGGCCCTGCTGTGCTCCCCCCTCCAAAAGCTCCTGGACAGCTTTCTGCAATAATCTCTGCACTCCCTGGTATCTGTCACTCCAGCAGCTAAACAGATGATATTCTGCCTCCTGGAAGAGGGCATTTATATAGAAACATTTACTCTAACACGGCCTACATTATAGGAAATCCTGTCCTTAGGTGTCAGGATGAAGCCTTGACACCCTATTCTGTCATATAAAACCAAGAATGACTAAAATGAAATGTTTTATCTAACCTCTTCAGATGGTGTGAGAACTAAAATGAGCATATACAATTTTTTTCCAGCCATAGCAGTGATTTGCAATCAATTTCTAAATCTTTTTCAGTTCCATAATTTTTGCTTCAGTAGAATTCTATGAAAAACATTCAGCAGAGAAAATTGATGCAATGTCTTTAAAAGATATTGGTTTTCACTATAAATTGCCTCATTGTAAAATACAGTATTAAGCAAATGATACAAGGTCTGTTTTGAGTGTTGCCATTTGAAACTGGAAGAGGTAGGTAGAAGCTGGATTTATGAGAGCGTTACATGAGAACTCAGAAATGTTTTAAATACAACTACTAAATATAAGTACATAGGGCTGCCTCTCATTAGTTCCATCGGGTAAGCCATTATTCCTTCTTTGCCTTTCCTGTTGTTTCTGGAATCAAGCAATTGATTCAGCACCACATTATCCAGAGTTAATTGAAATCAATGGCATTAGTGGATTCTGGAGCAGGCCCAAAACCAATGTGCACTTAAGGGCTGTTGTATATCCTTAATCACAGGGGTAAGCCTCTGCAAATTTAGTCTCCAATGGATCCAATCATTAAGTCAGTTATGCAGTGTTTAACTTCACATATGGACAGCGGTCCCTCGCTGGTTATTGAAAGTGGTCTCTATTAAGAGGGGAAGGTTATTTCCATAATCTGTTTCTGATGAAAATGTGTATTTCTACAGGTGTCAGTGTTCCAGAAAGGCTGGCAGCTAATGGGAAGGCTGACTAATTTGCTCTCCCCTCCTGCCTTTTCGGACATGTCGCTGTGTGTCAGAAAGCAGAGGTATCGGCTTGTGAAACACACATTCCTCTGATGCAAGCATCTGGCTTCTTGGCAGCCAAGTTGTGACAGGTTCTGCAGCAGCTGTGATGGCTCTATGTTCTTTCAGATGGTTAAATAGTCTTGGTTTTTAGCCTAGCTGTTTGTTTTGCTGCACTCCTGGATGAAAGCCCATTTGCCCTTTTAATCAATGAACTGGCCGTTGGATTGGAGTAATCAGTTACATTTCTGAACATGTCAGAGCAGAGATTATTGCCCAGAGACTGCCAGCTGTACAGACCTGTGCTCTTGACTCGATGCTTAACCTCGTCCTGCTCCGTCCTGACATCTCCACACACCAGCAGAAGGGTCATCTTCCCAAAGTGAGAGCAAGCACCAGAAGGGCTTTCTTCATCCCTCAGTCACAGGATTTCGTAGCTCTTGCTTTGTTACAGGAGATGGTAATCAGATCAAATGGAGAAAATAAGGAATACAATTTACTTTTTTCAGATGGCTTTATAAACTGTCCTCCCACGTGCATGCACCAGATGGAGATAAGAATCTGGCTGGAAGCTTTAGCCTTACATTGTGTGGCACAGAGGTAACAGCACATCAACTTCTTAAGAGAAAAAATTCATCAGAGTAGATTACATAAATTAGAATTAAATTTTATTTAAATTGCTTTTAAACCATATTATGCAAATCCACAGCATAATAAGCAGTTCCAAGTAGTTCCCTTGAACAAATGAGCACATGGCCTTCCTAAAACTGAATGTGATTGCAAAGTATTAAAAAGGAGTTCTCACAGGGATACCACAAAGACCAAAAGCTGCCATCTACCTCTCAGCCATTTGTAAGCCTATCTCCACCTTTCTGCTCCAGCAGTGTCTCTCTGTGATAGATACCAGTCCTCCTTTTTTCCCCATGTACTGCTGATTGCAGAGTTAAAATAAGTAATGAACTGACTTGGGCTGGCTGTGTTCTCCCTTGCCAGGCTTTTACTTGTCGTTGTTCTTCTGCTTGACATAGGAAGCTCTTTTTGTGAGGTGCAACTATTGTTACTTCTACCTCCACCAGAATGGGGAAACTGCACAAACAGACCAAATCCTCCTCCTGCCACAGAGAGATCTTGAGGAGGGAACAAACCTTCCCTATCCCTTCCTTTGCTATCAACCTTCACATATTTCATTGATCCCTCGAGGAGGACCGAGTTACAACCTGATCAGTCCTATGATCCACTCTATTTGCCAAAGCACACACACAGAGTTAATCAGTACCCACAAGTAGCTCTGGTGACTGGCCAAAACAATGCCTGCAAAAAATATACATCAGTGTTACCAAGGGTTCCAACTACACCAGGTCATGCGTAGCCAAGAGGACCAGAACTGACGCTCCACACCATCCCTTCCCAAAGGCTGTAAGAAAACAATCCTAAAGCCAAGGTATATTAGTATCATTTAAAGTTGTCTTTGGGTCTTTCAATTCCATTTTCAAAGCAGAACAAGAAGGAACCATTACCATCACATGACTTAGTAAATAAGAGCAGTAACAACATGCCTCATTTTAATACCATAGCACTCCATCTTGTGACATACAATAAAGTTGATTAAAGCACCCCATTTTACTGAGTAACCATTTTTAACAAGAGCTGAAATGCATTGCCAGTAGTTTGGCATTCTCTCAACACCCCTCAGATCCACAGAAAGGTGATCCATGTCACAGGTAAAATACTCAGGGGTAAGCTGCTTGCTTAAAACCCAAGTGGAGCCACCAACAAATCAAAGTCTAGCAACTGCTGCTCCCAGTGCTGTTGACAGAGCCCCGGACAAAAGTCCCTCACCCAAAAGTCCCTCAATGCAAGTCTTCAGGTTTCTCTCTGCTGTCCTCTTGAAAAATCCTGGGCTGTGGCAGAAAGCAGTAATGAACTGTACCACACACTACGATTTCAACAATATGCTATGATTAAATCTGTGAAATATAGTAACTCCTAAGAGCTAGCCAGATGCTTTCCAGGGAAGGAGACTAAAGTGTGTCTTTGCAAAAAGATGATGAAGCAGCCTGAAATTATTTTTGGGAGGAGAAAGGTTTCTTAGTCTTCCTGAAAAAAAAACCCACCTTCCATTCTGTTTGGATAGAAAAGGGCAGGTATGTCAAACAAAGGCTGTTGTGGTTTATCACACTGCCTTCTCTACTAGAGTGCTGAAGATTTTATTGCATGCTATAAAGAAAGAAAAAACTCATCTTGTAATCATATAAACACAATGAACAGCACAGAATAAGTATCAATTACTTTTGCAAGTTTCAGTGATAGCCTCAACCCCTGAGGATAATTTCAAATGGTATGATAAAGACTTCAGTTAGATTAAAAGCATCAAAAGCAAACTAGCATTCAAAAACAAACAATTCTGTCTCTCTTATCTAAGTTACAATAAATTTTCTGAATGGGCAGATTTCCCTCCTAGCTGTTCAGCTGTTCCTTCCCCACAGGTAGAACAAGTCAATCTGATAGAGAAGACAATTTGCCACTCAGCTTATTTAATGCCACACATTAAAATAAAATGACCGAATAATTTTGATGTCAAAGAGCTGTTTTAATGGGGATCCATGGTTAAAAGAAACAACGGCTACAGAGATGTGCAATCAGATGCTGCTGACTTCAACGTGAATTAGCTCTAAAGAGAATAACTGCCCAACTTTTGGTCTCATATTTTACATGGAATTTTTCTCAAATCTTTCAACAGGTCCCTCCATATATGCTATTCGCTGTTTACTTTAATCCCACGATCCAAATTCTTCTCAGTGCTGTTCCTCTAAATGCAAACATGACTAACAGACAATGGTAGATCTGGGATTTTTATTCATCTGGAATTAAGCATGATAAAGTATCACACTAGCAAGTAAATGTAGCTTCATTTTCCATGCCCTCTGTGCCAACATACATGACTATGGAAAAGTGCAGAGGACTGGTTCTAGGTGACACACCTAATGACTTTCAGAGATGTTTGAAGTAGCTTTGAATAAGTTAGTTTGGTTCTGGGAAGCAACTTGGCCACATTGGCTCCCCTGCATAGAGCACAACGCAGCAGAGCCCTGTGAGAGTCTGGCTACAGTGCTGCCCCAGCCCAGTGGGCAGGTTCACAGCCAGCTCAGTTATCTCCACATGATGCTGCCATGATGCCAGATGACCACCAGAAGAATCAAAGTGTCCATTGTGCTTTCAGAAACAGAAAGCAGGAAAATGCTTCACCCTCACAGTGTAAGTCACAACCAGAAAAGGGTTTCCTAGTCACAGTGTGAGCTCATTTGATTCACCCTAAAACACCATTTTTAGCTGAAAGAATAAAAACAGCTCTGAGGTTGAGCACCAACTTTGAAATGGTCTGTGATAACATGAAGCAAGACTCACCTCTAACTTCTGATCAAATAAAGGGATAGGGCTCAGGTCATTAACTGTCTTATTATACCTGCTAAAGATCTGAAAAGTGAAGTGCATACTGGCCAGAACTGCTAGTGCCTGCTCCATGTTCCCTTGCTTTCAAATACAATCTTAACAACTCAGATGAGCAAGTTCAAACTGCTTTCAAAGGTTGAGTGCCATACACTTACCTTTTGTACATTCATGGATATATATGGGTTAAGGAAAGGGATGAGCTGTCACTAGCCAGAACCACTAATTTAGTATATTGGGTACATCCTGAAAATACAAAGCCTTTAGTTTTAACCCAGATATTCTTGCTGTACTTTATGTTACAGGCTGCTTTGCTGAACAACTTGGATCAACTCTTGCGTGTTGACCAAGAAGTCAGCCATCCCAGACACCTGGAACAGCTTCTCTGATGTCTCCCTGTTGCTGCTTCCTTCTCTCTCAACATTACAGATACATCAGCTCCCAACATGCAGAACTGTATCTTATTCTGTATGAGCAGGTATTATCAGTTAATATTGTTTATATGATCCACAGGTAAATGGACAATGTCTAAGAATTTTAAAGAAGGCTCATTGTCCACAATATCGACAACTTCTCTTCAGAGCTCTTCCAAACATCCCAGAAGCTTGGACATGAATAATTCCTACAGTGCTCTAACTTTGGCACATATCTTTAAACAGATGGAAATTACTGTTATGTAGCCCTAGGACATATCAAGATCTCTTTTTGTTTCTGTAATGAGGCCCAATTAATACCTAGGACTTTCTGACACTCAAAGGATTTCAAAATGTCAGGATTTCAGCCAGAAATATAATGTTGGTGTGTGCTTTCATTCTATAATCTAATTATAATTACCAAGAACAGTACCAACATAAGTAACAATAGTAATTTTTATTTCTATAAGAAACTTAAGTATTCCACTATATTAAAAAAATATTTGTTTTAAAAGAATTTTCTCTTTCCCATTGCATTCTCAACATTACACCTCAGTATGGTTTCAAATTAGAGAAATTGTATTGAGCTAGACGGGCTTTGGGACGGTCTCCATGAAAGTTTTGCTGCAAAATAAGGTGAGAGAGTATGGCTGTCAATCTGTGCAATCTTACCACGTAGAGGGCATCAGAAATATCTGCACAGAGAACTGGTGTAGAATGGTTGTTTCGTAGTGATTTAATGTTGCAGTAACTTCTCAGGCAGACAAAGCCCCGTGTTTCTGGTTTTAGGGCTTATGCATTACAGAAACTTTTACATAAAATGATACCAATGAAAAATAATATTTATAATAGAACACAGATTAGTAACTTAATTATAGGTTATTCACCTAGCAGGACCTCCAGGGTTACCACTCCTCCCTGAAGAAGTCAGTTTGTGAATGCTTGAAATGCCTACAGTGATTTTTTTGAACTTTATCTTCTTCATGAGAAGTTTGCTCTGATTCTTTTTCTTTTGCAGCTCTGGGTAAAAGGTAAGACGACACTCTACAGTTCACTTTTTTGTTCTGCTCCACCTTCAGCACTAGGAACCCCCCAAACTAAATCTCAGCATCTTTGCTGGATCCAATAGTACCGTTCACTAATTGTGGTGTCCAGCTGCTACCTAACATACCTCAAAACTTCTACCAAGCTCAGAATCCTGGCAGATTCAGAACCCTTGAGAATACCCAAGTGCATTACAAAACAGAAATCTACAGCCAGGACTAAGGTGAACAAAAGTTATTAAAATATAGTGGAAAATAATGCAAGTAAGCTTGGTATCTTCCTAACTCTCGTTCCCTTGTCTCCTCAGAAAGTTTCAATGACCAGATAGTTGGCAAAATAAACAGTAACTGCCACTTTAACTTAATGGGGACTATGTAACAGAAATGGTAAATATAATGACAGGAGTTGGTTTAATATTACACGCTAAGATCTTTTTTTTAAAATATATTTAATTACTGCTGTCAGAAACTGTGCTAAAAATAGGTTACTGAGTTGCATTTTTTTTAAATGACAGATAACTGTAGGAATGTAACATTCAGAAGGAACTGTTTGTACTAGTCACTGTATTTCCTCTCCACCCAGAACTTCCAGAGAACATCATATGCATTTTGCAAATATATCAAGGAGAGAATAGACATCATAGGCTGTAAAACCTACAAGATCACAGACATGCAAGTATATGCAGGTGCTATAAGCAAACTACATTTTCTTCCTGCCAGAAAGACCACTCTAATCTCCAAAGTAGAGAGAATGTCCTCAGTGCTCCCATATTTTCCCTGCAGCCACAATGATTTTATAAATACATATGCAGCCATTTGATTTTATCACCTAGAATAACAAACTTAGCAAGTGACAGGGTCCATCATGTCCCTTAAAGGTTACATACTTTTTATATACCTCTTGAAAATTAGTCTACATATTCAGGCTCTCTGCACAGTTATTAAAATACTATCATAAATTTTCAAGAAAGAGAAGGAACAATTTTGGTTTTAGCTATTCTACTAGCCCTGAATCAGGCATAATTCTCCCTAAATTGAGTGGAGAGTTAAACCTGATGTGGAGATTAAACGACTTCAGCTCATTGCTCCAATAGATCATCCCCACAGAGATGTTTTTTTCCAGAAATGTGTTGGTGTCAGACCTGAAAATACAACTGATAGTTATCCAAGCAGCTGCTCAGGATGAGCAAATACATGCTCAGGATGAGCAGCACACTGCACAAGGCTGTGGGTAAGGCAGGGAAGTGTGCTGGAGTGGAGCTGTCTGATACCAGGCACTTGTGACACCCTCACAAGGGAGACCCAACTCTCAAGCTACTCAAGCCAGCACAACTTCAATTTACTCAAAATGAGAGTATCGTCATGCCTTCTATACTTACAAGAATGCCCCTCCTTCCACTGGGAATAGCAGTGCTGTCTGGTGCTATGAACTAGAAAACCAGTTGCCCCAAATGATTTGACTTGCTGATCCGAGAGGTGTTTCCAGCCTAAGTGATTCTAGGATTCTATGATTCTAACCAATGTGCAGCACCCGTGTCACCCACCCTGTGGCTGCCTCTGCTATTCACCACCTCCAGGGCTGGCTTCTCCAGAAAATACCAAGAAAACCACCTTAAAAAGATTAATATCATGTCAGCCAACTATGAAGTATTCAACCCCAAGATTGCATATTCTGCAGATATTTTTGAGGAAAACAACAGGGGTGTTGAGAGAAAGGCAGCAGATGAGACACTTCTCAGAGGAAGATGTTCACCTGGAATATCTTCCACCTGAGAACGCGTGAGCACTCGAGCAGTCTAAGCAGCCACCTCAGCTGTGGACTGACTGACTTTATGGTGATCTTCTCTTTCTGCCTGGCAATTGCACAACAGCCAAGTGTCCACGCCTTACAACTACACTTACCCCTTGCTCCAGAATTTCATCTTTAATTAAAAGTTTCTACACCTTATGCCTGGAAGGGAGATTTATCAAAACATGAGCAGAATATAAACCTTCAACTTATATAAAACCTGAGACAATAGCTTGGAAATTCTGTTATTCCTCTTATCACAATGCTGAAATTAAATAACAGCATTTCTTAGAGGCAGCTTCACTGAGAACACCAGCTTTTTAATGAAGTGCACTTCTTAGGATTTTTTTGCCATGCTTCCCAAAGCACCCTAACAGATTTTACCATCAGCCCTCCTGCTTCCTCCTCAACAACCTCAAATGGGAACCTAAATTTTCTTCCTAACTAAAACAGATGTAAAAATGAGATATTAAAACACTACATTAAATGGAATTGAACAACAGTATAATGGAGTTATTTAGTAGAGCTTTCCTAAAAGCACATATTTACATATTTGCTTAGGTGAAATCTCCCTCCTTTCAAAATAACTTGACCCATGAGCAAGACTTTCAGAAAATGCATCAAGATGTCAGGGCTGGGCAAGACCCCTCCACGAGGGGTACAGAGCTCACTCCACCGGCATCTGTGTCACAGCGGCTTGGAAACAGCCTCACGTCCACACATTTAACACCACGAGGAGAAGCCTGAGCCAAAGCCCACTGATGTCAACGGGAATCCGCTACCTTCTGCGGGGTTCGGGTAAAGGTACCGTGAGCTGCAGCGTGCCCAGCGCTGCCGAAGGAGGAGCGCTCCACGAAGAGCGTTCCCAAACAAGACCCAAAACCACAGAGCAAGTCACACCCTGCTTGCGGCTGATCCCTATCGTGCAGTCCCGTCTCAGACGGCAAATCTCCCAGCCTCCAGGGAACGGCAGACAAACACTTTAGTCATGGCACACTGTGAAGGGCATACAAAACCAGTTTTGTTCCGGGACAAAACCCCACAACAATGAGGCGCGGCAGCGGATTCACAAATCCGCGGTCACTCGCCTCGCAGTTTCGGGTTACGCGGGGCCCGGTGCTGCACAGGGAGCTGCCAGAAGCCACGGTCCCCCTCCTCACACTAAGAATGCCCTCCTGTGCCCCATCACACAGCTAAGGGTGACTCAGCTCACCTCCCAGATGGAAATCGCCCCTACTGCTCACGCACGCAGAATTTATCTGTTCATAGAGATACACACACGTGCTGAGAGGAATCACCCTGCGGCCACATAATCACAGGACATGGTGAAAAGGAGGGAAGAGAAACCCATGAGGAATGCTGAGGCAGAGCTGGACCGGGGAATGGAGGGGCAATGCTGGACTGGCACATGCAGCCACAAATATCCTAGATTGATATGAAGTTGCATTCAGGTGGGTTTCTAGGAAAAAGGCTGTGATGTGATCTATCGTTGCACATCATTCAGCACAGGGAGGTGTGCTGTGCTTGTACAAAGTACTCTCAAACTCTTGCAGACTGGTTTTATTCCTTAATGTAATCAAAGAGATAAAGCTATTAATCTTTCCCCATACAAAAATCAAATTAATCATGTATGACCCATGTGTATGGATGCTGCAAGCTCACCAATATCCACTGAAGAGGGTTATAGCAGGCAGTTCTTTTGCTCAGTTGTGCTTTAAAGTCTCAGGTATCTGTGCGCTGTCAGAAATGTATTCAGTATTTACAGCTTTCAGTCACTTTATTATACAGGTGCCTTCATGGCATTACATGGGGGAAGAGAGAAAAACAAGGGGGATCCCAAAATATCATCCCCTCTTCTGCCTTAGCTGAATGCCAGATACCTCTTCATTCCTGCTCAAGTATGAATGATAGCAGCCAGCAGTCATACGCCTGGGAAGAATCAAACTTCCTTTACTGTAGAAATGCAGCTCTTTTAAAATGCTTCAAGTTGCTAAATATCCTTAAAACACACAGGTTTGAGGGATAGAACCTCTGCCTCCATTGTACTCAGCAACCATACTGGTGTGTCACAGTCTGGGGTCAGGGCAGCCCCTTAGACCAATAACAGACACTCTTTGTTAACCCCCCTCCCTCCCCAAAGGGGAAGAGAAAGACACGGTGCTAGAAAGACAAATCAAGCTCTACCTGCACACTATGCCAGAAAAAAAACAAACAAAAAAACCAAAAAACACAAACCCACAAACACAAACAAACAAAAAACCCCAACAACACACACACACACACAAAGTCAGTGGTCTTCACTGCTTTAAATATAAATACCTTTTCTAATCTCATGTTCCAAATCACACATGTATAGGCCGGTGGTATGCAGGGTCTGATAAATACTGAGCCAGTTCAAGATTAATATACACTGCTAAAAGATCAGTCTAAAGAAGTGAAAGGTTTGGACAAGTGGGAACAGCTTCAGTTTGTCATTAGGGCAGTGCTTTCCTGCACCATACAGACCTGCCCAGATCTGAAAGCGAGGCTGGTACAAACATGGGAATTCAGCGGAATCATGAGGAAGCTCTTCCCATTGCTACTGGCATGCACTTGTGTAGCTGCAATCAAAGAATGCCTCTCACCTGAATTTTGTCAAGACACCAAAATAAATTACAATACAAGTCACCATTTCTCAGTTTCTTACCGAAGAGGGGCACACTCAAAAAAAATCTACAAACCGCTTTGTGCAATACAATTTCCAGTACTTTGCCAAAGACCCCAAGTACTGAAAAACCCACAAGCCCAGATGACACTGCATGGCAGGGAAACATTTCTGGTTTGAGAGCTACCAATTGTATTCGCCAAGATATACTACTGTAAACACTAAGTGCCTCAGGGGACTAAGGAGTTAATAAAAACATAAGAAAATGCACAATTACATAAAATACAATCTGTCAGTCGGCTATTGGAAATGGACTGTGAAGATGCCAGTATAAGTGCATGTACTTATACCCAGAGAACGCTTTAAAGAGTTGACCGTGATTTATACACGCTGCAGCTGTCACACGCCCCGTTTCTGACGTTCAAGAGCCTATGCATACTGTCAGTTGAAGAAATTTCTAGTTATTTGCTATTTTGTAGATCTGTAAATCACATAAATGCTCATATTATTACCATGTGCTCTGACAGTTTGCATCAACAGACCATCTTGGAAGAACTACAGAGATGAATTATTGATGGTATCTCAACGTATCTGGCAAACATTTATTTGAAATGCTGTGATACAGAACCTGCCTCTTTCCAGTCTCGAGATCTACCCTAATGTAAACTATAGCATACAACATATCAAAAAATATATAGCCTAGCTCTCATTCATGATCTCATTTTTATCATTTGATGGTTCCCATAAAGATTGTTTATTATTGATGTGAAATGCTGGAACCAAAATATCCCGTAGTTGGAAGCTGGATACTCAGTGACTGAGTCAGTGTGACTCTTTTGGCCTCCTCTCAATATGCTTTATTTCTTCTACTGAATAAACAAACAGTCCCATTCTGTAATGACAAAGCAGGCCAGGGTTTTCCCATATTGTTTTGACAGATGTTGTCAGGGACTGATTACAAAAACCTGTATACCTAGTAGATATTTACTGCTGCGATTTTCCATAATGTAACTGAACTACACATAGAATAAACTAATGTCATAGGAAGCTGTGCTAATGAAAAGCCTCTGACTATGGAAATTAAACTGCAAAATAACTTTTCCAACTGCAGCAAAAAATTTTTAAAGGCACTGGAAGAAAAAGTCTGTTATTTGTCACATTGTACTAACAGGGCACAGAAAGCTATGATGGAGATGAAAGGATCAATTATCAAAACACCTCAATGTCTGGTTTAAGCACCTTGCAGGAAAAGATCAGAACTTTTTTCCAGAGGTCTCATTAGTCAAAAGCTTTCAGCAAGAACAGCCAGACCAACCTTCAGCTGACTGCTACTTAGCTCAGTGCATTCAGTCAGCATTTAGATGAAACCTTCATTAAGAAGGTTTTCAGACTCTGTTTTCACAGGTAGTTGGAAAACACATCAAAGTTGATGAGCTTCAATTACAGAGAGAAATTGTAAGGGGTTTTCTTGGTTTTGCATTGCAGAAGGGCTGGGAGAGGATGCTGTTTATCTGACCACTCCCCTGCCTTATTTTAAAAAGCAAGAAATGAAAGCAAACTGATGCCCCATTACAATTATATACAGAGCTGTGAAACAGAATGATCTTCTGTTATTAGGTGCTAATGTGCCATTGGTAACTTCTGCAAGGAAGACTCTAGGCACTGTAGCATACCCGGCTTCCTTCCCAGTATTATCTTTCAGGTCTGTAGCCCCCACTGGCTCTGAGATTGACTTGATAGGAAATCTCAAGTGAGTACCAAGAGGACATTATTCTTGTGAAGATAAGGGAAAATGAGACCTACAGAATAGGGGGCATCAGTGCATAGGTATTTTCATCACAGCAAGTGTATTTCCATCACAGCCAGGGTATTTGGACCAGGAGGTTTACATGGACAACCAGGGGCTTTGCAAGCTGAGGTAACTAATAATTCTGGATATTAAAATTCTGTAGCTCTGTATGGCTGACAAAAAAGATATTTCTTTACATCATTTGTCTGTGCAGAATGGAGCACTGTACTATTCATATGTAGAAGTATTTCCCCAGTGTTCCTCTAGTTTCTGCACAGCCACAGAAGCAGATCTGCATGTATGGATATATACACATTACAGGTAGGACTGAAAGACTAAATATATTTAAAAGGATATCAACAACACATTGCACATTTACAATTACTGAATGCTTGTGTGCTTGGTTGGAGCAAGTTCCTAACATGTTGTGAGCCAAAAGGTCTAAAACGTTTCAGTGATCAAAAGTTTTCACTACTCTCTCTAATAAAATTCTTCCTTCAGTGGAAAAAAGAGTAAGTTTTTAATTATCTGTGGAAATGTATCATTTGTTGGCTTTTCTTATGTTGTTTGTCTTCAGGTGTGCTAAACAAGCCCAAACCTGAGAATTTTTCTATTTTAGAAGTAACTTTGAATGAAACATACAGCTGAAAAAAAGGCTTAGTTCTTCACCTTTGTTTAGTGTGAAGGAAAATTGAAATAAATTCATGCAATTCAGTGCAGTTAGTGTCCAGAAGGTGAAATACTTAGGTGGAAATTAGGATACTTCAGTCTTGCCTAGCATATGGGCTTCAATGACTTAGGCTTTCCTGGGTATTGAGGATAAGATCCAAAGCCCATTTTAAATGCTGTAAGACTTTCCAGTGAAGTACATTACCATTAGACTACAGACCTGATTTGGCAGAAATCTCACAGAAGTGGGAGTGGCCTTCTCACCTGTTGTAAGGCTTTTCTTAAAACCTTAACTTTCTTCATACTAAATATGCACAGAAAGCATTTGTTCAGTAAACAGAATACCACCAAGTAAAAAGCAATACAGCTGCTGCCTGTTCAGTCTGGAGTCGTGTCTGTTACCATACTCTGGGAAGGATTTTAAACTGCCTGTCATCCCTCTGTGCCACAGGTAGGGTCAACATGTCATTCCTCCTATGCAGAATATTATGTAAGAAATTACAAAGGGGCCCTATTTAGATGACATTCCTTTTTATTTCGTATTCTAATTGCCTGGGAATGGCAAGGTAAAACGAACACGCTCCAGCGGCAATGTTCGGACTAGCACCGAGCGAGATGCGCACACAGGCACACTTCACACTGCACTCTGACCTCTCTCCACGCTACAGATTCCTTTCCAATTTCCAAAAGTTTCCAAGAGGAAGCAAAGGGAGTCATCTCTGTCTATCTGATGTCTCAGTGACATTTCACTGAGATGATAGTTCACTGGGATTTGCACATCTAAAACCCCCTCCAGGGAAGCATGTGAAAAATACCAGCCTAACCTACTTTCGGGGCTCCGTGGAGTATTTCTGTTTCAAGCACCAACGGCCACTGATGTCGATGGGAAGATGTGAGGGAGTGCAAAGGGACTTGGTTCAGTTCAGCCCCGTAGGGCCAGGTAAGGCCTGAAAGTTGCTCACAGAAATGAAACACCCCCATGAACTTACTCAAAATCAAAATCTGAGTTAAGGAAAAATTCTTTGGGGGACAATATTATTGAACTAACACAAAACCAAAACTGGCAAATATGCCTACAGACGAGAATCAAGCAAAACCTTTATTAAAAAACCAACTCAAACTTGAAAAAATACATGCACCTGCCAATAACTTTGAAATCTGTTATCCTCCCAGCTAAAAAAAGTGTCACTGTGAGACATACCTGATAACACTCATAATGTTTCTACCTGTAGGTTGCATGAGGTATTTGGAAAACCAGAGTTGGGTTAAATCTAGCTTACTCTTTGTTACCTTAGTTCCAGACTTGAAGCAGTGGGGGCATGGCAGAGGGCTCTCCTGACACATCCACAGAATTCCCCACTAAACTCTTTAATGATGCCCCCACATCAAAGAGTGGGAGGAGTATTTTCTCCTCCCTCTTAGTTTTGTTTATTCTTGCCTCACACCAGAGAGTTCCTGGGACTAGCTAATACAGGACTTTACTATTTTCAAGCCATCACCTTACTTCATCATGCCTCACAAACCCAACTTAAACGTTGAATTTTATTACATTGAAGAGGGCTGACACACAGTACATCTGTGAAGGTAAAAATGAAAACACTTAAATCCATCATCAAGCAATTCATATTTCAGATGAAATGACCACCACTAGAAAACAGTGGAATATAAGAGACCCCAAAAAAACAAAATGGGCAGGCATTAACTTTAATTTAAGTACCATCATTTACACTGCTCTTGTCACCTTTCTGTGATTATTACTTCATGCAATGACAGCAATGTAAACCACAACCAGCATGTGACGATGACAAGAAAAAAAGTAAATCAAAAAGGCAGGAGAAATTCAGTGAGACTGCCATGCTGAAGCACTTGCTTGAGCAATACATGACTAGAGTGTGAGACAGGATGAGCTCTGCTTGATTTCCTTGCAATTATACGAGTAAAGACAAGAAGGCATAGCTTTACTCATTACACCACCATCTTCCCAGTGGGTTATATTCAAATGAGAACTAGCAAAGAGAAATTGAAGCATCGTTGCAAATAGCAACTACAGCAGATACACACAAACTGGGTTGTATGTGCTTCACCCAAAGGTTGGCTGTGGAAGTGCTGATTCCAACTCAAAAAATGTCAGCCTCGCTAATATCAAACCCTGCAGCTTTATGTCACCCAGGACAATATTTTTTACACAGAAAGCCACGCTGCACCTCTCCTTCTCTCTCCCACACTTCTCAAACCGTATGAAAGGAATAGTCCCCTCAAATTCACTTCCATCATGCCTTAACTAATAGAGCTGGCCACAAGGCTACAGGAAAATGCCGTTTCCCTCCCGCTCTGGGAGCTCCTACAGCCAGCACTGCCCACCAGCTATGCCTGGTATGCAGCTGAGGCATTGCAAAGGAGCCACGCTCGTGGGTAATCACAAGTTACAACAGCGAGAGATGTGCAAGTCCATGCACAAAGAGGAAGCCTTCACACAGCTGCTGTCCTTATGGTCTCCCTAGAGAAGTGTGGGGCAGCGTGCCCTGCTGCTGCTTCTTGGTCAGCCAACGAAGGTGTGGGCTTTGCCTCACAGCAGCCCAGGAACACTTCAGAAATTTGAATCCTCGTTCTGTGAGGAGAGAAACTCTTGAGATACTACAAATATAAAGTAAAAAAGTGCTGTTAGCCACAGCTACTGCAATCTAATCAATTCAAATAAGAAATGCTTGTAACTATCCAAGGCTGTCAATAATTCTACAAAAACTTTTGCTGAGTTGAACCTACACAGCTGTTGCTACTTCCATTAGAATTTCCTGTGCTCTGTACACAGAACTGTACAGATTTCTTTCATATCCATGTGATGTTATTCATATAAATTTGTAATTTGAGATTAATTTAGGTGTAATATTTACAAAATCACGAAAGTAAGAAAGCTTATTGCAGTCTTTTTGCAGATTCCAGTTTTGACTGCTGAAACCACTTGGTCCAATCCTTTCTGGTAGTAAATAAATGTTATGAAACTTCATGGAGAAACTGTTATCCAAATTACCGAACAACAGAAAAGCCTTTATTATGTCCCAGGAATGCGTTCTGGCAGAGAAAATAACATTTGTATACAATGTCTTTTTATAGATTAGTCAGGGGAAAAAATGACTGCATTGATGTACTGCAAACTGTAGGGATTTTCTTCTTTCCTGAGGAATTACAAGTGACATCAGTTTTCATAATATCTGAGAAGAAGAGAATATACTTTGTTGAAAGAATTCCAGCTTTTTTATTCTGCTAAGTTCTGTTACTGAGACAAACTTTCCCATTGTTTATTGTTTGCCAAGTCGTGGCTCTGGTGTACATAAGAAAAAGTGTTTCAAGCTCTCAAATATTTTTCCTGAATAATTATTTTTTTGTTTTCTCTTGAGCAAAGCAGCAAAATGACCCTTACCAAGAGAGCATTTGCCAGAGGCTTGAAGCCTCCACCTCCAGTGCATAAAATAAAATTGTTTGCGATGTCTCAGCAGACTGTTCTCAGGATAGTTATTCCTGGATCATGTTGGTTCAAGCAATCCTTTTCAATAGTCAGAAATGATCACAAAACTAAGCAGTAAGTCCTAGGGTCCTGCAGAACAAAACAGTTTAAAAGATCTTCCCCACGGTGGTGAGCAAAATACAAAGCATAGAAAGAAGGAGAAATAAAAAACACAACAGATGGAAGATGGGGGATTTTGTGGTAAATCTCTGGGAAAGTCCACTTGTTCTCCCCTTCATCACTCTAGAACAGGCAGAGCTTTGGGCCACACTAGTGAAGCTCTCTGATCCATTAAACAAATCTTTGCTCTGAAATAAACCTGAAGATCTATCAGACACATGGGATGTGTTGTCTATCCCAGAACAAGACTCTCTGTGTAACGTTTCTTCCCATGTAGAAATAAGGATGAACTTCCACTCTGCAAGTTAAAGCTTTCATATAGATGATCCATTACACCATATTTTTGTTAGCAACAGAATCAACAGACTGACTCTGTGGTGGACTCTAAACTTTAGCAGTCTGAGAATTCTTTTGGCCATTTCAATTGGAAAAGGATAAAAATGATGCATGTGACATTGGTGAGCTACTGTAAATTGTCCCAATGCCACCAGTTGCTACTATCACCCATGTCTACACCACAAAACCTTTCTTAATACAAACAGACTCATATGAAGAACAGACAGTTTTTCCAGCCCTGTACTCCTACCACTCACTCTACATGAGGGGAGTTACATTTTGCAGATGAAGACAGTCCAATATTCTCTATATGTAATGCTACAACAGGCCAAGAAAAATCACATGTGGTAAAAATGGCAGAGTTTCCTAGCATATGTACTTCATGGAGAAAAAAATAGATTTATTTTTAAACTGCATCTATTAAATATATTCATTTGTCTCCAGTATATGCTTTAGAAACCAATTTAATCAAAACAAAAACGTATCTCTATAGGTGCTCCTTTCTGGTCTAAATTGTCTCACTTGATATGAGTGGACTGCAAAAGTTTATGCCAGTATAATTTGTCCTATATTTCTTAACTGCATCCAGGTATTTCATTCAAGAGTATTTTTACAACTGATGGTACCTTATATTTTGTGCTTGTAGAATTAATTTTGGCATGGCAAATTTTCCTTCATAATGAGTGACCCCAAAAGATCTGTTGTGTCTATTATTTGCAGTTCCACAGCATGTCACAGCAGCTCTGTTTTGCAAAAGACAAATGTAGTGTGGTGCAGTGGCTGTCCATAGGTCAAAAGCAGGAGCTTTCACACTGGTCTTAGTTCAGAGCTAGTGGGAGAAATCTGGCCAAGCATCTGGACTCATCTGAGTTTGTGAACCCATCCTTTCAGATTGCTGTTGGTCTTTCCCTTGTAGTGGAATCCTAATTCCCCTAATCTCCCATCCAGGACATTCTTACTCTCATTGCCAAAAATCAAAACTACTAAGACCTTTGATGATCTTAGTCCCACTGCAGAGGGTCATTTTTAGGCCCTTAAGAGCAAACGCATAACCTGAGTCCTCAGAGTGGAGCAGCAGCAGGATTTCACAGCAGAGTGTGCTGTGCAGCTGCCTGCCTAGTGAGCGATGTCACACAAAATGATTTTTTATTCCCCTTTCTTTATTAAGAGGAACACTTGACAAAAGACAAACTATGCTGCTGACTCAAACTTCAGCAGGTGTTCTACAAGCTGCTGCTCTACAGGAGGCACAGAGCAGCAGCTCCATACAATCAGCATTTATTTCTGTAAATTCTTTTGCAAATCAAATATTCTAATAGTTCAAAGAAAATAACCTGTGTGTCTGCCAGAAGGTCATGCTCATCTTTTGAAGATCCATTATAAGAAGATCTGTTTTGAAGATCTATTAGTTAAGAGCCTCACAATCAGAGGAAGGGCAATGTTGGGGTTGTTAAAGCACAAGCACCTCATTAAGATGATTTGGGTCTGCCTTTTTTTTTTTAAAAAAAAAAAAAAACCTTTGCTGTTCACCTGTTTGACTTTTGGCACTGGTCTGCATTTCTGCCCCACTCTGTACCTCTCACTTTGATGTAGACCTTTTTACACTATACTGATTCTGACTGCCAAAATCTTGGTGCAGGAAGCAGCAGGAGCAGCAGTGAGGCTGGGATGAATGAAATGCCCTGGGGAGTGAGACATGAACCAAGCACCTGGAGTACCACACTGCAGTTTAGCACCTGCTGCATGAAGCTGCATCCTCTCAGTATTAACAAAGTCCAAATGAAGCTGTACCTAGAGTCCAACGTCTTAAATCATACTGTAGAATAAGTTACTCTCTAAAGCCACTTCAATCTGTCAGTGAAGCATATTCTTGGATGACACCAATTGTCAGAGCTGCATTGAGGCTCAGCAAGGAAATTCAATGTAGCAGTGACAAAAAATCCCACCTTGAAAACTATTCCAATGATAAAAAATAAAGCATTTCCTCGTGTTTCCTCTGCTCTCCTCTCCCCCCTCCCCTCCACCCGCCCCACCCCCTTATGCTTTTTTCTGGTGTATGAAGGAAATAGCTTTGTAAGGGGAAAAAAAGTCCCTCCAATTAAATGTCCATTCACAAAGATCAGCCTGATGCCTTGCAGAACGATCAACAGTTTCAACCTTCAAGAAAATGCATCTTTGCTCACAGTACAGCCTGTGTGAAACCCTTCGTAATCAACACAAGAAAGACCTCATTAGCAGGTCCTCCATGATGGAGGAGAGGTTAGCTCAGAAGAGATGGAAGGCAATCTCAAAGAGGTAATTCAAACATCAGGGTTCTAGAGAAACTGTAGCTCATGCCTCACATTGCTAGAAGTACCCACATCTTGATTCAAACAGTCTTTGTATAGTGCAACAAAGCCACGGCATTCCCCAGAGAAGCCTCCATACTCTTCCCTCTATCTCCTTTAACTGAACAAAGAATCCATTTACAGATATTTAGTTTCAGAATTACTCAGTTTTGGCACTCCATCACAGCATCCTGAGGGGACCCACAACAGTACAGGGGACTTGCTTTCTGTTCTCATAATGCTCTGTCCTCGAGAGCTAGTCAATAAAACAGTCTTTCAACTTTTACTGTCAATAGTGATCCACAATGTTTGCATCACGCACATCAAGCCAGGCAGTCACAAAGCACTTTACAGTACCATACTCTTATTTCAGAGAACAGCTGTAAATGCACATCCCACCCACACAAAGCCAGCCCTGCAGCGCTGAGCGAGCGGGGCGTGTGCTGTCTGATCACCACGCTGTTACCTGTGCAGCCCGGGGAATCCTGCAAACCACCCAGCCCAACTGGATCCAGACTGGAAAAGAAAGCAGCATTACCTGATTCTCTGCAGGATTTTGTAAATCGTGACATTTTTCACTTAAGCATTCCTTGTAATGTGTGTTCCTATGTTATAAGAGTGCGTAACAGTTCCTGCGTTTTGGAAGAGCGGTATTGAAAATAAGGTGTTAGCAACAAAAATGGCAAAAGGAAAAGTCATCTCTGTGTTTCTCCACCACAGCACCAAGGAGGTATAAATTTATTATTTTTTTTAATTAACTTGCACTGACAAGCAAAGCAATAGTTGTTCCATTGCACGTTGCAATGCCAGAGAGTGTCACCGAAGTTAAGCGTTGCTCTGAATGGGAACATGGTTCCAGGAATGCATTTTGTCCCCCATACAATCTTTTGCAGTGGGTCCATTTCTTTTTCATCTGTACACAGCCATTCTAGGTTGAAAATAGAGGAAGACTATAAAAAAAAAGTATTATTTTGGTAGTGTCTCTGCATACATTCCCTATGGGCATAGTGGGAAGAGCAGGAGCTACACAGCTACTTCCTCTAGAAGGATGATTTGGAAAGAACAAAGAATTGGCTTTTCCTTTAGGACCAGCCACAAAACTGAGCCAGTGTGGGTGAGAGGCTGGAAAATAGAAGTAAATTACTTTTCTTCCAACAAATGAAGGAAATAAAGGCAGTTCCTTCCTTGGAGCAATCACATTTATACAAACTGGTGTCTAGAGACACAGCTTAACCCTACAGAAACAATGCTCACAGGAGTGAGTCTGGCTGCATACCCTGGCGAGGTTCTCCTGTGCTGGTGTGACAAAGACATTCATGAGGGCTACCAGAGGGCTGTGTAAAAATTACCCTGCAGTCCTGCTTAGTGGTTCCTACCACAAAAGACAGGAAGGGGACAGCTCCTGGACTTTGGAGAGGAAAGATGACATTGGTCCTGTAGGCAGGGTGCGTGTCTGAAACACTAATGTCACTAAGGCCCAGGATCCATTTGGTGGACCACAGCTGCACGCACTGATCACCAAGGCCTTAAAATCTCATTGCAGTGTGATGTCCTCATTTATCAACTCTAGTTACCACAAGATTAAGGTTCTGGACTATTGCCCTGAACTGTCCAGCTCTAGATAACAAAAATACTGTTTTCATTAGAATTGTTTTCTAGAGATGAAAGGATCATCAGTAATTTTGTTGTATGTGTCACGGTTTCTGTGACACTCAAACCAGGGCAGTATGGAATGATGTTTTTATTGCTTAGGTGAGAGTTAGGCTGGGGAGTTGCCTGTTCTGACACCAGCAAACCGCATAAGCAACTCTGAGAAGATTAATCTTCTCAGTTTATCTGTAGGCTCTAAGAGGGATAGTGTGAAATTTGAAATGATCGCTTTAAAGACTATAGATTGAGAGATAAACTCATTATTGTGGTGAAGTTCTGCAAAGAAAGGGCTGCCAGAGCTCTTACAGCTTCCAGACTTTGAAGGATGCAGGTGCAGCAGTATTGCCAGACCCATAATGTGGGTGATTAAAGGATAGCTCTAAGATTATGTTTGTCATTGACTATTGATCATTTGTTACTCACTAGTCAATGACTATGATCACCTCAGTTTTCCTTATGACATAAAACTGTATCATGAAGAATAAAGTTTACCAAAGAACTAGCTCCACTGATAACTAGCAAGTGCTCACACAGCCCTGGCAGTAAGATCTCCTGCAGTGCATTCTCACTTGCCCTGCTTACTTTCTGTTATTTCCTACTGGAAATCATTCCTACCAAAATTCTATTCCGTGTGATAGACACATCTGGTCTATATTACTCTTTCTTTTAGGTTTTCCACTAACCATGTTAGAGGGTGTAACCATTCATATTACTTTAGTATTTCTTCTCTTCACCCACTTACTACACAACTCCTATGTTTGGAAATAATTATCTGTCCTCCCAACAACACATCCATCAACTTTCCTATGTGCAATCCATAGAAAATTCTAACAAATCAATGACTGACCAAAGAAAATTGAAACATTAGTTTTAAAAAATAAAAAAATTGCAGAACTGGCTCCCCAATGAGCTTTATTTTGTTATAGGAAACATGCCCAAAGTGTAACAGCAATCCATGGTGTGACTTTATGATACCACCAGCAAGGGATATGTAATGTTCTTTTCCTGTCCTTCTCATGTAAGAGAAGAATGTGGAAGGAATTGGTCACGTCGCTGAGGACAAAAATTTAGTTTGGTGAAGATGAAGAAACATGACTATTATTCTAGTTTCTTCCATCAGTCTCTCTATAAATACATGGTGCAGTTGTTCTTGCTTTCAGTTCATGGGTCACAAGATTATAAGTAAACTATCAACACAACTTCTTGGTGTAAATGACAAATTCTACATTGTAATCAACATCAGCCATTCCACTTTTAATCTGGAAAACAACCACTATCCTTTTGGCATTTTAAAAAGTATTTCATTCCAAGCTGTTCATGCTCTGAACATCCCTCCCAACTCCTTCCAAACTCTCAAGTCACAAAAGGAGTCTCCACCACCATGTTGCATATTGCTGCAGTGATATTTATGTGGCTTTTTACACTTTTTTACACTTTTCAGTGGAAGTCTCCTAATAACACGGGATTATGAAGGGAATCATCATCCAAACCAGTTCATGCAGAACCGTGCAATTATCTTTCAAGACTCTAGAGATTTTCAGCCCAACAGGTCTTACCAGACCTTCCAGGACCCTGGAATAGTCCTGGCAATGTAACGTTCACCACACTTATTAGAAAAGACAGTCATCATGTTTAGCAATTACTGTGAAGTTATTGGAATCTGAGTGTGGTAAAACTAAAGGGTAAAATGAAGAATATATTTATAAAATTTAAAATAGAGGCAACATCTTTCCAGTTCACAGAAATTAATGAAAAATCAAGACTGCTGCTACTTGTTCCCTTCATTTTTCTAACTCTGCATAATCCACCTAATGCACTTCTAGATATTCACAGCTGAAGATCCATTTTTTACAGAAACATTTATATTCCTACTCTACATTCGTGGAAAAGGATCTGACCTGAGGATCTCACTTCCCTTTACAGTCACATTTTAAACCTCTTTTCTCGTGCTTCCTTCAAGATTTTCTCATCCTTACCTGACTTGGGAAGAGGGTTTGATCCTTCCCAGGCACCAGTTCTGTCATCAGCATGGCCAGGTGTCATTATCAGTTGATCAGAGAGCAGTGTCAACTCAAGAGAGTTACAGTGTTTGGCAAAGCCCTATAAAGACCATTAGAACGTTGCCCGTTGGAGAAAAAATGTTAACATTCAAATCCCAGGTTAATGTGAGCAGGACACTACTGCCTCACGTTTGAGGACAGACCAAGTGTGCTGGAGTACTAATGGTTTTAGGAAGAAACTGAAAGATGCCCCAAATGCGCTCCCACTAACCCACTCCTCCCACAGCCTCCCATTGTATACAGCTTCTTTCTGTCCCTGTGTTCCTGTGCCAAGAGGACTGTGGACCTCAAGACCAGCTCCAGTGACCACACTGGTCATTTCACAGTGGGAGGTAGAACAGGGGTAGAGAAACACAGGACATGCAGCTCTTGTCACAGAAACCAGTGCCAAACATCAGCGTTATCAAGGTCGATACAGGGCAACAGCTCCCTTAGGCCAATACCTTCACCAGTACCTGAACAACACACACGAGTCATTATTGAGAATTTGAATGCAGGAAAACATAAAAAGCAGAGGCCTCTGTCCTCACAGCTACTGAAGAATACCACACACTTAGGAAAAATCCCCCTTCTGCCCAGGTAGAAGGAGTTTTGCTACTAGCTAGGCTTCAGGTTGGGTGAGACTTTCATCTTTATCCATTAATTAGCTTGACATCCCTCTGCTGCTGTACCACATCCCTTAATTATGGGGCCAGGTTCTGTCCCCCAGAGTTCTCTAGAGCAGCAGAAAAATTATAAGAGAAAGAATAGTAAATCCTATCAAAAATTAATAGATGTTTTAATGTAGAAACCCAAGAGCACTTTGCTTTTCAGGTAACCAGCAGAATAGCTATTCTCTAGTCCTATGGGCAGTATAACCATTACATACTCCATGCAAGTCTCTTAATAAAAGAGGGTACCCAAAAATTTCAGAGTTTGACCTGCCAAAGACATGAGGTAGTAGTGGCTTTTACTGTAGCAGAATCACTGAATAATAACACCCAGGGGAAAGCTCCAGGAAAGTTCTCATCTGTTTGCCATTATAAATTATACCGACCCTTCAGCTGGACTTATGTAATTTTCCCTGTGGAGACACACCGAAGTTGTACAACTTTTCAGCAAGTCATTCTGGGGATAAGCCCAATAGAAACCTGCCCGTGTTTTGGCAAAATTTAAGGGCTAATATCCAAGGAAACAATCCAGAAAGCCAGCCTTCCAAAGGATATTTAACCTTGGGGACACCTACAATTTTTTAAAGTGTTCCCAAACTATTTCCTCAACACCTGTGCAGAAGTGCACTGCAGTTTGGAAAGTTTCAGATATAGCTCCACTTAAGGTCCGTCCACCAAGGTGCAGAGAGCAGGCAGCAGTGTGCCTACAGGTCAGCGACTTCCCTGAAGAGATGCTTGCTTGCTGTTTAATTGTGCAGTGAAGAAGGCTGTGATTTGCAACTAAACTCCAGCGAAACACTAGTAGAATGAGAATAAGAAGGAAATACAGAAGTGCCACTAAGTCGTCTTCACCTGTTTGTTTGTACACTTTCTAAGCACCTCTCTTGCTCTCCTTAAGGTAACTGATACATTAGATGAATTACTGGACCTAGGGGATACATCCATCATTGCACATATGCATAAAGGGAAAGTAAGTGACATGAAAAATGTTATTATGTAGGAGGACCTAGATTCATCTTTTGATTTATACCGAGTGAGTCAAGCCTGCTTAAGGCAGAGGCTTAGTTTGAAACAAGTTTTGTCACTGTTAGTCCTGAAGTTCCATCAAGAAAAGATGACTAACAGCCCACTTCTCAGTGAGTCTGAAGTCGGTTATCAGCTTCCTCATTCACCAATTTTAGAAAGGGGTTATCTGGTGTTTTGTAATAAATATTTACCTATATTGCACTGTTCATCTGCAGATCTCAGAAGTACCCTAAGCTGGCAGTTTATTAAGGGTCAAAGAGCATGCAAAAGTAAGTTCTATTAGTTGAGCAAACCACCTCAGTCTTGGCTCTTTGGGTCCATCCCACTCCCTTATGATCAGCTTATTATTCTTCGCCCTCCTCTGTACTCCTGCTGCCTTTGGGCTTGTATCAAATCTTTAATGCTCTTATAGACCAGCTGCTGCTAAACTTGTGTACATCACTTTTTATTATTTTATGTATACTATGAGTTTCATAAACATACACAGATATCCATTTCCATAAGACTCATTACTATTAAATACACACTGACCCTAATTTTGGAACAGTAGCTGGTGATGAGTAGGACTTACCCAATGTAGTTTCAATCTATTCCATAGATTGCCCACTGTGAATAATTGCCAGTCAGTAAGGGTATTTGAAAAAGAAAACCAACCCCTCGTTTTAGAGATTTTTAGTGTTGATTCTCTTGAATTTTCTTGGCTTTAACTGCATTACAATTATTTTCATAGTATATGTGTACTCGTGTTTATGTTTCTTGACAAATTCCTTTAAAACTTGATTTTATGCTTTAATTGACATTTATTTTGGCAATAAGTTTCTTTCTTACAAGCGTCCCTTTGGCACATGGTCTGTGCTACCCACACATTAACAATTAACGAGACACATTTAACTGAACCCCTACTGCTGCAATATGATCTGTCACTATGAAATTTGCAGGAGTCTTTACTCCCAGTTATCAAAAGTGAAGCCAAAGCAGCCTGACTGACCATGATATGCTGCAATAGGAAGCAACCAGGAATTTCCATTTATTTCTTATGAACTTCATATGTTAAGATATAACAATGGGGTGAAAGCAATCCTTGTTAATTCTGGAAGACATTTTTCCCATTTCATTACTTACTTCTTGATAAAGTTAAGAAAAAACTCCAGATAATATAGGAAACACCTTGAAATCACCTAATTTCAACCATTTGTTTAATACCAAAGAGGTAAAGGCAGCATTCTCAGATAAAAAATTACATAGAAAAAAACACGCTACACTGTCTATAAAAAACTTTGTTTTCATTTCTAAAATCAGCACAATGATTTACTGAACAGATTAACTTCTACTAAGGCATATTAAAAGCAGAAAAATTTGAAATCTCACTTTTAGGCAGATGCAGGCGTGACCATAACAGGTCTGGACAGTACCAACACTCAAATATAGTCAGGCATGAAAAAGTCTGTCGAGGTTTGTGCATCTGTCAGACACAGTACCTGCAGTGACTGCACGCACCTACTGCCTGGGTAGTGTCTGTCACCTGTTTACATGATCTGCTATATCAGCTGAGCTTTTTCTCCAAACATGAGGTTAAATCAAAAGTGTTAATGGCATCTTTCAGTGCTACTAACTGTAAACCTCTTTTATAATAACATTCAAAGCATTAAACAAAAAATCTGTCCTTACTTACAAGGCAAAGCAGAAAAGGAAGGTCATTCATTACACCCCATTCACTATTTTCTCTTTCATTCTGTAAATATTATAGTGGTACTGAGAAAAAAATATAATGTCTGAGGTTCTCAGATCTTCCTTCAGAGTTTTAAGCATTCACTTCCCAAGAAGGGGTTTAACAAATACCACACTGTTCTGTCAATATTTGTATGCAGCACCACATAGGGCAAGCTGCCAAACTTACATGGTTTAAAGAGCCAAGGGTAGAAAACTGACACCCTAACAAACACACTCCCTGCTTTGTTTCTCTTAAGATGGTGGTAAAAGTGTCATCTTTGCTTCTGACTGCAGTTTCGGAAGGCTCTTTGTTTGATTGCTTTACTTCTCCAGAAATGCAGTATTTAATAATTGCCGTCCACCAAACTTCAGGGATTTGTTTCGTGCCCAAACATTTCTTACGCAATTATAAGCCTTTTGCTCTCCACCAGCTGCACTTTAAATGTATTTTAATTGGCTGGAATTTAGAAGGAATCCATTTGGCAGTCATTTACATTTGAAGCACGCCCCTAGCAGCTGAAACAGACTCCAGCAGCAGCCCGATTACTTCATCAAAAGAAACTGCCTGAATACCGTTGACTCCTGCATAACTACAGTGAACTCTATTATATAGGTGTGGTGATGTAATTAATAGTTCTCTGCTAAATTCTTCCTTATACTGGGAGCAGAAGGTATTACCAACCAGTACATTTACAGAGCTGTCTGCAGATTCAGAGGGCTCAGCATCAGTTTCCAAACACCGCTGCATTTCCAGAGGCCTTGCATCTACTTTTTCTCTGTGTGATCTAAATCACGACGTGGCCCTCACACCAGAAGTATTTTTTCTATACTTGCAGCATATCAAGAATGTTGCCAGCTGGATTTTTGTATATAATATTATTTTTAAAGCTTCTAATGTGCTAGAGTTATTCAAGGATCAAAGTATAAACTAAGTTTAGTACATTACATTCGGAACGGCTCAGTTTTACATTTCTCTTCTTTTTGGGTTCCTAATGTGTATTGTAAGCCAAATTTGCAGGAGCTTTATTTTATGTAGTAAGTTCACCCCAGTCTGCAGTTTGTAATGCAGAGGTTTAAGAGTTGACAGCAGTAGGGAGAGCTACCAACAGCTGCTCAGAAAAAAAAGAATGAGAAGACATTAAGGAGAGAACCACAAGAATTCACACAATAAAATGCAATATTTAGGATGAATGTGGAGACATTAACAAGTCAGATTTAAAAACAGAGAGACATTCCAAGTGATGATGATTGGACGCATGGTATCTGAAAACCCCAGAGCTCTGCAATCCATGAAAGCTCCTGTGAAAATGTAACTGCTTGAGAGTTCACTTATCATCAGTGTACCACAGAGGATGAGGGAGCTAAAGAAAAGGGATTATTCTCTAGCTGAAGTACAATGAGAACTGTTTTCTACATTTAAAAGGTGAATAGTTCTTGAAGTGAAGTTATGACAATACTTGCCGCCTACAGAGAAAAGCAGCGTTTCAAGTGCATTGTATGAAAAGGAGAAGGATTAATGACACAGAGAGAGACCATTATACTATAGAAGAGCTGCATATTTTAATAATTTGACTCCATCCAACTCTGGAAATTTCCATAGTTAACTGGCTTATACTCCCTAGAGGTGGAGACCCTCAGTGTACTGAGGTCTTAAGGGAACTTATTGGATGTACCGCTGTAAAAAATCAAACAAAACCATGCAGAAATGGCCAAAGCTGATTATAAATATCTAATTTATGAGAAACCCAGTCCTTTGTTACCTTTTCACTACCTTATGATGCTTCAGAGAGAGATGGCCAAGCAGCTGTTCAGACTCTGCATTGTTACAGTATGCCACTGTATCCCACTCAGTGTATTTCTTCCTCAAACATATTAATGACATATGGAAAGATTCTTGCCTTCCTCCTTTTGAAGGCACAATGCCTATGACCAAGCTGGGACATGAACCCAGCTCCTCAATGCCTTCCTTTCTCCATTAGGTCAGGCATTTACAGTCATCACACGTAGAGACACTTGTGTCTACAACCCAGATCAGAGCTGACTCAGGTTAACAGCTGAAAAGTACAAGGAAGCATCTTAGGTCTTTGAAAGCCAAAGGAAACAGAAGTGGAAGCTTAAATCCAGACTCCTTTCACCCTCATTCAAGCAGAAACAGAAGATTAGAGAGCCAGTCACCTTCATCTCATCCATAGCCTACCAAAACAGATGACAAAACTCCCACTGAGTTCAAAAGGTGATACAGGTGGGAGAAGAAGAGAAGAACTGCAGAACTATTTCTGATGTCAGCTATAAATTAAAAGAAAATCCTAGATCATTATAAGCAATCAAAATACATCATATTTGAATCCTTACTCGTGCATCATGGAAAACTTTATGCTTTTGCCTATATGACTTTATGTGTTTATTTAAGAAAAAATACAAAATCTTCCTGATAGCAGTGCTACAGTGCAAATATCTGGGGAAGTATCATTATGAACGCTGTGCTGGGTGAAGAGGAGCTCTAGACAGGAGGGCAAACAGCAGCATGTGTAACACTCTTCTCCTGTGCTCCTTCCTCTGTCAAGCGGCAAGCAGCAAACTTTGGAAAGAGAAAGGTCAGTGCTCTATTCATGCTGTCACTCTGGGACTCCCCTGCCTTGTCACGGGCTGTGCGATGACAGCCGTGAAGCCTTGATGTGCCATTGATCGTTAGAGGTCATTGAAGACAATTGGCCATTATTTAGCTTCAATATCTATCGTCACAATTATTTAAATGTGAGACACTGGGAAATGTTTCCAGAGAAACGGTACCAGTGTGATTTTCAAAAGAGAGGGACTGATTTATTTTCATTCCTCATGTGAGATTCGAGTCACAGCCACAATAAGTCTCAGAAAAGCCGTACACTAAACTGATTTTCTGGTAGCAGTTCTGCAAGGAAAGCCTTGCATTGACAAAACTTAAGCACATGAAACATTTACTATTAAGACAGTTAATAGCCCTAAGCACAGTAAAAAGGAGAAGCATTACTTTGAAATTTCAGAAACTCTTAAAAAAAAAGGCAGAGAGAGAAATATGAGTGCTATCAAAGGAAAGATAATCAATCCTTCAAAAGCAGAGACATCAAGCAGTAAAGAATACTTCCACCATGCCTAATGGCAATTCTTTGCTGCCTTCTTTCCCTAACTGCTGCTGGCATTCAGCTGGACGAGAGAAAAAAATCCACATTACAGTAGTACACACAAGTAAAAATGAACTACGGCAAAGGAGAAACCCCTTGGTGAATGAAAAGTTGGTTTTCTCTTATGCAAATGTTATGCATCAGTGAACCGGTCTCGAGTCTAACAGAACCATCTTCAGGAGATATATAAGGCTATTAGTGTAACTGATACTCGGTTAAAAATGGAGGAGGTGAGGGGGATGAGAATGCAAGCGTGCAGGATTTATTACAACGGCAGCCCAGCAGAGTCCTAGTGAAACATATGACAAAAGACAGGAAGAATGATGTCTTTAAAGGCGACGCTGGAAAGAATATGTCATCTAGGCAGTATGTCAGGAACCAGGAGGTGGAAGTTTTTAAATAATGTTTATTGCAAGCTTTTTAAATCTAGGTGAGAACACCGGTCACTCAAATTATTTTTCCTTGGTCCAGAGGTTGCCCGTGTGAAACACCGTGAAGGTAAGTAATTGCATGATCAGACTCACCCTGGTCCTAACAGGTGGGGAGATGGAAGGAAAGCGGAGGACAAATTGCAACCTTTGTGCTCACAAAGTGGAATTACAGCCGTACATTTTACATCACTTTCCTTCCTTCCGTACATTTCAGGATTTCCAGATCTGGGCAGGCACGTGTAGTATAACAGCAAACTTAAACTCCACTGGCCTGTAAGATTTTCCTGAGCATTTCCCAGAAGCTGTCATAGCACACACACAACTCCACCATGCTGTGATGTATAGGAAAGGATGCATATTTGGGAAAATACATTTCCTTCTCTGACCTTCTTCTGAAATCTGGTTCTGCATTCCTTGCTCTCTTCCTTGAAGGAGCTACATGCAATTGAACCCTACGTACACAGAAAGCATGCCTTCATGAGGACTGTATATAAATGATCTGAAACTCACAGCATGGATGGCAGGTCCTTGGCACAATTATACTCCACTGCACCACTCCTGCTGCACTGCACGGCTTACTCATGTTGGCATATCCCCAGTGGAAGCAGGGCTTAACAAAAGCAAGATGCCCAGTTTTTAATGTGTCTTGTGTTTCTGAATAACAAAGTTGCAAACAAAAGGAAGTGTACAAAAGATACCTGTATTTTTTTGGATGGTGGTGACTCGATTACAAGACCTTGATACTGTGCAGCAGTGGAAGGGGTGAGAAAGACAATCACCTCCCCTGTGCATTAACACCTCATCTTCTTGAGAGCAACAGTGGGGGATCTGAGGATGTTAGAAACCAACCCACTCCTTCACAGTAAGCAGCACTCTGAGGAATGCTTCCATGCCATCAGTCTGCTGGGAGTTCATATGTAATCTGTCTGTAACTCTTTTGAAGGAACAAAATCTCTGATATTGGAACTAGAACACAGGGCATGTTGTGGAAATACCAAGAGCTGAGAGGATAGACACCTTTTGACAGATCAGTTCCCTAAAGCTAGGATGCATGCATCGTTGGTCTGTTATCTGCTACATACGCTCCTGTGACAAGGTGTTTGCAGCACTATTATATTCTTATAAGTAGGCCCCCAAAAATGCTAAATATGGAATAGATTTTAAAAAAATAATAAGATTTAGCTTGTGTCCAAGGCCAAATTCATACTGTCAGGAAATTTGGCTAGGCACAAAATCATATTACTCAGCGTTAACATCCATTGGGAAGCTTATTGTAATATCAGTGTTCATGGACCTCTTGCCATCACTTCTCAGCTTTTCCCTGAAAAATATCACCACTTTCTTGTTGCCTCATATCACTTGAAAAGGGAAAAGATATTTTAAATATGAGTTTGTATTCAGAATTGCTGGTATCACATGCCTTGCAAATCACTGCTGTCAGAGAATCTGTAATCTGCTCATGAAGAGAAGAATAAGACATAAGATATGAGAAACTTCAGACCACTACTTTGCAAGGGCATGCTCTGAGAGTTCAGAGTTCAGTTCTTCTCCCTTTCCAAGGCAGAAGAAAGGCATGTGCAGGAGACACCAACGGCTGTGGGATAATGCAACTGACTACAAACAGGTCTGGACAACATAATTGACTGGAGAGCAAAAGTAAACAGGGGTGGAGCAAAAACAAACCAAATTATGCATCCTGCATGGATGCACATTCACCTTCAGGGGAGCCTGTCTGCTGCCCTGGAGAGATGTGTCTTCTTCAAGTGAACAATATTTACTTTTATGCATTAAGACAAATGTCATTTTCAGTTGCTGCATGCTGGCTTACCTTATAACCAAGCAAATTCACATCTCAAGCTGTGACAACTTGAAAAGAAATACAAAAGAATATAGAAAAACTATATATAGAGAAAAAATAGCTAGCATATAACACCCCATTGTAGATAGCTAAAAATATTTAAAACATCTACTGCTAGGACTTCTCACAAAGGAGTAACTTACAGGGATCCAAAGAGAAGTCCATGGCTGCTCATTCTTACTGCCTATATCAGCCTCAATTTCTATTAAGCAAACAGGTTGGAGAAGACTAAGGGATACTCAGCATAAGAGACTAAGGACCTCTAGGAAAGCTGAATGTTTTGTTTATGCACATTCCTATCAACCTCTTGGTCCTAAGCGCCCATAGCTTGTAATAAAATAATGCCCAAAAGTTCATTCCAAGTACATAATTTAAATAAATATTAGAAGCTAAGGCATTCTCATTAGTTTAATTAAGATAAGACAATTAACAGACATTGGTGGCTTTTTTTAATTAAACTATGTATGGGAACAGCACGGCATGGTAACACACAATGAGCCTGGTAAAATATTCATTTTTGTAACTAAGGCTGTGATCCAGGACACCAGCCATGCCAGCAGATCATCAGGACTGCCAGCATTGGGGAATTTCTGTATGAACACAGAATTCAATTATTTCAGAAGAAAGTTCCAGATCATACCTTTAATCGCTCAGGTTTTCACCACTACTTAGCAATTATTGTAACAATGCACATATTAAGAATCTTGTTTCACATATTCATTTAATAATAGCACTTGAAACTTTATACAGTATTAGAGGATTCAGCATCTAAACCTTCCCAGGAGGCAGGCAAATAGCAAATGTCATACTCTGATAATGCATTTAGGTACTGTAGGGATGGGACATAATTAAAGTAAGACTTAATTAAAGCTTTTCTTCTCCAGAGACGGACAGGTAAAACATAACTTACTGTATTCTTGAGTACAAAAGACTCTAAAATTGTCTTCATGATTACACAACTGTAGAGTCAATATAGAAAAGGAGAAACACAGTAATGATTGGGAGTAAGTTTTGATTCCAGCTGTACCCATTTCAGTCTGAACTAATTTCTAGTCCCTTGAAACAGAGCAGTCAAGATTTGGTCTGCTTAGTATAGAAAAACTTGACTTTTGCAGCACACTGCTAAAAGATTGAATGGGTGATCACTTCTGCTCGTGCTAAATTGTACTGCTTACAGTGGTGCACCACAAAAATCCACCTGGGTGGAACCAGCCACTTCAAAGTGTGTCCGTGGGCAAGTAACTTTACTTTCTTGATTAACAATGGGGTTTCTTTATGGTGGTACTCACCACTTACTATCTGTAGCTATAGAAAGTACATCCAAAAAGGGAGTGTTGGGCACCACATTATGGGACACTATATAAACTTAGTGTTGCTCGCTTGATGTTTGATCTCTGAGGCATTGGCTGGCCTCAGTGCTCAGTGTGATGTGTGGACAGAGACTGGAAAGAAAATAAAAACAAACCAGCAGCACATACTGAAGTCAGGACTTTAAGATGAAGTCACATATTAAACCTCAGTCCTTCTTGAACCTGAAACACTGATTCAGGTTGTATAGAAATCTTTCTATTTCTGTTCTAATTTGTTGCTCCATCTCTTAAAGGTATTTGGCAATAACAGTTCTCTGAAAAGCCTTACACATAAAGCTACCAGAGGAAGTGATGTACTAATCTGTGTTTTCCAAAGAGCACCTATAGGTAAAGTGTGTTAAGAAAAGCTGCCACCAGTCAGTATTTTCTGTCTGAGCAGCGAGCCAGCAACAGACACCTACCCCAGCAGTGTGGTGACAGAGACCCCCACAGCTAGCTGTGATGAATGGGATGTCTATGCTTCAGGCACAAGCCCTTCTTAGAGGTTAAATTTCTGGCTAGGTTCCAAGACAGAGCCCTGAGAGGGGTGAACAGAGACCCTCCTTCTGCAGACCCTCTACTGCAGGTGGGTGAGGGAAGGGCACTCAGCCTGCTCAGTGCCCTGGCCAGGTAAAAGCGCCAACCAGCAGTGGGGTTTGCCAAGGCTGCTGCGCTGCATTAATATTGAGAGCTGATTATTTTACATCCACTTTAGGGCTGCTGCAGAATTATTCCCTTGGACTGAAAGAAGGGCATAAAAGAAGGTGGAAAAACTCTTTTAGAAAGCTAGCCTGTCTGTGTTAAAATACAAACTTAAACAGTGATGCTACAGATGGCCTTAGGCTTGGCTGCACAGGTCTAAACGTCTGTAATGGGTATTGCATGAATGGGGGTGACAGGACCTCTGTGTAGAGCCCCAGTGCTCTCTGCAGCTGCTGGTGTGGCTGTTGGTTTGAGTTTCAGGGTGATGCAGAGGCAAAATCCAACTTGGAAAGGCAGAGCTGGGCCAGGAATCACAGCCATGAGGTGGAAACAAGAGAACTTACATCTGACAGTCAGACACAGATTTACTGTCATTGTCTCTTCTCCCAGTTCCTCGAACTGCAGAACAAGGATAACCTTTTCTTCAAATGACTGTGGTGGCAAGAGGCAAGGAATTTATCTATGAAATCCTCTGCTGGAAGCATTTACAGGAGCTGAATATCATACTATTACATGAGAAACAACATTCTTTTTAAAATCTATTCTAGCCACAATGCTGTACTGAGTTTTCCTGAGCATAGGTGCTATTTTGGCAGAATTTTCTTCATTATACAGGCATGGGAAAGGGAGTGGGACACAGTTACAGCATGACTAATAAACAAGTCCAAAATTTATAAGGCCATGAAAATAAAGCAGGACAGAGAGCTCTCTATATTAGCTGTAAAATCTTCCAATTGTTTTACTTTTCCTCCAAAAGCCAAAAAAGCTTTCTGAACCCAGCAGAGAATGATATAGTCCATCCTCCTGCACCAAATAATGATGTGGCTGAGTTGAGTTCTGAACAAACTGAGAGCACTGCAGGATAGTGATATTTACAATTACTGAAATTAGTGGACACGAGCGTATATAAACAGCCCAGCCAGAACAAGAGCATTTTGGTCAATGAACCAGCAAACAACAGAAAGAAAAAGGCAAAAGTGCTGACAAGAAAGGATGAGAATAAAACAGCCACAGTCTGGGAAGGAGCAGCAGCTTTGGCATTTCAATTTGCCAGACCTGAAATTCAGGTTTAAGGTATTTGTTCCTTCTTCACATCACTCCTGCATTTTCTGAGGCTTTTAAGTGTATGGGCAGCTGACTTTTCTGGTCTATTTCCAACGTGACAGTGAGCATTTACCAGAACAAAAGAGATTTGTGCCACGACAGATTTTGCTCTGTACCTTCTTGACCACACAGCCCACATACGACTTCTCACAGATGGGTTTTATCTCAGTTCAGAATAATGTAACAGATTACTTAAAGCACCTCCTGATGACAAAGCACATTGAAGCATATTCATAGTGCAGGACTGAGAAAGGACAGCTGGACGGCTGCAGGAACAAATCTGGGGTTTGTTTATAGCTGGAGTTGCCAGAGCCTCAGCAGTGATGCTCTGAGTCAATGCATCTTCTAGCTACCCAGGTCACTACCATGTATGTTGAGGTCACATTAACCCTTCTCCACTTACAACAGAGATTCAAACACACTGTGTTCCTGCAAATGATTGCTTACACCAGCTCTCTACTCCAGGAATCCTATTCAAGGGTCTTGTGTTGATGCCACTGACAATGAATCAGACATTGAGTATTTTGAGAGTAGAAGAGCACTTAACTTTTAAATACACTGCCCATCTGTGGACTTACTAAATCTAAATAAAGTGCATGTCTAAGGCAATTTTCTTCCTTGCATGATAAACCTACACTGCTTTTATTCTGATCCCTAAATAGACCTCTCCCATTTGTATTTAGACAAAATACTTTGCTGTAAAACATTAACAAAGGGAATGATGATTCACCTGAATTATAGCTATACATCTGCAGTAACTGTTTGTAAGGATGCTTGGATGCTCAAGACACCCATGGGAAGGCTTGCAACATAATCCACAGGAATGTACATTAAAAAAAAAAAAAAGTCATAAACATAGCAAGATGAAAGTTTGACTGGGATTTAGTCGGTTAAAACAAATATTTTTGCATTGAGCAATTAGAATCACAATTAAAAGGTGTTCTCTCCGCTGTGTGGTACATGGATATGGTTCACATGAAAGAAACTGCTAGATCTCAGGGCTGTAAGCGCATTCCTAACAATCACAAGCAGAAGAGGCAGATAAAGAGCCTGAGACCAGGTTGGCCTTGTATCACACATCAAGATTGATTGAGCCAGAGCAATTGCAATAACAAGCATTTCAATCATGCCCTGGGCCTTGCTAGAAAAGCGCTTTTAAAAGGCAACAATAGAGACACTACTGCTGATACGGGAAAACTACAGTGTGTATCATCTCGATCTCCCAGATGCTAGGCTCTGCACTCATGATGGATGGACTTGTCTATACCACAAGAGCACGTGGGGAGCATTTCATTGTTCTCTTCTTCTGCCACTATTCTTTGGACTCAGTCCCCACAGTAATTGGGCACTGGGCTGCATGGGGCCTCAATGGCATCACATTACTTCTTTCCTGAACTATCATCACTATGTTCTGGTTATTACTTCTTTTCCACTAAAACTTGTGCAAGTTCTGCTTTTCATTGCACAGAAAGCAGTTAAAAATGAAGACCCAGATGATGTGCCTTAACAACCATAGCAGATATAACATATTTGATACCCTATTTTTATTCTACTATCATCCTGCAATTAAATATTTGCCACCTCCTTCTTCTCAATTACAAATCTCCAGATGGAAGTTCACTGGGCAAGTCAAATTGTAGGGGAATAAGGAGTTAACAGTCATCCAGGAAAACAGCAATACTGTTTGTCTACAGCACCAAAGTGGTAGCCTGCAGCTGCACAGTGTGAATTTACAGGGATTCAGCAATCTTTTTATATGGAAAAGGTACATATTGGATGGAAAATACAGTAGAAAGAGGATACATCTGGTCAATGATCAGAGAAATCCCAGGACTACAAATCACAAGTGATGCCACAGCTTTGCAGCACGGGAGTCTTTGGGGATCTCCAGGTGGTCTGAGTTGCTTCCATTCTGTGTTGTGGGATGGATTCTATCTGCCATGGAGTTGCTGCTATAACTCCTGCTTATTCTGACTGTACAAGAAGAAAACACTGGGCATTTGTGGGACTTGATGTCATTTCATAGAAGAAAAAGATGCAGAAAAGCTGACCAAGTCATAGACTAGTAAAGTTGTTTTGGGAGGGGAGACAGGAGAAAAACCCATGTTTTATAGAAAACCATCCTGGAGCACTGGAAGACTGCTGTAGAAAAAGAACAATGACCCAAGTGGAAACTAGACCTTTGATAGATGAACAAGAGGCAGGAGGGCTCCTCAGAGGTGCTCCTTCTGCTCCATCACCTACTCATGTCATTTTTGAGGGCAGAAAGGAGAGTCTCAGGGTCGCTGTTGATTTAAATATAGATCTGCTAATCTGTGGTTTAATAATTATAAGTAAAGAGTGTACAATTTGTTAAGTTTCAGGCCAAGTTTAGTCATATTTCCCCAGCACAGCAAATCCACCTACCCCTCTGGCAAGAAGATGAAACATGTAAGAATCAAGAGCAAACATGTACTACTGGAGGATGCACATTGCATTTTTAAGTTCAGACGTTTAGAAGCTTTCACTATAAAGCAGTTAATGATGGGCCAAAACCCCAAAGGTTTTTTTTTTCTCCTTCACCAGCTGTCAGTTTCAGCAGCAGATAAAAGAGGACCCTCACTTAACCTTCATAGATAAATCCAGCAAAGCATGCAAAGTCAGATCATCCCCACAAACAGTGGTAGATACCTTACACATAAGACCATGGTGCTTCTCAGTATGTCTTCTTCTTTTCCTCTGTTTTACACATAGCAAACCCATCAAATTTACAGTTTTGTGTCTGGGAAATTCAGTTGTCTCCATAACCCTGTGAACTTGGCCCAAGAGTCAAAGACCTTAAAGCACTTGTGGCAAATTGAGACAAGAGTTAAGTGTTTCAGTGCATGTCTGATGGATCTAAAGCAGCTCCAAGTGCACAGAGAGGTGCCCCTAGGGATCCTTCCAGTAAGTGGATTGGTTGGATTGTTTCCTTTTATTGACTTCATTACCTACTTGACTTCAAACAGCAAGCTGTAATACAGCTCTGTAAGCAAAATGCTTATATTCAGATTGACAGTGCTTGTGAAATCTGTGGAAACAATGATTTTTACTGAAGAGCAGAAGAAAACAAAATTCCTGACTTCCTCAAATCATGAAGTTTGCACCAAAACCAAGATGGTAAAATTAATCTGCAGTTACTTTACGAGTTTATATAAGGTCTGATAGCTGATTTATTGATTGGCACTGAGGGAGCAGAGAGAAGAAATTCACAGAAATAAGAACATCGGGCAAAGTGAATCAGTTGTACATTTCTCTGAAATAAGTGTCGTTCATCTTAATATATCTTCCTGTCCTCTTGCTTCAAGTTGGAAAAGAATCTGATAAAACTTGGTATATATTTGAAATAAACTAAGCAGTGAAAGAATTATTTGATATGTTACTTAAGCCTGAAGATGTAGTCATTTTTTTAAAACGTGGATTAGAATGAAGACTTCATCTTTTCATTCTGCACACAGCAAGTTTGTAAAGGCAATATAACATAGTTTTAGATGTCCACTGAAACCAGAGTGTACTTTTTTAAATAGTCATATTTGAAAAGAAACATTACCAAAAAAATAGAAAAATAAAGGCAGGATATTAAGTGATTTAAGTGACAGTAGAGCCTACAGAACTGACTCAACAACCAGCTGTGAGGAGAGGCAGATTCTAGATGAAATGGACTGTAACATATTTACAAAAGAAAGCAAGTAACATAACCTTCGACTTTCCCTTAGGCCTCATAAAAGGGATTCAGCTGTGATTTAAGGGACCTGAGGCAGGAAGGTATCAGAGACTCATTTGGTGAAAAAAAAATAACCAAAACAGATTTAGTTACTTAAAACATTATAGACAAGATTATTTGCAATTAATCATTTACCTTTCATCCTCTCTGCTTCTCCCATTGCAAAGAGTGTAAAAGTCTATTACTATATTGATATGATTCCATGCAATGTATTCTTAAGGAAGACAAAAAATTAGAAAATTTGGAAGTACTCTTTGCAGCACAGTGAGACAAAAGCAACAGGAGCTAAACAGGAGGAAGTCCTGCTCTGTCCCTCTGCCAGTGAAGGTTCAGACCTGCCCCAAAACCCAGACTTTCCTTGTGAGACAGTTTCTTAGTACAGTCTGAAAAACTGAGAGTAAACTAGAGGGGAATTCAGATTTTATTTAATTATTATTTAACTACTTCACTTTTATTCAACACCTTCCTAGTGCCTTACATGTCCACAGAAATCCCAGGCTACGAGGACCTGAGGCTACACTCCAGAAAGCACTAAAATGAGCAGGCTTCACTCAGGTTTCTCTGAAAAGGAGCCTTGCAGCCTTTCCATTACAGTGGAAAAGGGGCTGCTTGCCTTCCCATCTCACCACAGTTTCATTTCAGGTGGACCTTTTGTAGCTCTGTTTCACTTTATGGTAATGTAATGTCAACCCCTCCATTTCTCCTTGACTTGCACACATCTGAGCAGACATGATACCCAAAGGAATCGGCCCCTGTGCTTCCAGTTTATCAGACACCACCACGAGCCTTCTGGTAAACCGGTGGTGTAGTATCAGTCAGATCCAGAATTGGAGGAGATATGCCCCAGAAGACATTTTTGTATTTACTGAATGGGGAAAAAAAAGAAATTGAGAAGCAAAAAATATCAGTCAGGTGCTCTATGAATCATTCTGTGGTTTGAAGTCTGAATTCCTTAATAATAATGTTTTTGCTGACATATGTTGTTTGTATTTGCCTTCAGAACTGTCTGTGTTAATAACATGTAATTCCACTTAGAAAATATTTACATAAAAGTATTTATTCTTTTGTCACAGGCATAGGTAGTGTCTTCTTTAAAGGGAAAGAACAGCCAGGAAATGATTAATACTGCTGCCAGTTTTAATGTGCTGCCCTGGGATATCCCACCAGAAATCTATAGACACACTCCAACCTCAGTTACCATCACCTGGAAGAAGCAAGGCTGCACTGGCCCTCAGGTTTGGACACTATGCTGTGTTCTGTCAGTCCAACACAAACAGAAATTCCCACCACTATTATGGTCTTCAAGGCCATGCCAGTCTGGCCTGTAACCACAATGTAGATTTGTGCATATAACATTTACAGCATGAATTAATACTTCAGGTAGATTGTTATTTCTCAGTTTTCACTAAAACCACACCATTTTCCTGTACTACTCCTAAATTCAGTCTATGCAGACATTTTCCTTTGGAGATGGGGGAATGCAATGCACTGTACCGTGGTGGAAGGCAGCAATGCCCTCTTCTTGAAAGACTGTCTGTGGACAACAAAAAGAATAATTCAGGGCTATGCTGACAGATTTTAGATGTGAAGCCATAAGGATGACAGTGAATCTGAACTCAGAACTGGGAAGACAGCAAAGCCCAGGAAAAAGCTGAATCTGGACATCAACCTTAATAATTCAACCATCCTCCTCCTCCAGGATGTTTGGAATCCAAATTCAAGTTTTCAGACCAACTTTTACAACTGGTAGGAAAACCATCTGAGAGAGATGGACATTGAAAGTAAAACAGAAGGATCCTTCCAGATTCCTACCAATTATTGTCTGTAATTACCACTAAACAATATATAATCACTTTTTTTTTAAACTACAGTTTGCATTTGCACTAAATAGTTTGTAAATTATGCAGTAAGGTTAAGATTTAAAATGTGATGTGGACTGGAAGTGAACTTCTCATCAGTGAAAACAGGGAGTAAAGACAGTGCAAAGTACTGATGAGCACCAAGATCAAAAGGTTTCCCAGAGTTATCAAAGTAGACTAATAGGTAAACCACCCCACCAGACTCAGCTAGAGAATGTGGCTGTGCCTCTAATACGCATCTGAAACCAAGGACGGAGAAATAAAACTAAAAGGAATACAATAAAACATTATCCACATCATGTGTTTTTCTTCACAGCCGTATCCAAAGCTGAACATCCCAGGAATTCTGCAGATGTCTCCCTTAAATTCCTAGCAGAAGATAAACATCTGCTGGGGCTGAAACAGAACCAAGTGGATAAATATCTCAGGTTGAAAATACCCAAAGGACTTTGCATGTCTTCAATATCTTTTGGGACTTTTTGACTGTGGGAGACGGTAGTGAAACAGAGTGTGAAGCAAAGCCATTTAACAGACTCACAGTGAAGATATGCCCTAGTCTCTAAGAATTCTAGATTCCAAACCCAGCGGGTTCTCGGTTCCCTTTGCATGACTGAAGGAGAAAATCCAAACATGATACATTACTTTCCCTTTTGAACTTGCACTTTTAAACATTTCCAACAGCCTGTGCAGGAGGCAATCAAGAAACTAATGAGATCACTACATATGGCCTTTGGATGTTGCAGCCATTGTAAGCCCCACAAGCCACACTGCCTGCTGTATATCATTGGGTAATGACATCTGTCTCTTCTGAGGACAATCCACCCCAGCAGCACCTATACGTGGGAGAGCCAGTTGTCTCTGTTGTGGCTGGGAACAAAAGGCTGACGTGGGCACTATTCATGCAGTTCAGTGACAGATTGTGTGACACAGCATGGCTCCTTGAGCTGTCTTCTGCCCAAAGTATCACACTGAAAGGAATGGGTGACAAGTAAAGTATTTTCCAAAAAGCCATTACCATTTCTAAATTATGAATGAATAAACGGTGCAAAAGGCTTGCAAACGTTTTGTCTGTGTTCCTACCCACAAGCCATCCTAAGTTTTCCAGGCTGCTCTGCAGATCCAGAGACAGCTGTCGATTGTGTGTAACCTGTACAATGGGCTCTCTAAAAACCTTGTTTGTCTGGCAGGTTGTATATTTGCTGACTTATCCATGGTTACAAATGCACCATTATATTGTGCTACTTTTATAAATGTTTCTAGGTCTGCTTTTAAAAGTGGCCATGATTCCCAGAAGTGAGCAGTCCACAGTCCTCTTAGGTGAACCAGAGCTAACAAAAGTACAGCTCTGGTTCTCTCTATCTCTGACAGTTTGCACGAGAGATGGATGAATTCAACAAAGCTGGAAAGCATTGCTTCCAAGAAAGGTTACACAAGACAGATGCTAGTCATATTCCCTTATTTTTTTCCCTGAGACACACAAATATGAGCTTTACCTCTGCTATGAAATAATCTGTGAACTCTGTTTTCTCTGCTTTGAAAAAAAAAAAATCTATTTTTTCTAGGGCAAAATATACAAAGACATGCCTGAATACTGCCACAGGCATTTTTAATGAAGATTTAAAAGACATTTCAAATGAAAACCTTGGCAAACCTCCCCTCCTCCCCCCCAAAATTCAACTGCCAACAGCAAATATTTCTGCTGGCAAACACTTTTCTGCTCTATAAAACTCTTCCCCATTAGGAACCTCCTTCCCCAAAGGCCTGCTAAAAAGGGTTTGAGAGAGCTCCATGAATATTGTCAAGTGGAGGCTGAGCTTTGCCTTAGGGCCAGAAGGGACCATTAGATCATCTCATTTAACACCTGCATTCAAAAAAAAAGACCCAAAAAACCAAACAAACAACAAAAAAAAAACCCAAACATAATTTCACCCACTCACTTCTGTATACAGTCGGCAAAATGTAGTTAGTCAGCAAGTATCTTCCAGAAAGTCATTCCTCCACCCCTGAGCATCAAGAAATCAGAGAGTCCATTCTGCAGTTCCCATATTTTTATCTCTAGGGAAGAACAACATTATACATCTCAAGAAATACTTCCTTGTAAAGATTTACCCCGGCTCTGCTACCAGTATGTGTGTTTGTATTTCTCAAATGCCTCTCTCTGAATGCAGGTTCTGCATCTCACTGAGATGTATCTGAATGCTGGGTGAATGCTGGTGATGTTGGTTGTGTAATATTGAAAATATCAGTAAATTAGGAGCCAACTTGTTATCAAGTTTACAGTACGCCCATCAGTATCTGGACTGGACAGAATGTATAGGATGGACATATGTTCTAGAGGTAGTGAGTGAATTTGGAGACAGATCTTGATTGACACAGAACTGCTCTGGTAAAAGGACTCTCTACCTGTTAGAGCTTCTGGGTATGGATTCTACACTGGACAATTAATTTACCCACTTATGCAGAAGTCTTGCATTTTTAATTTAAAAAAAAGTCTTAAACACAAAACCAGAGAGAAAGCATGTAGCTCTATATTTTTGGTTTACAGTTATAAAATATTCTAAATTTCTCATGAATCTATATGTTACTGTATCCATAGTAAAAATCATGGCACTGGCATATAAAGTTTCAAAGAAAATTTATGTTAATATCTTCTGTATTTACCATTATAGCACATCACTGAACCGTTTGCTAGGAGTGTACATTTATAATTCATGACATAATTTTTGCCTACCCTCACTTGATGGAACATTTCCCATTTGGGGAAAAAATATCCATATTGGAGTTATTAATCCATGAGGTAGTTTAGGTCTTTATTTATCAGTATATGATAATTTTGGCTCTGGGTTTGTGTGTCTGTTGGTTTCCATCAGTATAAAGAAGAGCAGACACTTCTGCCATTTTGAAAGAAAGTGTAATGATGAGACAAAATAACATCCACTGTCCTCATAAAAAGATAAAAGATCATGAGGTAGAGAACAAAAAGCAGAAGTTTAACCAGGAACAAATCCAACAACAATGGAGAAATGTGAACTTTTGAAATGGTAGGTTTTGTGGCATAAATTTCAAAGTCTGCATAATTAAAGCTTGTGGTTGGGTACACATGTGAGATGATTGTACATCGTTGTCCAGCCAGGGTTACTGGGAAGTATGGTGCTTGGCAGTACCCACTTGCAGGACTGGCTGTCACATGGTCGGACTCCATAGTAAATGGCTCCAATATGCAAGATCTGGTTTGTTTTCTGTGAGTGGTTTTGCCAAGAGAAATAAACGATGACATCATCGGAAAAAACTCTTCCCAAATTACATTCCTACCTGAACGACAGTCCCACTCCCTGGTTTATGCTGTTTGCATAGAATAGCTGTAAGTATGTCAAGGCAATCATTGCCAGTACTCTTAAATTCGCATCCTTGCCCATCCAGAGATAATGAAGTGCCTTGCAAACACTGGCTCTTAATCTCTGGGGAAATGCATTCATCCTCAAACACCAACCTCCTGAGGCATGTATGGGAAATTGCTTTCTCCAACACACGCATGTAGGCTTTCTTAAGGAGAAATATAGAAGCATTTTTACATCACATAGTTCTCTCCTCTTATCTTTGCATAGCATCATTATAAGCTTTCTCCTGTGTCAAAAATTATGCCAACCATCTGCAACAGGCAGATGTTTTTTTTCTCTGGGAGAAAAAACAAAGGGAAAAAAAAGAGATTTACTGGCTTAGTATAACTTACGAAAGAAATTTCATCATTAAAAAAGAGGCCTCCTCTGTCACAGCTAGGAAAAAATAAGCATCATGCTCCATTTTCAGATGCCTCCACTGGGAGGCATCCCTCAAACGCTAGATAACACTGGCACACGTAAGACTGGAACTCACTCCAGTCTCCTCCAGTAGTGGAAGTGGAATTGAAGCTCACACTTCAGGATTTATAAAGTTGCTTGAGGAAAGCAACTGCAATTAGAAGGCATTTGTTTAACACAAATCTTAGAATGTGGGAAAATCTGCAGACTGACACCTACCTAAAGGCTAATGACATGATCAAGCACTTTACTGATCTAGGACCACAGTTGGGAGGGAAGATTTTCTCATGAGAGTCAGCTCAAATTCCCCAATGTCTGTCAACAGGGAAAGCAGATACCTGTCTGCCCCCATTCAATTTCCATGCTAAATATCTGCACTGACTTGAGGTTTATACCAAATCTTACAAAATCAAGGGCTAGCTGGGAAAGAAAGAAGTCACCAGTATAAAATTGGGGAATTGGCATTATGAACACATCTGCTTTCTTACAGGACTCAAGGATCTTACAGGATCATTTCTGTAGCTCCTAAGAACTCGGTAGAGACAGTTCAATGCTTTAAACACAGTATAATGATCACTCCCCACAAACAGCTACAAGATGAAATAGATCACACTAACTCATTTACATGCACAGCAGTTTAAATCTCAATGGATATCAAAGCATTTAATAAATTAGAGCCTGTGATAAGCAGATAAAATAGCTGGTGAACTGTGTTGTAGGTTCCTGGACAGCATAAAAAATCTCCCACAGCCTCTTCTGGGAAGATAAAATAGAAGGTATGTGGTTAGAGTTAATTCCCTGTGGTACAGTATCAGCTACTTATCCAAATTAATGAATAAATTAATGTTAATTTCCACCTTGTTACAGACATACATGGATCATAGATATGAAATTGTTTCCAGGTTGCAGAATAGTAATTGATTACCTAATACTGTATAAAAGTGGAATAATCTCCTCTCTTTAGGTACATAACTTATTCCCCTCTGCCTGGAAGTTTGTGAGTTACATGAGGTTGTATTTCCTCTGAGATAGAGCCACACAGAGAGGGATTTTGTTATTACTGGGGACACAAACAATGAGTATGTTTTAGGATCCCAATGTAGATGAGGAAAGTGGTCTGTTCCAAAGTTCAAGTCATTACAAAAAGGCCCTATCCATGAAGAGCTGTAGTCAGCTAAAGGATTAAGATCATACTGTATTCTTTCTGTCTTAACTTGTTACACTTTTTTATACTGTCCTCTTAGAAATATTATAGTACAAGTGAACTGATCAGAGCCCACTGAGCACAGATCAGCTGTGGATTAAAAATGAATTAAAGTTTTAATTTATTTAAAGGGTAACTAAATACTGTGCAGAAAGAAACCTCTCAACCAAGTGCTTCTCAACTGTGCATGGCTATTAAAGTAATTTCTACAGCTCTACTTGCAAATCTTTATACATACCACTAACATTGCAATTCCTCTTCAAGTCTTTCCAAAGTGCCAAACTACTGTCTCATTCTTACTGGTTTTCTCCATTTCGACATTTGTCAGACACAATTTATTCCTTATGAATCAGAAATAGCTAGCTTTTGTCAGCTGATATTTCTCCAGATGTTTTGTGATCTCATGTCTTATTAATGTCTCCAGGATATTGCCTGCCAGTAAGGTTAGGCACATAAACCTGTAATTGTTTGTCTCTGGCCCTTCCAAATGGCTCCCAAGCTGACTAACAGGTCTCGTCAGCAAGGTCAGCCAGGGAAAGCACAGGTATAGCTGTTCACTACTCACACAGTGCATTTTTCATTCATTCAGAGGCTGAGGTATTTTCAATGGTATATATCTAAAATACATACCTACTGGCACAAAGACTGCAAATCCAATGGTGAAACAGGAATGAAACAGTTGTAAATAAAAACAGAAGAAAGAAAGAGGGGGAGTTGCTTCCCACACCTATCATTTAAAATCTCATAATTGACAGAAAATATCTCTCTGTGTCTTACAAATACTCTTTTGTGTCTAGTGCATTTCAAGTTGCTACTAGTCTTTGGGTTATGCCCTGAAAAGAGCCAGAACACTAGAAAGAGCAAGATGTGACAAGAGAGCTGGCAGGAATCCAGAAGGCATAATTTGCACAGTATAGATTTGAGAGCCTTAATACTGGGGATAAGCTACTGGGGTCTTTCAGGTTGAAATCTTAGACATTCAAATTCTGTTTATGCTAAGAACTAATGAGTCTTTCTGTAAAGGTGCTGACACTGCCATCTTTACAATTGGATTAGACCTGGTAATGATTGAAAGAACAATCATGTTAACCTCACAACATTTGTTCATCCCTGTGTCCTTTGAACTAAATGACCTCGAGTACACTTAGAGACAGCACAGATGGAGTGAAAGTATGAATGAATGCCTTAGAAAAACATTGCTGGCACTAGATAGCTGCACAAAATCTTCTAGCTTCTGCTGCTGCTATTCCAAATTCAAGTTTTCCTCCATGTCATTAAACAGTTTTCTTTCAAAATCCAGGACTTTGCATAGTTTTAGAGTACAAAACAGCATGTCTGTGCTTGTGCAGACACTTCCCTCGTCTAGTGTTGTGAATGTTTAGAAACTCCAGACACAGATATCTCCCTATTTACAGACTGATTAAACATGCTTGCTACTGCCACGCAATTTCATCTGTTAGTTCATTCAGTATGATACAATGGAGATTATTTACATTATCCTAAAGGATGTCATCAACGTTTCTGAACACTGTGTCAAATGGGCATTTGGAATTGGACTCTACAAAGAGTACACTTGAGCTCCTGTACACAACAGGCTCCAGTAGGTCTTTTTGATCATATCTGTACTGAGATTCTCTTTGCAAGATCCAGTTCAACCAGGTTTTCAGGCCTCCTCCTTTCTTTGTTTATTCCTACTGTCCAGCTTTAAGTTCTCACTCCCTGAGAGATACTTGCCCCATTCCCCTATTCTTCAGTTTTGTCTGCCTGAATTTAAAGCTTCAGACTGTGTCTGTATTTTTAGTTGGAAGTAATTCCAGGCTGTTTCTGGATTGATATCCACATACTCCTCAGTTCTGCAAACACCACTAACACCATGAGCATCACAGCACTCCAAGTTTATGCCTACATCTTTTCTGCCTTAAAAGTCAACAAAACTAATTTGTGATGATTCAGTCCAGGTTGATATCAATGACCAGCCAAATTGGTACTTCTTATTGGTCCAACTATTAAATGTTAAAAACTAATTCCTACCTCAGTCCTGCCTTTTATTTCTCTAATTTATTTCTGGGAAATTAAATTCTTCCATTATTGCATGGATAGTAATTTTATTTATTTTTCTTGCAATCTAACAGATTACTATACTACTTGACACCACATCTACCATCATCTCTGGTATATTTCACAGATAGTTTCTTCAGAAATTTCCTCATCCCCTCCTCTTGTCTCATGCAGGCTGGCTGTTCCTTGTTGACACTCCACCACCTACTACTGGTAGACTTTCCCCCCAACATCCTATTTAGCTCTGTTTTCCTGCACTGGCTGATCTTTCCATCACCCTTCCTCACATACACATTCTTCCATTTAAAATCCTCCTCACAAAAGGATCTGCTGTTTAGATCCTCTTGGGCATTAGCTATCTGGCTTATGACTAGGCTCATCCCCCTCAATAGTCTCTCAAAATTCAATTGGAAATCCCAAGACTTTCTTTGATTGCATTTCTAGTCAATAGATTTTTCTGTCCATGAGGTTTATTAAGTGTTTTTTCATACCAGCTGCACGATCCCATAAATCCTGTACCCTATAGGCTTGTTTGACTATGTAATGTTTTCATATTCAGTATTTCCTAAAGCTGCAATTTCAATCTTCCTTATCATTCCCAGAAAAAGAGGGGGAGATGCCCCCTCTCTACTTACACAGGCACTAAAAAGCTCATAAAAATTCTCACAGACAGAAATTTGCTGGCATGTACTACTTGTTGGACTTCCAGTAAACAGTCTGTTGTGCTTGTAAAGACCTCTCCCTCAGACAGCTCCCAAATAAAAATAATCTGTGACCACAGACAGGATAGAGATGCCAAGCCTGTCAGCACAAAAGCCTCCTGTAATGTACCCCAAAGAAGCACCCCACAGACAATCAACTGCTACAAGTTGATGGCATTGTACAACATAAAAAACCTGTTCCATAGACAGCTTTTGTACAAACCCTCCTTCCTAATGCCCCCTATTTTCCACCAGTAAATTGGACTGAAACATCTTTTTGCTCATCCTATTAAAATGTGCTTGGGAAGGATCATGATCCAAGGTGAAATCTTCTCATCGGGCAAGTCAAGTAGCCGTCAGGCATGACTTTGCCCAAAGTTTCCAGTGCCCAAAGGAACCAGCACAGTCATCTTGTCAAACTTCTGCATGCAGAGCTGGATTAACTCTGTAGATTAACACCTCTATCATCTTCTGAGTATTTACACTTTATTTCATCTAATACCAAGCATCAATTTTGTAACTAGCTATTGCATATTTGGCGGCTTCATTTTCCTGATTTATGTTGCTAGTCTCTTGGCATCCACCTCAGAATATAAATCAAACCACGTATAAAAATCATTGCCAAAAAGAAATAGGATTTATGCACAACTCGCAGTGGTCATGCAGCATCTCTAAGTGTAAAAGAAGTTCTCTAATCAATTTAAAATACATCATCTTTCTCATCTCAGAGCTTTAAAAATATACATTATATTGAAAATGTATTCCTGGTCCTCCTGAAAGGCTGCACTTTAAACTCTCAGTCATTTTCTGCAGCCAAATAACACACAAATACATCTTACAGACTTATATCACATAAATACAGTCAAATGCAAACTTGAGACTCTTAGTTTTAAGAGTAGAAATACTTTTGTCCCAAATGTTAGCAAAGTATTATTGCTATTGAAATTCAGTGTTCTTGAGGCACAAATGAAAGGTAAAACCTATTGATAACTATTTCCATCATCCCTTATGTGAGGGGTTTAATGGTGTGGGTTTCTGTCTGACCTAGACACCTTAAAAGCCCAGCTGTCCAGTTCAGCCCAAATACTTTGCAAGTCTGTGCAGGGTTCCCCATATATTTCTTTGTGCATCTTTCTGGAGGCCTGCAGAGTTGAAGACTGAATAGGGATCTCTCTCCAGCTGATTTCCAGCTCTCGTTCATAAGCAAATGTCTGGTGGTTTTAAAATTAAGACACTCATGTTTTATGGCCCTGGCAAGGCATTCGATTGTCACAAGGGGTACAATGTAGAAATGATGATAAATTGTCCAATAATTCCTCCAGTAGGAATCCCAAGAGAGAATACATTAAAGAATTTAAAACCAAAAGAAGGAGATGCAATTTTGTTTGTTTGTTTTGGAAAAGCACGTGTGAAATGTTACTACAGACTGGTTTGGGGGTTTTTTAGGTAGTTTACTTCTGCTGAGTATATTTGTTCAAAGTGGCCAGGACAACTGAAACTCATCCTGCAAACATTGCTGTAGCATTCTGTGGCTCAGTCTGGCATGCCCCTGAAAACAGGGATTACAACCTTGCAGTGCAAGCAAGGATTACAGCCTTAGTCTTGCAGTGCAACTGTAGAAATAAGTATTTGCTTACTTAATGTTCTTTAATCACCATGTGAATCTCAGCAGTCTGCTGCGCTGCTCGCTAAGGCTCACGCTCTGACAACACATCATGCAAGCGATGGGAGAAGAGGGAAAAAGATGCACCCTCTTCTGTTTTGTCATTCAGGGTACAAGAATTATCCCAGCTCCTGGTGACTTGTTAACAATTTACCCAGGTGGTAGAGCTGTCTGTGTGTAATGTGTACATGTGTCTGCATCCAGCAGCACATCCACAGCACCAAATACTCACGTCTTTCATTATAAAGGAAAAGAATAGGCAACCCTCCCAGACAAAACGGTATCATTCTTCTTAAACTGAAAACCATACTACTAAACTCCAGCAGAACTGAACTCTCTTTGCTGAGATCTGGCTGTGCCTCGTGAGATTTAAGTATAATGAAAGAAGGACAGTCATAAAACATCGTGTGAAAAGATTGGATATACTTCCCATTTAACTTCAGAAGGGCCAGAATTTTAGCTTGAATCTCACCAAGATGCTGACACAAAGCCAAAGTCAAACTCCCAAAAATCATAGATAACTAAAGGAGTTGATTTACAGCATTAGAAATGAGTATGAACAATGCCCTCCAGATGGAAGCAGAATGAATCATTCCATAGTAATTCCAATCCAGACAAGACACAGATGTCAAGAACGCTTCAGAAAAGTATAGCCATGATCTCTGTAGCACTCCTTTTCAATCCTGTTTGTAATTGTAAACCACATTTCAGTTACTTCATTCATAGCCAGCTCCAACCACATATTCTATCAGCAGATCCTTGCCATGGTTCTGCATAATGCTGTGAAAAGAGCTAATTAAAAGAAATACTGTAAATGGCTTAACTTACTTAGACAATATGGGGATTCATTTCACCCTGTGGTATATGGACAGCCAACAAAGCAAAATCAAATAAAACTCAAGTAAAAGCATTGAGTTCAGAGACTATTTATCTGCAAGACAAGACTAATTTCAGAATACAGGGAGTGAGGTAGTGTAGCATGAGGAGAAACACCACTCATCCTTGTCAGTCACCCAAACATTTAATTCCTTACATTATCATCCACTTTAAAGAGAGCACAGAGCAGATGCAGGTTATTCTTTCACAAATCCTCCCTCTTTGAAAGTTGAATGCTCCATCACAGAAATGCTGTCTCTTTAAACCTAGTTTTGCATCTTCGTGTAAGGCAATGAGGCTGGGGCTCTCACATCCCATTGTAGCCGAAGAGAAATGTGAGCACCCTTTGTGAGCCTTTTGTTAAAAAATCCCTCAGATAATTTATATTTTTATATCTATGCAAAGTGTCTAGGAATACTCTAAATTGTTACTCATGCTTAATATCTTCATGCAATTCAGCACCAAATATTCTTACATTATACATTCAGAGCCCACCACTTATTACAGATCGTTATTTACCTCAGAAATAAAGACACTAGAAGCTTATTGTGTGCTGTGGCCTCTTCTGCAAAGTCTTTATCTATGTGCATGTAAGTAAGCAGACATTTTTCCGTGTCCCTTACCTGTATCACTAGTGCTGCATAGTCTATTTGGGCTGTTGCAGGCAGAGGGCTTTGCCTCTGCGCCTGGTTTCATGTGAGTAACCACTGTAGCCATGTCAAGATGACAGGTGTAAGAAACTATTACTGAATTCTCAACTCCTGCCTTTGTCTTGGGCTGATGAGATAGCAACACTTATTAACAATCCTAACATTTCATGTTTACAGTTTAAAGTGGTGAATCGTTTTTTCCACATCCAGTCATTATCACATCATATCTTCATTACAAATCACATGGACAGAAGACACCAAAATGAAGCTACTGCTAGAAATATCTATTAAATGTCAGATGTTCTTGCTGGCTTTTCAGGTGCATCGTATGATGTTTTGATGCACCACAGAGATATCATTTCTGACTCAAAAGCTCTGTGCAGAGGATTTAGGAAGATAGGATAGACTGTAAATGGTCTAAAAAAAAACCCTGAGAAATTTAGGGCAACTTCATTGTGAACAAACTTCCATTAATCCACTGAGTGTAACACAGTGAGTGACAGAACTTGGCAGACTTCACAAAATGAGAAATAAAAGAAAACTTTTAGCCTGTGATAAGCTTTATAACAGGGCAGTAAAATGTTAATTGAGATACACTGAAGCATATGAAGAAGTTTGTACAATGCAGAACAGATTAAAATGAATAGACATAGTCAGAAGAAGATGAAATAAACCTTTAATGATTGATCCTCTGATTTTTTTTTAGTATTAATTCTTATAATTCTCACTTTTGCTGTTTTTCTTACCTATTCTTCTCATGTCTATTATGCATAAGCAGATAAATTCTCATATTTCCTATCATTATTGTCATTATTTTGACAAGCTTTAATTGCAATAGTCATTTTCAATTCCCCCTTCATAGGAATATATAGCATGACCTCAAAACTTGTATCATCTTCCCTTAAAAACTGCCTTACCCCAAACACAATTCTAAACCTGCTGAACTCCAACAGATGTTTAGTTCTAATGTACAGGGGGGGTATGGGAATAGCTTTTACCATAGGTCTACTTCAATGCACCCTCGCTACAGGATTTGGTACCGCGGGATGATTTTTATAGAAGTTAAGTCAGCTGTAATTATAGAGCTGGAGATATTCAAGCTGAAATCAATAGACTTCAGCATAGCTCACATGTTCATGCAGACATACCACCTGAAACTGTCCCGTTAATTAAAGGATTCATGAAGGAAATAAAAATAAAACCTGATGGCAGAGATGTATTTTATATCCTCTGTTGTAACATCGTGACAAAGCAGCTCTGAGGACATTGATGATCTGTTGAACTTCAGTCTATATCAGTAAGTTCCACACGATTTGGTCTGCATGAAGTAAAGCCCACATAAAAAGCTGCATGAGCTAAAAAATTTTAAACTCAGACTAGCAGCCTTTCTGAACCTCGTAACAACCCTAACTCCAAACCCAAACCCAGCCCAAGCTTTGCCTTTATCTACCCCAGGAATTCTTTCAAACCAGATCTAAACCTGTGTCCAGACGGACAAGCAACAGCCCTAAAATTAGACCAGATGCTCAGCCCCGGCCTCCAGCAATGCTTGCCACAACCCAAAAACCATAGAAGTCCTAGGTTGCTTTTAGACCCTTCAATAAATTCACCTCATCAGACTCTTGTCAGTTCATATTCTGTCCTTACTGCCATCCCAATGCTAAGTGGTAATTATTGAAGGTATCTGCCCCATATCTACCCCAACAACTCCTAGTTCATCAGCCCTTTTGACCTTCAGCTCTGCCCCCTGCTCTTAATTCAGATTTGTTCCACAGATACTCTAGACCACGTTCTCTGCTCTGAGCCCATATGTGTATCAACCACTCACCTGTAAAGGTACTGGCAAATTATTTCTGAAATAAAATCTAATTCAGTCAAGGATGTTTGTGGTGCCTGAACTCTCAGTTAAGCCATGTAGTAGCTGCATGGAGTAGTGGTTTGGAATCATGCTGATGCAGAACTTGGCTGCTATATTAGCTAAATTTGAAACAAACAGGGCAACCACTGTATTCCAAACTCTAACTGCCAGGCTACCACTGCTTGATCAGAAAAGACAAGGAGAGGATATTGGGCCTCCTCAGAAGGGGTAGAGACTATAATTTTCTGTTTGGTTACCTTGACTACAGTTCCTTTCTGTCAAATAGTCCTTAAGTTAGGTTCACAAACATATATCCTAACCTTTGGCTGGGGTATTGCTGAGTCTCTTTCATCAGACACTGACAAAAGTTACCCTCCAAGATAAAGGATGACATGAATACAGACTTTCTTGATTCTCTAATTTTAGCTCTAATCTCCCTATTGAAATGTGAGTGTTAAGGACGAGACAAGCCACTTCCCCTTTGGTGTGTTTTGCTCTGTACAATTGCTTTGATGTCTACAGATTATAAACTCACGTTTCTGGCACATTTTTCAGTTCAGAGAATGACCTTCATACCTGGTTGCCATGTTCATACACATATGCCAGTACTTAAATGCTATCCAAGTGGAACATCTTCCTTTTGAAGACTTCACTCAAAACTCCTCAAAATCTAAAATCACTAACATATTTTAATAAGTTGTTAATATGCTGTTAATAAGTGGTTGCCATTACCCAGGAACAGCAACAGGATGAAGAAGATGCACCTACCACTGTTGAAAAGAGCCCATCCATCACATGAAAAACTTCTACTTTACAAATACCTGGCTTTGTGCTCAAAGCACTTCTATATTTCATTTTGGAGAAAAAGAGGAGAGGAAGGGATGAAAATCCAAAGACAGATTATCACCTTGTAATTGACACTGCTTATCAGCTGGTGAGGTAACTCCATATTTAATTATTAGGGTTTTACTTCCATTTTAGCATGGTACAGTTTTAAAGAGACAGATACTGTCTGAGAGAAACAGACAAAAAGAATGAGAGTATAAACCTGTTTCCATGGCAACTCTTCAGATAACAGTAACAGCCTACCTAGCCTAGAGGGATAGGTAAGTGAGACTAAAATATGTATGTAAGAAAAATACTTTCATGGTCCTTTTTCTGTTTAAATACATATATTTGAATTTAGGTACTGCCTGAAACCCCTAGATATTATGAATCCTATATGTTCAATATAGACAGTAAAAGAACATCTGTTTTACACTGTGCAGAACGACTGAGGTGAGAAAATGTTTTCAGAGAAAAACATAGGATCTTTCCTCAGAAAAAAAGTCAAGACATGACTTTATCTCCTCTAGGTAAGTTGCACAGGCTTTGTGTCATTTAGAAGTCCCACCAAAGTGGCAAAGAAATGGACTTTCATACTGCCTTTCATTTTGTCTCAGCCTGTGATTGACTTAAAAGGTCTGAACAATTATTTTGTCATCATTAGTGAGAAAACAGTTCCTGCCTTCCCACACCAACACCCTTTGTACCAGCACCATGAGAAAGCCCTGTGGTTGCAAGAATTTGAACTGCAAGGAGAGTCCAGCGGCATGGCTGACAAAACCACAGGAAGCAAAAAAAAGCTTGAAAAATATGGAGGAAGGAAAGGTATTAGTGGAGAGACTCAGATGACATTAGAAGGGTATTAAAAAAATATAGAGCTCTTGGGGTAAAAAGGCTCAGAATACATCATGGGTAACACCAAGATAATCTCATTCCCATTCCCAATAAGAAAGTGCTCAATGTCTCACGCTCAGAGGCAGGAACTGTGGTGGTGAGGGCAGTCAAAGCAATTGCCCCAGCTACCGTGAAGAATGGCTCTGGAAACAAACTTTGGACTGCAGAAACTTTAGCCCAGTGTATTTAGACAAGCTAAAATCAATCACAAATTTCTCAAAAGCGTGTTGAAAGTCACCCCATGAGGGGTTTAGCTGTTCTGCAGTAAAGCTCTGGCTATACCTCCACCACCTCACCTCTGCCTAAAGACACCTCTCTCCTCAGGCAGCAATTAAAAAAACAATTAGAAGCCTCAAATCCTGTGCAAATCTTTGCTGCAAATTCAATGATTTCTTTTTCCTTTGAGGGGGAAGAAATAATCATCATTTATCTCCAATCTTACGTCTTCTAAAGCACCTGCTGTTCTCATCACTCTCCTCTTAGTTCTTAACTCTTTCTGGAAGTGTGGTCCCCGAGCTGAAGGTGGGATTCCAGGTGAGCCTTCAACAGCACCAAGGTGAGTGAAGTAATTCCATCTGACATTCCTGTGACACTGTGGAATGGTATTTGCCTTTTTAAAACTGCACCATGTAGTTGGCACATAGCTGAGCAGCTGAAGCTTTGTGGTACACATGTAGCTGATCTCCAAAAATAGAACGTCACTTTCTTTCCAGTTTAGCCTCTGTTCTGAAGCCATCCTTCATTAAGTCATAACAAATTTTGCAACTACATCTTCTGCATTATCTAATTGCTGACCAGAACGGAGTACACAAGAGATCTGGTCCACCACAACTCCAGAAGCCCTCGCTGTTCTACACTAAGCCACTGCTCACCAGTTGGACAGGGGAACAGTTGGCTTTAAAAACCTTTTTTAAAGCTGTTGTGTAATGGCTATGACCTCTAAAGCATCTTACCTAGCTGGCTTATGAGAAATGGCATTTGGGACTGTCAAAAAAATCTTTACTGAAAAAGTACTTAAAACCTCTCAGATATATATCAAAGATGCTGTTTCTACCCTATCAGTTACTTTACCACAATTACATTGTTTGTCAAGATAAAAGTCTTGATTGTCTTAGCTCAGAATCCATAAGGAATCAAAATTTGACTGACTGCTGTAGTATCTGCTACATCTTCCACACTTCTTCACTGTAAAGGTAATTTCTGTGTTTGTTTCTCTCCTATCCCTTGGGATATAATTAATGAATAATTACAGATAGCCACTAATAGTTGAGAAATCACTCCAGTGAACTCCATAGGTACCCTAGACCAAGCCTGAGGTTCACTGAGTCCTTTAGAAAATATAATTCCCTACACACAGAACCCACCACAGAAAGCCCAAAGGAGACATTTGCGCTGTGCATCAAGTGTCACTCTAACCCACACCTTGTCATTAAAAAGTCAAAGCTCAGACATAACCATTCCCTTCTGCATGCTTCTAAACACACCATGCTCTCTAGAATCATCACGATAACTGATTTCTACCAGAGATCTGTGGGGAGTGAAAAAGTATTTCAACTGCTACTTCATGGTTTGTTTTTTTTTAAGTCCTTGTCTTCTAGGATCATGATATACTTCCTTCTATTTTTTCTGATACCCAGTTACTACCATAGAGCTTCTCACCGGCACCCAGCTCCCTCTTCATAAATTGTCAAGTAACTGCTTAAACATTTCTTAAAAAATCATAAATTATCTGAAAAAAAAAAACCTAATTATTTAACGTTAGCAAGCATCTGGAAATTAGTCTACACATATTTGTCAAAGAGACAAAGACACACAAGATTTTACTGACTGCAGGGGAGATGTTAATAGTAATGCAAGGAAAAAATCTCCTTCCCTTCCCTTCCCTTCCCTTCCCTTCCTGCCTCTCTCCCCTTACTCCTCTGGTGACTTCAGTATGATTTCCTAGCAGCCCATCTTCTCCAAACCAGTTGCAGATTCAGTGCCCTTTCAAACCCAGCCAACAATCTTGAAGAGCCTACAGCACCAAGCGTGAGGTACACAAAGTAGCAGAATGCTAACAGCATCTATCAAGTACTTACAGCTCCCTCTCTAAACTTCTGTAACCAATATTCTATGTTCTGTGTCTGTTCAAATGGAGAACCCAAACCAGGAATGCTGTTCTTCACAGAAAATGGTCATACCAGCAGATCCTGCAGACAAGGTTAAAAGGCTATGAATTGGGTCTCACTTGAACTACGAATGTGCTCAAAGATTACTCCTCTACATCTTCATTCTTGAGGTAGCTTTTAAAAAAGCCCAACACACTACTAGGTAAGAATACATATATTCAAACAGTTTTGATAGATTTTATCATGCTAACTTATACTTAGAAATTCTTTAGCAATTAAGTATTGTGCAGTCATGAGTACAAGCACTGCAGTTTCTTAGGAGGTCTCATTTTGCTTCAGTTTGTGCCTCACTCTTTCCTGACTCTGCCATGCTTAACAAGCAGTAATTATTATACTACAGGAGAATTATGTTCGAAATCTTTGTAACATGAAGTCTGATTTAGCATTCTGGAACCAGAAAGCAACCTCAAAAAAAGGTTGGACATTAAAATTTTGTGCCAGTGAATAGTAACTGAATGTAAAGTGTTGTGAGAACTCTTAAGAGAAAGTCCTGTGCAATGAAATGCAGCGTTACATTGGGCTACATTTTATCAGTGCATATACCTGCACTACCTCTGAATCATTGCACGCAAGCCTGAGCTGGCAGCACAGCTATGTCAGCACGATGCCATGCCTATGCTATTTATCCCAACTCAAACCATCACACCCAACAGCACTTAATGCAGCTGTATTGCTTCTGGGACCAAGCTAGCTCAAAAAGTACATTGTGACATGCAGACATATACAGGGCAGTGGAAAAAGTTCAGTTTGAATGGATTAACTGTGCCATTTTTCAATTAAGTGACTTAATGGATGCAGCACTTCAAATCTGTTCCCATGGCAATGTAGAAACAGCAATGGAAATACAGGCAGTTTCCTCTTAGGCTCGCAGTACAAGGAGGAGAACAAAAACCTTTTCTCCATTTGAATGAACAAAAGCAGAAGCATTTTCCAGTGCAAACATGTAAAGCCAAAATCTTTCCCATGTCCTGACCACAGTAAAATTCATGAATAAACAGAAAAGACTTGCCAACAAGGTCAAAAAGCTTGGGTTTTGCTTTGTCAGACCAACAGGGGTTAGGACTGATTCACAGAGAACATCCTGCTCCCATTCCTCCTGAGCTGAAAATCAAAGCACTGTTGGAAGAAGAGTCCCAGATGTTCTTTCAAGAGGGTGAAAAAAGGGAGAGACAGCCTGTAAAGGTAGCCTCAGCTTTGCCGATTAGTCATCATTTTCCATTGTGTTTGGAAACAGCCAGTGCAGGAGAGGAAGTAAAGAGATGCACCACACAAAAAGTCATCACTCGGAAGATCTTCAGTCCTGAGGTCAAACAAAATGCAGACAGCTATCCTATGGCTGATATCGAAAACCCAGCAAACTCCAAGCCAAACAAAATTCAAACCAATAGCTGTAGTCACCTCTGCTGCCCAGGTCTGAACACTCCCAACCCTCCCAAACAGAAAATACCTTTTAAGCTGCTAACCTCATTAACCAAGGGGATTTCCTCTGGAAAAAAAAGATATTCCCTTAACCACATTGTCCTACTGTCTTGCATCTTCTCAATCCACTCTGACAATCTTCGGAAAACTTGCTATTAAGGCAGGCCCCTAATTCAGGTGCTGAGAAAGCAACAAGACCGCATCATTGCGCTGTGACTGAAGTGGATGCCAAGGATCAGCGTACCCAGCTGTCCAGGTATGAATCTTGTTGTCTGTTGTAGCAGCCTGGTATGAATATTTGCATTCCAGTTGTAGCTAAACCCACTAGTCAGCAGCAAGAACTCCATTCGGCTAGAACTGCACTTCTCTCTATCTGCGGCCGGCTCTCGCACACCCAGGGCAGGCAGCAGCAGAACAGAGGCTGTCCTGAGCACTGACCAGCTAAGCTAGAACCTAATCCTGCTGCGAACTTTCTAAGCTCCAACACCTGGAAATCTAATGCAAAGGTTACCTTGCTAAAGTACTTGTAGCAGTAGTGGTTAAGTTTGTAAGGAGATTCCTTAAGGGCTTCAAATGAAACTGCAGATCCTGAATTTAATCAGAAACATGACCAGGAACACAGACATTTTATAGCATTTTCCTTAAGGTAATACAGAGATTCAAAAGGAAACAGAAGCAGTCTCAGAATACGCATCCTGACTTTTAATACTATGCAAAATATTGTTATCATGCCACAAGTCATCCATTACCTATTGTCTATCTTCAGAGGCCTACATCAAGTTACCTTTTTTCTCTTTTAGAGTCCAGGTAACCAGTTTCCTTTTTTTTTTCCCTAATGGATTTATCATTAAGAGTGTAATTTAGGCCTTGTTTCACCCATCATTTCAATTCTAGAGATGGCAGTATATCTGGATCAAGGTACAGCCTAAATCTAGAAAAGACAAGTGAGAGCAGAGATTTTTGAGTACAAGTATCATTCAGATTACACTGTTTGTCCACTTCATTGAAAAGTCCTTGGTCTGCCTTCCTTGTTTTCTTCTCCTGAGCACTAGTCATGAAGCAAAAAGATGCAATAACACACATCCTCTCACCAACCACACGCCTGTGTCACCAGGCCCTGAAATCCAGGACACTGCTTGGGCATCTCCTTTCCACCTCAGACCGCATGACACAAAGCTGAGCACTAAAACCCGACGGGCTCCAGCAGAGGAGATGTAGGTCTCCTGCTACCCTGCCTTTTAATTAAATAATAAACAGGATTAAATGGAACTTAATTTAATTCCATGGGAAACTCACACCCACTCCATGGGAGTGCATCACTTGCTAGCAGTCAGCACTGTATGGACGTCTCTTTTTATTAAGGAACAGCCCTCCATCGCAGACGCTGTGTTTGTGTCTGTCTCCTTGTCACTCGACATGTGGCTTTTCTAATCTCTTGCCTATAAACCCTCCAAAATCCATCACTGGGGTATTCGGAAAGAATTAGTGCTGGATGTCTTTGCACACGTAAGCTGCAATATATTCAAACATTCATAGTAGTTCTTGAATTTACCTCAATGAATGTGGCTGGGTATTTTTTGTTAATATTAATGAGACAATTATTTTCCTTATAAAGGACACAGAGGCAGCTTCTCCTGCTGACTGTAGTGTGACAGCCCATGCTCCTCAGCCGCAAGGAACAGTCTTCACTGTGAACCCTGAGTGATGTGAACTTAGGATGTTCACTTTTGCAATGGTTTTCTATCTGTGTGAGATGAACGTGGTTTGGAGACACGCTGTATTTGGTTTCTCAGATATTCTCACTGATACCTTATGCCACTCATCCCCGGTGTAACGTTAGCTGAGTCAGTGGAATTTAGCTGGCCCAGATATGATTTATATATATGCCATACAGACTACTGCAGTAATTTCAGAACAAGAATATCACAGTGACCTTGCCATGCCTTCTGTTCTCTGTTGTTTTTAGCAGTTTTAATGAATACATCTTTCTTGAGCAAAGGATCAAGATGTGGTCCTGTAGATTACCCACACAGATGATGGCTTCTAAACTCATTTTAAAATCGCAGTGAACAGATTTAAGGGTTATTATGAACAATTCAGAGATGGTGCCTGCCGAAAGCCTGATTATGCTCCCAGCCATCATTTTTCAGACATGAGGAAATCTGTTAAAGTAAATCTCCAATTAGGATGCTTGTGTTCTTTTAAATTAATGTTTCATTTCAATTTGGTTTCCTAGTTCCCCCTGTCATTTCCCAAAGAATACATGTACTGAAATCATTCCTTTGATGAGGCACAGACAAGAAGCTTAGTGTGCTTTGATGTGGAAAAGGAAAATGGGCCCTCTTTGTTTCTATGGAACCAGCTTGCAAATCAAGGAGTGATCATGATCACTGCAGTTAATCAGGGTAAGCCCAAATATTTTTTTAATCAATAAAGAAGGCTGGAAGAAGCAGCTTATTCAAAGAGTTATGAGCAAGCAAGTAAAGATGAGACCTTCCATAATTACCCAAGCTTCCATTCTCCTTTTTCTTCAAAGCATCATAAAGCAGCGGACTGGGAAATCACACTATGTTTGAACAGGGAACTCCAAGGGACAAAGCCATGCCAGCTTCACATCAAAGAGCTACACACCTCTAGCATATCTCTCCATACATGTGTAACCTTTGCATCTCTTAACCAGGGAGTAGCAGGACTGAATCACAGTGAGAAGTCCATCTTTGGCTGTATTTGTTACTCTCACTTTCCCATACCTACCAAAGACAGAAGGAAATGACTGAGGACATCCAGAGCAATTGTACTTGACATATCCCACCTACGCAGACAGAGAGAGCAGACTTTGACTACAGATGTAATACGGTTACCCACGGGTGTAAATGTACTTCGGTGTGTAAACAGAAGTGCAACTGTACAAGCACAATCTTCCCCTTTAAATACACATCTCTTGATTTCATCCTTTAGAAAAACCTGAGGCAAGGCTCAATATCGCCCCAGCAAAGTCCAGAAGAAAAGTATTGCTGATGTCAGTGTAAGAAGGGTCAAGTATATCCTCTACTGATAGGAAAAACACCCTGCTATTGCAAACTGGAAACATCAATCTTTCAAATGACATTAACGTGTTGAAAAATGTGGAACAAACTCATCTGCCCTGCTAACCTCTAGCTGAAGGAGGTAGTTGCTACAAGGCTTTGTACTTTTTGACCTCGCTACATCTGAAAACATTAGCAATAACATCATATTGCTTTATCTGGTTTTCATATACTGCATGATGCTGCAAAGTGAAAGTCACATTAAAAATGGATTAGATTAGATTAGATTAGCTAAATGCCTGCTGCAAAGTGCAGCATGCCTTCAAGTGCCGAGGACTTGTGTGAGAAAGGATGGTACTGAGCACTCTGCAAGAGCTGGTCAGGTATGATGGGCATGTCTCCACCTGCTGTTTCAGCACTTCCCCCTCTGAATTCTGTATCAGTAAAAGACGTAACTCCTCCTGTAGGCATTATGTGCTAGATCATATATAACACATGAAATGTTTATTCCTCACATACCTCATTCAGTACAAATGACACTTTTTTTAGCATCAGAAATGGGCAGTTTTACAGCTCCTTTGCACTGACTGCCCGCAGCAGAGAGAAAGCTGCTATTTTACTTTATGCTACTAGGGAATCTTTGATACCTTTTTTGAGCAAGTTGCTTCCAGGTCAGTTCCATATACAAAGTAGGCTGAGAATTAATAATGTTAATAAAATTCCACATTAATCAACCAATTAATTTTTAAAAGACACTCTTAGTCAGCAGAAGGTGTCATAATGAATGATATATCATCATCCTCACTCCACAAGCCACCTGCAGCTCATCATGAAGCTACAAAGTAAACTCTTCAAAGAGAAACTAACAATCTTCAGATCCAAAAATACAGAAAGAATGAAAGGAAAAAAAAAACATGTTTCCTCCACTGTGAGTCAGCTCCCCTGCAAAAAGAGAAAGCAGGAGCAGTTATGTTTGGGGATCTGTCATGTACCTACTTCTCTATGCTTTTACATTTCTTTGATCTAAAAAATCTCCGCCACTGGGGGCTAAACCAATCCAGGAGATTTACATGACTTCTCTGTTCACTCTTGGCTATTGACCACATTCTTTACTGCAGGCACTTCTTAAAAATTCATTTTAATTTCAATCTGGAAGAGCCAAACACTGTTATAGCAGACATGAGCAGGGGAGACAGCCTCTCAACCCCCCACTGACCTCTGGATTAAGAAACTGAGATTCTGTTCCTGGTTGTGCCATGGATGCATGGAAATTATTTGGGTGCTGAGTTCCTCACTTACACAAGTCTATACTTCTATTTTACACTGTTTCTTTGATAAAAAGGGTCCAAACTTGTAATACTGCACTCTGATCAGCCAGATTTTTTTTGGAAGACAATTCCTTTTCTGAGAGGAAGTGTCACAACCTCTAGCCAAAGACAGATACGCTGTCACTGTAACACCCATAAGCCCTCTGCAGCGGGAAGGATATGGAGACCTGCAGAAAGAAAGAGCTGATACAGCTAACAGTGGCCTAAGTGAGCTCTTTGCCTTGCATTCAGTGATACTTTCTGGTAGCAACAGAGGGTAGTAGCTGCTGTTGGCAGCCATACGGAAAACTCAGCTACGCAGCCATAACCTGTTCTTCCTTGTGAGGCAACCCATGAAGGGGGACCTTAAATCCCAGAGAACCCGAGGAACAACATGCCTGTAACAATCATTTATGTGCTGGTAGATGCATAATGCAGAGCTGCACAAAGGAAAGGTGTAAGCAGGAGTAAGCAGATGTGCCGTAGAAACATAAAGCCTGAATTTTACCTATCTGCAATCAGAAAATCCTTCCAATATACAAACTTCTGAGAGTGACAAATGAGTTCTGATACACATTTTAGTCTCCCATTTTGCTGCCTCCTACATGTACACAGAGACCCCTAGCTGCAATTTGGCTTAGGACATGCATTTGCCTGAGAATAACACAATATAATTTTAACTGAATAGTCAGGTTTCATTTTTAGCAGCCACTATATAAAGCTGGAAAACTATAACACCATCGTCCTATACAGAGTACCTGGCAAGGTCTCACGATTTTCCAGTGGTACAAGTTTGTCAATCACCTATGCAGTTTTCCACTGAAACTTCTTGATGGGAGGGTAGCTAAAACATTTATTATTACCTACAGAAGTGATCAGAACAGTCTGTCTCTGAGCAGTATGATATCTACCTCAAAACCCTGTGAAAACTGACATGTCATCAGGCATTATTTGATTCTTATGAGACACACACTGGGAACCCCTTTAAATGCCTGTTACACAACCTTTTATCCTTAGAGAAAGTGCTGGTTCCCCATTGCTTTCAAGTTACTCAGCTCACAGGCAGACCCAAAGATGGGATGCATGTAGCTCTGGAAGCACAACAGGAACAGATCTGACATTGCCTGCACAAGGCAGACTGCAGAACAGCTGTAGGCACAGCTGCCCTCAGAGCCAACCTCCTGAATATCCAGCCTGACTGTGCTGGAGTCTAACTACACATGCCAGGTGCCTGCTACAATGCCAGATGTGCCCAGCCATACAGGTCCCTACGTGTTCTGACCACCCTCCTCCTGAGGGCTGCCCTGAAGCCAGACACAACAAATGACAGGCATGGCCAGTGCAGGAACAAGCTGGGACGGGTCTCTTTTGGGGGCAGTTTACTTGGGCCCTTGGTGTTCCTGTTTACCAATGTGTTCAGACCTCATGGTACTGTTACTAGGATTCCTCCTTTTCTCTGTGCTCTTGGAACAGTGTTTCTTGTTCCTCTTCACCTCTCTTGACTCAAACAGCTACTGCTACTGATTCAGCAAGGGCAATACCTGCCCTTATGCTTCCATTTCTAAACTGATTTGTGTGATCCTCAAGAAACACATGGTCCCACAAAAGTGATATATGCTTCTTTATTTCGCTGGCTAAAACAAACAAACAAACTCCCCAAGAAAAAGCTGAGACCTCATTGCATCTCCTTTCCAAATCTTTTGCTACTTCAGTTAAATTCAATCCATTTCCCTGGCAAAATATTTTTGGAGAAGATCAATACAATGACCATCTGAAGTGATAATTCTGAATGCAAATATTCACGAACAAAGGTCTTAAGTAAAATACACTGAAAAATATGTACAAAAGGCAAATGAGATTGCTTTAGTGAAGTGGAAGATATACAGATGCTAGATAGCAGAATGGGAGACTACAGTCCTGTTGCCGTTCCTCACAAAAAGATGATCATAATCTCTTCTCTTGGCCTAAATTTAAGACAAAATCTCAATATCAAAGCAACTTCTGATATGTCCCCCACAGGAAACAAGCTCTGTAAGGAAGTCAGGAGCACCTGGACAAAGGCAGTGCATCAGCTGCTCTACATTTATCCCAGGTACCCACTTTCACCTGGGGTAATTGAAAAGGAGCTCTCTGAACAACTTGCCCTTTCAGGACAGAGAGCTGTGTACCACACTGCAACGTGCTGACCCGTATGTGAAGATAACGGGGCAAGCAGGGAAAGAAGAGCAATGGCCCAGAGCTGTGCTGCATTCTTCCCCATTGCTCTAGTTAAGGTAAGGAGAGTATCTACAAGCCATCTCTGAGCTAATCCTACATGAAATAGTGCTGGGACCTGAAGAGCAGCTGCAGCAGGTTTGTGCTTCAGCTGAGCCCAGCTGAGAGCATCAGCACCACCCCCTCCAGCCACAGCCTCCAGGTGCTGGCCCAGTAATAAGGTACAGAAACCAGCTGGCCTGTGTAGATGTGCCAACCCACTACAACCTGCATGCATTTTGTAGGTGTATCCAATATAGTCTTGCCATAGTTCACTTCACCAAAATATTCAGAAACACATTACAGTACAATACCAAAGGGCACTGGCTTGGACCTTCATGGCTGGGAAACTCGTGAAAACAAAACAGGCAAATGCCACAGGGAAGGCTGACTCACTTGGTTCACCTGCATCCCAAAGTCCTGTTTCTGGCCCAGGCTTTGTTTATACTTCAGGCTGAAAAACAACCCTATGTGCATCGGAACAACCTGATCCAATGATCTCTAATAAAGGTTTCTAACTATGTCAGTGAGCAGTCATCTAACTCCTCCCTCTGCTCATTGAAAAGAAATCAATTCACTACATTGAAAGAAGAAAAGTCCCATTAAGGACAATGGCAAGATGCATTTTCATTTCAAAGGAGATAGATAAATTCGTCTTCCTGAACTTTAGAGTAACATGAGGAGGATTTCCTACTAGGTCTGCCAGTCATTAACAAGAAGTCACTCATCTGACACAACTGTCTGTAAAAGAGATGGATCATGAAAGCGCCTCTGTCACCGAAAAGAAAGCATTTTGAGATCTGGGAATGAAAAGTGCTATGGCACAAAAGTAGATGTGCAGGACAGAGGTTATTCATCATCCTTGTCTTTTATTAAAACAGCTTTCCAGACTCCTAAGTAATTTCTGAAAGTAGTTTCAACAGTTTTAATTAATATCTACAGGGTGGCATTATTGCTTTTCTTGTTAAAAAAAAAAAAAAGGAAAGTATCTTTTAGAACCATCTATCAATGTGTGATTGAGGCATGTGTAAGAACACCTATTAAAACAAAGCATTTCTCAGTTTCAGTCCAGCCTCCAAAAAATGCTCTCCTCAGATGGGATGACGAGTGAGCTGGCATGTTTAGGCTGATACATAACTGCCCATGCAACTTTGGCAAAGCATGAACTGATACATAGGGATTAAAGGGCTGTGAGACAGCACATTTTCACCCGCAGCTAACAGAGGGAGCTTTAGAACTCTCGTAAATTCTTTAATGTAGAAGTTAAGCATAAAAATCCCTTGTAAGTAGAGTAACATGAGGTCTTGGGAAGCAGCTGACAGTTGCTAGAAATTCATGGTAAAGCACAGGAATTTTGACCTTCCCTTTACAACCAATCAAGTTCTCAGCAAAGGCCAACTATTTGCCATTCTACTTTTTCCTGCTTTAGGCTACAAATCTGAATGTTATCTCAATATGCATTATAAATTCATGCACTTCATTAGGAATAACTAGGCAGGGAAACATGAAATAAGCACTTTAAAGGCAGAATTTCTGACACTGAGGAAGAAAGGTCAGGAATTTTAGAGAGCTCATTTACAGTAGATGTACAATCATTTAGGTTGGAAAAGACCTTTATGATCACCAAGTCCAACTGTAAACCTAAACCTAACACTATGAAGTCCACCAAACTGTGAACTCCTGACAGCAGAATTCTCCTCCTCAATTTTTAGTATTGTTGAACACTCCCTGAACACTGCTGTTAACAGTGACCTGAACTAGAAAGAGCTATAGCATGAATTCCATACAGGCAAGCACTTAAAAAACCTGTATCAAGCTCTCCTGCTTTTGTTGCATCAGGAGAAGTTTTACTATACCTTACTGATAATGAGCCTATCCTGTTGCCAGAATTTTCCCCATTTCTAATACTATCTAAAACTATTCTTCTATTTTTTCTAATCCCAGTAGATTTTTCTTTAACTCCTCTGCTTGTCTTTGTCAGCCGTGCACCTCAGACATTCCAGTTTATCTTGATTGCTGTACGTTTCCCTTCTATTCCCAAAGTTTTACATAAATGCACATACATATTA
>VWZY01004708.1:1816963-1843692 GCA_013399075.1 Chloroceryle aenea
AAATTTATATTGTAGGACCATTTTACCTTTGATGAACTTCAATTCCCACCTAAGAACAAAAAACACTAGAAGTCTGCCTGCATGAGGGCTTCAGGACTCATCCTAGACCTTGAAAAAACAAATGACAACTCACAAAATATTTCTTATTTCTTATATTATGCATGGAAAATATGTTTTAAAACTAGATTTTAGAAGACCTTACAATTAACCTGAATTGCAGACCTTCCTACTGGGTTCAGCTGGTTGTGCCTTTGTAATTCCCATGCATTGAGGGATATAGTCTCCAAAACATGTATTTGTCTCCACTTCATAACTAGGGAGCTCAGATACAAGATTGCTGGGGTGCCTAATTTAAGCACAATGGCTGGCTGGCTTAGTTTTGGTGTTAGGACTATTTCTCACCACAGATTGTACAGGAAGTCTGATTCTGACAGCTGAGGAAAACTGACAGACTAAATCACTTGCTGCTCTTTTGAACTATGCATCATAGCACCCAATGCAGCCTTGTATATTTAACAAACAAAATTCCACTGAATTCCATAGAATACTTCAGCATTGTACCTCCACAGAAGCCAGAGAACACCCAGCTTTAAGACAAGGACCCTAACTGTTTTACAGCAGCCTTTGTTAGACTTTCAGGGCTAGCGCAGCAATTTATATTCAGTTTGGGGTTACATAACTTTGGCAGAATCCCTCATGATGCTTAAGTTAGGAAAATGTCACAGGCTGAGAGTTTTGGATCCCAGGGTGAGTATGCAATGCATATTGTCAAGGAGGAGGGTGGAGAAGAAAGACATAATTGTCCACAAAAGAAAGCTACTGATTTTAAAAAAAGGGATCATCAAGTGACCACTTTCATGAGGTCACCAATCAGCATTTAGCCCTCTAGTGCTAAATTAAGTAGATTGTTTAGATGTAAGCATTCTAAGCTTAAGATACTGAAAAAAAATCCCTAAGCATTTAATGAAAAATATGAAGAAAGAAATGTATGCCTAGCTTGGATGAAGCAATGATTTAGTGACAGGAGACTTCAGACTTATGTGTATTTCCTTCCAAAGCAGAAACAGAGCAGGTTGAAAAGGAAAGTTTCTGCTACACATGAAATTTTAGGATGAGTTTGTTTTCTGCAACAAGATTTCAGTCCATTAGGACCAAACCCCAAAATCTTCAAGAATGGAAATTTGGTGGTAATTTTGTTTCAGGTGCAAAATAAGCTATCTGCCCCTTGTAGCATTATGTTACGAGCTACTTAGAACTGGGCTCTTAAACTTCCCAATGTGAATCCTGAGATCTCTGGAAAAACTGCCTGCTTGGATTCTCAGGGTTGCCAAGCCTGAAGCAGTTTAGTTGGCAGGTCTGCCTCAGAGCTACTGATCTTGGAAAATCGAGGCTTCCCTGCCAGTGTTCCAGTAAACTTTGTTTGATTTGGTGGAATGAAAAATCTTGCCACATATTGCCACAGCAACAGAAGAGACAAATAACAATCCTTAAATACATGTGGCACACACGGTTAATGCACAGGAAAAGCAATCCTGTGAAACTGCTCTGCAAGACACTTAAATCTGTTGTGTATATAATAGTTGCAGGAACTATTTAAATGCTTACTTCTAATGCCTTGATGACCAAGATCTTAGAAGAGACACATTACTTCTATTTAAATCATTAGATAAAGCTTCCCCTTGGGAAATATGAGAGATGACAATCTTTGAATCCTAGAACAATGTGACATGATCATATTTATCTTTTATTATGTAAAATATATATATAGCCTACGTGATCTAAAATAGGGTTTTTACACAGACACAAAAGAATTGATTTCTTTTCAGTCTTTGGTATATAATGAATCTTAGGAAGCATTAGAAGAAGCTTTCACTATTACTCTACGTGGCAGCTGGCTACAAGTAAAAGTCCATTTTTTTGTTACAGAATGACTAACACAGATAAACTTTTAGGAAATATTCCCAAAGGCAATTTAAAGTGATTTTGCTATTTGCAGAAGGCACTATTACTGTTTAATTTATAAAGTTAATAAAATTATTTCTAAATTATTTAATAAGGTAGGGAGCAATCACAAAGTTAATACTTGTCTGCTTTGTTAGTAGCATAAATCATACACCAGAATAAAGCATTCTGGTGATGAAGAAATAACTGTAACAATTTCAGTTTAAATACAAAATAATTACAAAGCAAAAAGACTTAGCTTTACTGGTTTTCAAAGAGGGCTGTGGGTGTTGTGCCAGGGCAATGGTTTTTATTAGATTCAAGAACTTTTTTTTTTTTTTTAAAGACATTTATTTTTGCATCCTGCATTCTTTATTGTCATAATGTGTCACTAACTCACAGCACTACTGAAAGTAAGTACTTTATCTCAGGCTTTTGTGAGTTGCCACAGTATTTCTAGGGCAGGGTGATCTGAGGGCAGGAAGAAACTACTGGAAGAAACTACTTACAGTTCCCATCTGAATATAAACCCTCGGAAAGAGGCAGTCAGAAGAGAGGGAAAAAAAGAGGGGAGAAACAAAAGATAATTTAATTCTTTCCTTTCTCAGACTAAAGATCAAGCCCTTCAAATCCCTGACAAGATGTTTTTTTTAAAAATTGAAGATGCTCCAAGTAGCAGTGCATCTCATGGTGGGTTCAGCCCAGCTCTGATGGTAGTTGATAGATATGACATCACACACTCTGTACATATAGTGTCTTTGTGTGAGGGATTTGGACATTTTCAGCACTTTTAGTGCTGCAAATGGAAGAGGAAGAACTTATTTCTGCCTTGGATTTATATTTTTAATTAAGAAATGTTATTATCTACCTCAGCTTATGGCTTCAGTATGTGCACAGCTTCCACAAAAACTTTGTAAATACAGATGGGTCACGCAAATTCCTATCTCAGTGTCACAGCCTCCTATTACAATCACACTCGAGCATTTAGCGAGGATAAACAGAGCAAAGCAGGACAACAAAGATGACTCTGAGAGGCCAAGGAAGAGATATCTCTAAGTGGTGTAGGCTCTTCCTTCCACAAACCATTCTGGCTGCTGAATCTTCTAGCCTGGCCACTTTGTAGTAAAGAAGCATGGAAAATCAATCATGCAGAGTCAAATCCTCGATTCCCACTGATTTCCTGCAGGTTGCTCACAGAGGGGCAGTGGCCATTGCCTTTACTTAACCAGTGGTCACATGAAGTCAAAGTTCATTCAAGACTTACCTCCTGCAGATTCTTTTTACTTGTGAGGACTGTTGGTCTGGCAGGCCCATGGGATAAAAGAAGAGGAGGAAAATGACAGTGTCACCTCAGGCACATTTGGCAGAGAGCATTCCAGCCTTTGCCTCTACTGTTGCCAGATTCAGATATTGGGAACGAAGACTCTCCTCTTCCCAGCTACCTATCTGCAGACACTTCTCTCTCTGAGCTCCACCAGACCCATCCCCACCCCCATCCACTACCTCCCCAAGCCTCCTAGCAGCAACCGCCAAATGCATCCTCCTATTCCTGCCACAGAGTCCCCCAGAGAGTAAGGGCTAAATTTGACAGTCCCCCACCTTTAGCAACAACGACAGCCGCCACTGCCTGTCTTGCTGTGTCAGGAGGGCTGATTCAGCCATGGGGGCTACCTTCAGGCTTGAACAGCTGCTCTCTGTCTCCTCCAGGGAAGCAGTGGTACATCAGTTGAAAGCATTGCACAGGCCATGAGCAGAGCCACACTCACCTAGAAGCACACCAAGAGCTTCAGCTCTGATCCTAGCGACAAAACATCTCAGGGAGTTTATATCCCACAGCTCAGCAACTGGCTTTGCTACTGGTACACACTGTGGCCAATTTTGTCTTGTTCCTTCTTTCCCTGCCTCACTGACACACATCAGAACAGCAGAAGTTAATGGCTTGCAGACATGAAAGCCTAAGTCACATATTCTTTCTTCCCAATCTAGTTTTTCTTGCTTCAGTTAATCCATTGGTCACTACAGCAAACTGCATATACCAACTCCTTCTGCAAAAAAGAATTCTGCAACCCCCTGATGAAGGTGCTAAAAAAATATAATCTGATGCCAATGTTTGTTTCTAGAAAAGAACTGTAATACAAAGCTGCCATTCAAACTAGGAATACGGAAAGGGCTGGAACATAGCTCCTTAATCACACAGACCTTGCTTTTCATAAGGGACTGGATAGCACTTAATTCTGTTGATCCATGTCTTCCACACACACACGTGCACATGCATACATACTCTTATCTTTCTCCTCTTACTATTAAAAACTTTCCTTTAAAGGTATTGCACTTGGCTCACTTACAATCCAGATTTCAGAGGTCAGGGTGACATACATGAGAGCTAAGCACAGACAGTGGTTAGTCAGAAGGATCTGGCTATGAACATTGAACAGGACATTAGATGATCTCAGAGTCCAGGCATCTTTAGAGATGATGGCAAGACAAACATTCCTTTAAATAAAAGTCTACCCATGGCAAGAACAGCTCCCACAATACTGACCAATCCATGCTTCCCAGTAACAAACACATCTATAGCAAGAGGCAGTGAAACAGGGAGTAGGGGGAAGGGAATAAATACATTTTCAGTGGAAACCTTAGAACATCACAGTAAAGCACATGCACAAAATGAAATAATTAAAAGCTGAAAGTAAAGCCATGTCCCACATTAACTTCTCAATCAGAGCTTTGGCCCCAAAACCGGGAGAAGTAAGTTACCCCATAGTCCTCTTAGAGACTTCTTGTGCTGAGTAACTGGCATGGTATCATTCAGAAATTACACTGTTCAGGGGAAACCTGGAACTCCAGGGTATGCACCCAGATATTACTTACCCTGACTTATTCTGAAGACGTAGCAAGGTAAGGACACAGTTTTCTGCCAACTTTAGCCGTAGACATCGCTTGTACTGGGATGTGTGTAGCAATTTTAGTTACACATGCATTCCCCCAGGACTTCTGGCAGGTGGTTTATCATCAGTGAATGTCAGGAAGGCGTGCCACTCCTCTCTGAATCAATCCTTGTATCAGAGTCTTGATAAACTAACTGATAAATGCATTTTGTACTATCGCTTTCTAGTAATTGGTTCTCTAAGCTTGCTTTCTTCAGACTGCTCCTTTGATATTCTATAATGCCATAGACTGTCTTTGAAGAGTGAATAATAATGAACTTGTAAAAGTTATGAAGTCATAAAACTCTATTTGATTCCTCTTTCAGTCTGTTTTCTGAAAGTGTGCTGAATTTTAATAGGGATCTTATGGGCTTTGAATGAAAGATTCTTTTTCCTCTCAAGCCACAGTTTCTACTGCACTATCTTTATTGATATTTCACTGCCTTCAGGATGATGAGAAATATATAAGATTTTTTTTCCAAGTCTCTTACCAGCAGTGTCTTGGGACATCTGGTCAAAAAAATGTTATGTCTCCTCTCTAGGGCTTCCTTTTCAAATATATATTGTAAATCAACTCTGTATGGAGCACAGTCATTGTGATACAGAAGGTATGCCAAAACACACTTTTGCAAGTAGGGATTGTACTTGGGTTTTGTTCCCTCCTTGTTCCTGGCAACTGTGTATAGTAGCATCCCATAAACTGAGTCCATTTCTCTTCCTCTTTTCCTAAGGTGAGACTATGTTGTGAATAACTGATGCTTCTGCAAAGAAAAATAACTTTCTTAATCATGTTGCACAGTTTGGAATTCCACCAGCCCATTAACTCAAAATAAACTACTAAGCATTCTAACTGTCTGCTCAGTGTCTGCACAGAGACATTTGCTATGAGGGTACAGACAAGAAACAGTCAGTGACTGGAGGTTTTTACACACCAGAATAGTGACACTGTAATCTTGCTTCTTCCTTCGCTATACCCATCACCACTGTTTCCAATCTCTATATCATTTTCTAGACACAGCTAAAATGACCATTAGATGTGCCTCTTGACATGTGTTCATATCCAAAATACAGGTACTAGAAGTCACTTGAAATATTTTTTTTAAAAAAGCAATTCAAGCATTCTCTGGTTCCTGGACATACAGCAGAAAAGACATTACCACTACTAAGCTCATTTGTGAAGTCAGAAGATGTTCTTGCTAGTTTAGAGCACTTAGAAGTGGTTTGCTCTGCTGTTTGTTACAGGAAAAACCTTGGAAGAGAGTTTCAAAAGACTTTATCCAGAAGGCTTTAAGCCAACCCTACTTAAGCTAGCATTTCTGATATAGCTGAACACAACTTGTACAGTTGTGTGTAGCTATAAATATACATATATATATATAAAAGTACACAAGCCAAATTAGAAACAACAGAAGAACGCCTGATGTTATCACTCTAGTGTATTTCATGCAGCCAGTCAGTGACAGCAGCCCACTGATGCCAAGGTCAGAGATGCTTTGGTAAACAGAACAATTTGCAGCATTGTATGAGCCATCAGCATAGCAAAATGAGCTTCTTGTAGGAATGTGGTTATGCCTCTTCCTAAAAAAAAGTTAAAAGCACAAAACAACATTTTATCTGCAAGAGTTGATTAACAACTGCCAGCTATGGATCATACAAGTGGAAGCAAGATTTTTTTTTTAAATGGAAACATACAGAGGTACTATGGCACTCGAGTAATTAATACCATACCCCTGTATCAGTTACCATGATGTCTGGTTTTAAGGAAAAAGCCCCCATCTTTTTCTTATCATGGTCTTATCCTGCCATCAAACACCCAGTAAAGAAACAATCAGTAGCTAACATTGCTCCCTACTCTGGTAACACCATCATAGCCAGCAGTCATTCCCAGTAACTCTTTGTAATTATCATGGCAAAGACTGGATAATAGGTGTACATGGCACTAAAACTGAATCACCACTAAGGACTTCACCCATGAGTTCTCCATCTGCTTCCTCCATTGATGGATAATAGCACTATTTGCAAATGACAGCAGCAAAACTTTTCTCCAGGGATTTATTTATATCACTGCATTTCTTGGATTATGGTTTGTAATTTCTAGTGTAATAAGTGCCCCAGAGAAACACATAAGAGCAGTGATCAAGAGGAGTTAATTTTCCTGCCCAGTAACCCCTGCATCCTAAGCCATTCAATGGAAGGCATTAATGCCACACTGTACTGTGAACTGCATTCACCCTTCCCCAGCCTCCACTCCTATTAACAGGGGACAGAGGGATCACAGTCTCTCTTGCTCAAATGTAAATAATTAACTCATCTGAATCATGCCCATAGACTGGTGGAAGAGTGAATATAGCTTGTGTTTTAGTAGTGCTTACATTTTCAAATTGTGACCCTAAGCTATTGTTGAGAGTCCACTAATAGAAGGAGATGGTGAGTGAAAGCTTAGGTTATTGACACACCTTTCCTGTGAGAAAACCTGAAGTAAAGCTGAGATAGTGGTCTACTTCTTTGTAATTTCTCCTGTATTATTTAGTATAGATAGAATGTACTCTCGGTGCTGCCCTGTGCTTCTTATGTAGATTATCTATTGTCCATTGTCATGTGTCCTAAATTACAAGTCCTTCCTGCCTAGGCAGAATAATGAGGTGCTTGTAACAGCAGCTGAAAGGAATAAAATGCAGCAAACAAACCCAGAGCTTTTACCTCCTTTCATTCTTACTTTTCCCTGTCCTTTCAACATCCAGCAGGCCACAAAATGAATGACAAGGATTAAAATATTTGGCTGCCACATTATCTAGTGGCTGTTCTTAGCAGAATATCCATGCAAATCTTTGAAAGAGCAGGATATGAGCAGGTGAATCAGACTCTGCAGGGTCACCACTCATCTGACTCTCCCTGTATGAGCTGGTCCCTGGCATTAGAAAGACTCAGAAAAAGGAAAAAAGATAACCCATCTAAATGAATACTAAATACTGAACTAAATCAAAGCCAATTTTTCTAAGAAATCTGACATAAAAGAAATAGGAATTCTGCAGATGACCTACCTGAAAACTCCCATCATGCTTGCACCTGCCCATCCTTTGAGGTACATTTTGGTTAGTTCCTGTAAAATAAAGACATGCCTCACTAGCAGCACATATGAAATGCTGACATATAGAAACTAAAATGCCAAAGATACTGTCATGTCTTCAGAAACCTTAACCTATGATTTCAAAATGCTCATTGTTATGGTGCATTCCCATTGCTTCTTTGTTACATACATTTTCTCATTAGATAGAAAGGTGGTTGGGAGAGACACATACACACACACCACCCTGGATTTTACCTGTGCAGTGCCTTGCTCAATGAAATATTTATCTCCAAATGGAGATTCCAGGCTTTATTACTACATGAATAATATATGTAACTTGAGTCTTAACCTCACAAAGACCTATTTACAAGTCAATTTTTCTGTGTGTTCAGCATTGTGCTTCATGACTATAGCCACTGATACTTTCTTTATTTGCAATAAAGCTTGCATTTTAAATAACCTCACCTGCCTATGTATAGACCATATGTATTTTAACTGTTCTTGCTCCCGTTATCTAAAGTACAACACTTATTAAATTAAACTACTTATTTAAAAAAGAAAATTCTCTCCCTCAACTCTAGAAAAGTTGCCATTAGCAACTTAACCTAATGAGCAAGATACCTCGGTGGATGAGACATCTAAATGTTCAACTTCAGTAAAAAGCAAAAGAATTTGCTCTGATCATAGGGGATAGCTTTCTGGGGAAAACCAGAAGATGAAAAAATGTACATTCTCATGACAAGCACCTACAAGTACAATGCCTTTCATATTCCTCAGATACACGCTCTACCTTTTATAAACTACTTTAGGAGACTGGACGGTGCTTCCACTTAATGGAACATCTTGATAGAAGACAAAAACATTCCATTAAAAATTAGCTTTGCTAAATATTTTATAGAGAAGACAAAGAACAATTTGCTTGCCTAGTCACTTGTAAGTTTTCCCAGATTCCTCTGTGTAACTGAAGAGATGAACCTTTCTAAGGATATTCAAAGGGCTACTGAGCATTTCTAAGGATATTTGAAGTGCTAAGAGCTTAGCCCAGACATACTGTCATTTCTGGAACATTCTCTCTCACGCTAAAGATGCCTGGCATCAGCTGCCCTCTAAAAGGCATTCAGTAAAAATAACTGAACTTTGTAAACAGATCTAATAGATTAAGTCACAAGCATTTGTGTTTAGTCACCTTGGATTTTTAGGTATATTTAGGCAAATCCCTCTCTGTATATTTAAGAGGATGTTGCTTTGGGAACATTAGTAAACAGTGGTGCTAAAGGAAAGAGTACTACTTAAAAAGGGAAAACAAGAGTCCCTCAGCCACTGTGCACTTAGCTTGGGCTTTCTAAGATGGACCACAACTTCCAAGGAAAAGTCTAACTAAAACACTTGATGGAAGAGCTGTGGTTGCCTTCTTGGTTAAATGGGCTTCACATCTCCCGTTGTGTCTCTCAGACTCTTTTAAGAGTCAAAATGTCCAATGGGTCAGAAAAATGGAAAAACTCAAAAAGAAATGACACTTAAGCCTGTTGATTAGACTAAAAGCTTCAAAATGCTAAGTACTAAAGATAAGGCATGCTTCCCGGCAGTGAAAAATTGAATATTGAGTTATAACAATCACAATTGTCCTTTCTCAGCCTTCTGAGTGGTGAGTGGTTTCATTACAGATAATGCTGACAACATGACAGCTCTGTGGGAGACAGTATAAACACCTGCCATACACCTAATCCAGTCTGCTTACCTGCTTCTGGCAGCCAGGAGAAACTACCGATTCATACGACAGGGCACTAGAATGGGCTTCCTGCATTAACAAATCCTGCCTGCTATCAGCCAGCTGCATCACAAAATCCCCTCCATCAGCTGATTAAAGAACATCCCCAAAACTAGCTCAGGATAGAGGGACTTTTACTCCCATTACTTTTCCTGGAAGGACGCTGCAGAACCTCAGATGTCTGACATTTAGAAACTCCTTATTTCCTGCCTAAATGTAATTATGACCCAGTTTGTCCTTCTGCCAAATTGTCCTTTTGGGTAAGTGGTTGTTTTCCCTCTCTGTTGTTTTTCAGTCAATATATCTGTATTCAGCAACTGCATTTCCCCTAAGCCTTTGCTTTGTTAAGCTAAACAAACCAAGTTATCTTATTCCATCTTTCTTAGGATAAAAAGACTTCATCCTAGACTGTTTGCCTTTGTAGTTTCGGGGGTTTATTTATGGCTTATTTTCCAATATTATTAATCCTTCTCAAACAGGAGCACCTGTACAGAGTGAAAACAGTATATAGTATTGTGTTCAGATTGTATAGGATGGCTCCATGTGACCTCACCTCTACCCACCCAACTCATGAAAGATTCTTTTTTTCACAGCTACATCACACAGTTAGGTCTGTCACATTGTTACTGATACTTCAGTCTACTTTGCTACTGGCAATTTGAACAGTTAATCTCCCAGTTGATAGCAAACATTCTTATTTTTATCTGCAAAAATTAGGACTTTGCATTCTACATCACTAAATTGAAATTCATTCCGAAGTAGCTCTTCTCATACATTTGCAAATCCCTTTGAGAAATTCAATCTTTTTCATCTTTTGGGCATCATTTTATCCCTTAGTTCTTAGCAAGAATACAAAATAAAACTGGTTACTATCTCAACTGAGGAGCACCACTATTATTTCTTCTCAAGTATATATTCCTCATTTTGGCATAACCTCCTTTTAATACTCATTGCATTGCTTCAGGCTATTTCTCAAGTCTGTTTATAATTCTTACAGTAATACAAATTTTAAAATTACCTAACAGGTATGTTTATGTAAATATAACACACTCTATCTCAAGCCTCTTCCTGGTCTGCAGCTATGGTGTTCATGTACTTCTCTTACTGTAAGATACGATTCCTTTTTGCAGGAGAGACTGCCAGAACCCAAACCACAGAAATGGTGGTTTCCAGCACATTAAGAAGGTTTCTTAAGAAGTTTTTCTGGTAAAAAATTCAGTAGTAGAGTCAAGATGCTTCTAAAGTCCTCTCCATTCCCATTCCCACCCCTTCCTTCTTGTTGATCCTGGCTGGCAGCTGCATCCCACAGCCGCTCACTTGCCTCAGCAGCAGATGGAGGAAAGATTAGGAAGACACAACTTTCAGCAGTGCTACCTTTAAGTATAACCAGTTCATCAGCAGAATCATAGAATCACAGAATGGTAGGGGTTGGAAGGGACCACTGGAGATCATTCAGTCCAGCAATGCCAGAACTGGATTATTTTTAAAAATAAAATGACCATAGTAAGTAATATTCCAGCACATACATCTTTATACACATCTAGAAGATACAGAAGCTTTGCTGCTGTCATCTCTTACCAAGGTATCTATTCATATAGTTCAGTTGGAGAGAATGATGCAGTCTTTCTGCAATTTAAGAGGGTTTTTCCCATTTTTATATGCTTCTTCTATATTCTTTGCCATTTTTTTTTTACTCTTTCTTGAAGCATTTGCTTCTATAAATTGCTCAGTTCAGGCACTTGACTCTCCCCACTGGAACAGTTGTTTTATATTTAAAGGGAAAGCACCCAGGTCAACAGTGTGCAGCAGTTCTTGGAGGAGTATTCACACTCTGCTCTACATGTGTACCATGGAGGTACTCCCCTTCTTCCTGATCTTCCTCGTGCACTTTCGTTTTCATACAAACTGTAAGAATTTAATTGACAACCTGAATCACCTCTCTTTTTAACTGACCTTTAAACTGGTTTGTACTTCTTTTTTTCCTCTGGTTCTATATTTTTAAAAATACTTCATAGCACATCTATAACTTTTTATGGAACATACTCAAACAGCATGTTCACTCATTCTTTAATAAGTGATACTTCAAGGTTTACAGAGTTCTCAACTGCACATTCATCCATAACACAAGAAAGCACTAAACCAGTGTATTTGTTGAGATAATGAGGCAGGGAAAACAAACAAAAAAGACACCACTGCTCTAGATGATTTTACTTTTAAAGCAGTCTATTAAATGTCTTTTGGCAAATTACTTACACAGTTATTTAAGTCAATGGACAGCTCAGGGAACTGTTTCTGTGGCTTCTAATAGATTTCTGAATTTCTTTATTTGAATTCTTTTATTGCCATTGGTTGCATTGGACATCTGGGAACAAGTTAAAGAAAACCCAACAACAAAAGGAAGCTTTTTGTCACTGAGGTCAGAGAATAAAATGCTACAGTGTGAGATCAAATGTACCACAATGAAGAAGGCATATCTGGCGAGGAAAGGAGGGCCCATTCCTATTTCCCAGGGCAGTACAACTTTCCTATGTGAATATATACAAAGAGCTCAAATTATTCATGCAAACATTTCCATTAGGGTCAACGGGAGTGCAGTGAGCAGGATGTGTAATAAGCATTTCCCTGAAATCAGCAGGGACCAGGAACTCTGTTGTGCTAGATATAGTTTATACATGCTGAAAGGTTGTTTGGGCTTTTACTGTCTGAACTATAAAAAACTAAGAGGAAGAGACCAACACAGCCACAGTACAATTAACACCTTGATGCACCTTCAGGTATTTAAATGTTAGTTTCTCACTGTACCAACGTTTAATTTTCTGCTGGATGGGGCCAAAGTGAACTGACAAAGGTCGCATACATAATTTCTGTGGAAGAGTTAAGCACTGAATTCCATTATTCTAAAATCCAAGGTACATCAGCATTCAGCCCCAGACAATTAATCCTGTTATTTCAAATCGAGGCAATAACATGCTATGCACATTTACTTCTGTAACAGCAGTTTTACTGTATCTTTGTAAAAAATTACAGAGAATAAAAAAGATCTAACAATACATGAAAAGACCTTTTTCTTCATGTAAATGATGGAAAAAAAACCCTAGAAAGAATAAAAGCAATCAGGTCAGATTCCTCAATGACACCTGCTATATATTATTCATGTCCCTAAAGGATTTATAATGTGTAAAACCATTCTTTTAAAAATAAATATTGTAAAACTTCCCCATTTACTATATTTTTAAATGTACTTGCGGGCAAGGAATATGGTAATGTTGTCTATGATGGAACAGAGATAAATTAAAAAGTGAAATCTGTTATAACAACGATGTGTTTTGTTTTGTTTAATTTGCTGTTTTAAATGCTGGAGCTGGATTCAGCTTAGATCTGTATGTAAGAACTAACACACAAATAAAGACAGGGAGTCTTTTCCTTTTTGTCAGAGGAGGCTATTACACAAAAAGTATGGTTTAATCCAGCTATTACAATATAGCTGATGTAAATCCTATAAAGCCCATGTAAAACTCTGTTCTAAGAACCGACAGGACCTTATAGCACTCAGCATCTCACAGAGCTGAGATCTTCAAACCGACAAGTCATCTACACACACATTTATGCAACTGCATTCCAATTACAAAGTTCTTGGAGAAAAACAGACCCCACCTACATGACCAACTTCCATCCACACCTATACACATTTGCTTCAGGTAATGCATTATTGACGACCTGCAAATCAATTTTTTGAGATTCAAAATATTTTCCTACAAAGTACTGAGAAATTTTTACCATTTGCACAACTGCAGCTAATCTGTGAGTTGCTCCAGCCCCAAACAGTTTCCCAGTTTTTGTCTCCCTAAAAGAGTTGCCTTACCTTTAATTCACGTAACAGTGCTTTCTCATATAACTAAGTAAATAAAACTAACTAACTGAACTCTAGTGGTTATGGTAAATTGCTTTACACAGACTGCTGCCCTATACTGCACATATATTTCCACAACGGTGGTTCACTGCGTGCTGACAACTTAAAATTGTTCCTTTAGAAATCTATTTCCACATGCCTTATTCTTCACTCACCAATAACTTAATTTTTTATCTTTTCAGTATAGACACTGACAAGTCACATAAATCAGAACATAAAGAGTTGTCATGGCAAATCAGACTACTGGTCCATCAAGCCTGGTAGTCTGTCTTTACTGCATCTCAGAGGAAGGTGCAAACCCTCATAATGCAGTAAGTGATCATGCAATGGTGCTCATAAGGGCAACATTTCTTTTCCACTTTGAAAATCAGTTTATACCAAAAAGCAAAAGATGCTATTATCCTTTAAATAGCTTCCTGTGCTGTGCATGACAGACTCCCTTCCCTTATGATTGATATTCAATGGGACACTGTTGTAGATAATAGACTCAAAATCTAATCTGGCCAAAGAGGAACAAGACAAAAAAGCAAGGTTAGCAGTAAAACAGGTTTTTTTCAAAATGAAGATTGAAAAATAGAGAAAAATTTGGATTCTTTGGCATTAACTTTGTTTGAGGTTCTTGCACAAGCTGTCTGATGATTTTGGATTTACACATGACTATGAGGTAGACAAAGTGAATTTGAAGATCATATGTTAAGAGCCATTTGGAACAGTCTGTGACCTGGATTTCCCTGCTCTCCTATAGTAATCTCTGAATGCTAGTCTTTAATGGCAACAATCACTGACACAAAGATACTGCTTGAATTCATGTGTCCTGGTGGTATTTCACATGTCAGCACCCCTGAAAAGGACTGTCCAAAAGAGTAACAGTGTTTTACTGAAATTAATCAAAGCCTACAATCACATTATCCTGTGAGTCTAGCATTTCTCGACCTACTGCTCAACAATCTGCTGAGCTTGGAATAACTCAGATTTATGTAATTTCCAGTATACTTAGTAATTATTTTACATAATTTGTAGCAGATTATGCAGAATGCCCCACAGAGATCTGAACTCTCTCTGGCTCTGACAAAAATCATTGAGGTGTCAGATGACTGTGAGTTCTATTAATGGGTAGTCACATTTTCATTCTTGGAACCCTTAATTTTATCCAAAATCTGACATCTTCTCCCTTGAAAGGAGTCAGCTATTAATCCCTGCTCCTGTTTCAATTTAATTGGTGGGAAGAAAGAGCAGAAGTAGAAAAAGGAGAAAGAATATGCAGATAACATTTAGGAAAAATTAAGTTGTATATAAATTTGTAATAGAAAGGAAAAAAATATATGTTTTTAGGGACAAATTAGCAACCTCTTGAAGGTTATTAGCTTTGTATTTAAACATGTTATTTCCCAAAAGGAAAGATAAAAAATAAAGGAGAAGAATTTTTGTGAATTCTGCAAATGGAGACAATTGGAACCAATTACCTGAAACTGAAAACAAAAGAATTAATGAGATAACAGGAAAGAGAGAGCTGTTAATTTCCAGAACTAACTGTGTGTAAGGAGATTCTACATTTGTAAGGGGATGGACATGCCCTGGCTACTGTTTTCTATTTGTAACTGCTTTAAGTCTGTGCATGTAAGTAGCAGAACAGGAGAATGAGGAATTTTCTACAATTTTTTTTTTTAATGATTAATTTCTATGAAAGCAAATGCAAAATAAACATTTTAAATACAATGTGCATTGGGGCCTCTGCAGCACATTTGTATTTCTAAAATAACTGTCTCATCTACAAGGGAAATGCTAGGAGGCTTCTAAGTTTACAGGAGTTTGCTGTTAAATTAGCTGCTATCTTAGCAGCTGTTTTCATATAGGATATTTTCACCAGACATGGATGTTTGTGGGACTTTAAGTGATATGAAAATCTAGGAATGTTGATATAAAATGAACCACTAAAAGTTGTGTGTATGTTTTCAGAAGGTACTTCACTGATTTTGACAAAGACCCACCAATGCATCACAGAGCATCTAGCCTGTGGGCTAGAACTGTGGTTGCTTTGCAAGTTCTTTGTGAAGACAAAGCATTCTGAACCTTGCTTTACATCTGCTACATTTATCTATGGTTAAAGCTATTTGAGTTGATAGAAAGGGTCTGGTAATTACTATGCTGCTGAATTATCATCCCTGCTTTTCAACTCCAGCTTCAGCAGTCAAGGGCAAGATTTTATCTACCTGATCAGACAGAGTGATGTAACTCAACCTGCAGTATTTTCAGGCAATGACTAACAGCAAATTAGCCAGCATATGAAAAATACCTTCTTTCCTGATAGCTTCCTATATCTCATTGATCTACCTCCCTGTAACACACATAAAAAAATGACAGTTCTTTAAACACTGGCTCTCTTGATTATTTGCCTTTGGCATCTGTCAATAAACCTAAAGTCTTAATGACTTTAAAAAAAATCCAAGTTTTCAAACCACTCGTATATTATTTAGTCAGACTTAAACTGCAGGCATGTCCTAAATCACCTGCTGCTCCCCTAAACTACATAGGTAACCTAAAAATATATAATGTGATTACACACAGTAAACAAATGGTATTCCATTGCCACCCTTACACAGACACATTTTCCAACTTGCTAAGACCTAAATGATTCCCTCTATGGCCTCTACCATGTGCAAACGTGAGGCTGCTAATGGTCACCGGGCTATAACCTGAACCTCTCAGTCATGCCTCTCCAACCTGGGCTGATGGAGTCTATATTAAAAGGTTTTGTCCAGTGATCCTTCTCTAGCAACAAATAAGAAAAGATACTTAGGGGGTTGATGCTGAATTAGTATCTTAGCTATAAATCTGCTCAATATGCAGTTCTACATGTTTGGATGAAGCCACTCAATCTTTCCTTGTTTCTCCTGCTTCTTAGGCATATTATGTCTAAGGAGATACAATTGCCTATGAGAACTACATTCTAGGATGTCTAAGGAAACCAGAGAGGAAAGTCATTTGAAGCCAGAGACCTAATTAGGAATACATTACAATTCCAGGCTCTCAGCTGTACAAGAAGACTCAAAAGCTTGACTGCATCTATTTAACATATTTAGCATATCTCCATGGATAACCAAGGATGTAAAAATGCTTCCTATCCACAGGGACTGCTATGGGACAAAGATTGGAGTGATATGAGAACTCAATTTGGAGACTGTCCTTTTGAATATTGCTTGAAATTGTTATTTTTTTTATAACGATGGCAAAGAACAAGTTAAAAAAAGGCAATATGGGCTTATTTCAGTGTTTGGACAATCCACACAACACCTGAATTCTAGGGGGGGAAAGTAGCTGCTCATCTTCTAGCAAGCATTTCATGTAGAAATAACATTGCTTAAACTGGACAAACTGCTGTAAGTTCATTGCATCATATTCCACATTTGGTACCAGTTCCTTTCTGGCTGAAGTTCAAGTTAGTTTTTATCACAGTTAGTTTTTGTCACACTTACAAAGCCTTGACTAGCCTGGGACCGTAACAGGTTAGAAAGTGATTTCCTTAAGTTTCACTGTAGAATTTTTCACTGATGACTGGTTATATTGGCCATCTACGATACAGAACTTCTTCCAAAGGTGGCAGCAGAAGAGATGGCAGAAGAAAGAACAGAGACAGAAACTGTGTTTCTGAAATGACTTACTAATGTTAGAGGACAAATACAAAGAAAATAGTTTTAGAAAACTGCTTTGTTGTTTTGTTTTGTTTTGTTTTTTTCATTTTAAGACTAGTTCTTGGAAGAATTCATTATTCATTACTTAAAACTTCCCTGAATTCATGTCTGTTAATCTGTACTCCCTCCTGAGACCTTTTCTATTATTTGATGAGTGAAATGTAATTCCCTCTCTTTTGTGATCCTCAAGAATTTTGATTTTACAGTTGTAGAAAGCAAATACAACCAATCCAGCTTCGACTTTTCAGCTCTCTCTCACGATGTCTGTATGCTGTCAGGGAGCAGAAATGATGAAGATGTGTAGATACTTTTCACATTTGCAGGTTTAGGTCGTTTGTTTTGGGTTTTGTTTTGTTTGTTTCTGCTTTGTAAAAGGACTACATTTCTGAATAAGGCAAAACTTTTCCTTGTTCCTGTCAGACTATTTTCCATTTAAATGGGCTGTCTGACACAAAAGTATTTTCCCTTCAGGAAGCTTACAATTTCTGACTTCCCAGCGCAGAAGACTTCTCTCATAGCACATGTAAATGCTTCTACTATGTTTTTTTCCCCAGTATTGTAGGCTGGCATATGCATAAGGTCAAATAACTCAGTATGTGTCCAGAGGCTGCATTTACCATTATGGAGCTTACTATTTTAAGAGACCTTATACAGAATTCTTCCTTTCTCCTAGGAGTTTCTCTTCAAATATATTTTTTTTTTATCAGGCATAACATGTCCCTTTTCAAGAAAAGCATTTGGGAGAAAGCAATCTGTCTGGCAAGTCTAAGATACTTTCCAGTCAGTGTACTTGATTTCCATAAAGCCCATTGTATTATACATCTGCAAAAAAGAATCAGTCCTTTGTTAAAAGATCTCCAGCCCTATGGAGAAAAAAAAAAATACATAGAAAGAACAAGAGATTTGGGAGGTGAAGGTAAAAGATGGAAGGCAGTGGTAGGGCAGGGAAGATTTGATAATTTTTCTAGCAAGAAACGCTGACATTTAATTTGATAAATTCTTGTACGAGTCAGTTTAGGACTGCAGATGGCAAAATTTCAACAGTTCCAGATAACTGCAAGCACGTAAAAGATTCTCACCAAAGTCAGATTACAATTTTCCAGATGATGCTTTAAATAACTTCTAGAGAGACACCACTTAGGATAATCTACAAAATTCAGTTATTATTTAGCAACCAAAATTCCACTAAAACTTTCATTTACCACCAAACAATGCAAACACATGCTCTGTATTGTCCAGACCTTAGCCAACCCGATTTCTACTTTATTAATAACACAGAATAACAATATAAATAGACATCAGCCTGCAATTCACTGACCACAGGACTCAACCCTTTATATTTTTGAATTAGATCAAAGGGGACATACTAGATCTCCTTAACCAACAGAAAGCCTGCAGGTAGGCTCCCACACATGGATAATTCTAAGAAGCCTCTTTATTGCCCGTCTCATAAATAACAGACAAGACCTACTCTAAACAATGTCTTGGTGCTGGAAAATATTCTGGGATTTCAGACATGGGGTACATTAGTGTACCCCAGGTGAATCAGTACTCTACATAAAATTTCCTTCACCTGAAGGGTTAAGTGGGGGACAAGGGTTCAAATTTGATGATCTAAATCTCACAGTTTGATATGTTTCTAATAATAACAGAAGATTCATCTACTTCCTGTTGAAGCAAGAGACTGTTTTGTCACAGTTCATAAATTGCCACAACCAGTTTCCTTTTTGTGAAGTTTTATAATCAGTCCTTTTTTAGCTTTATAAAACAGTCTCCAGTTTAGTGTCTTCTATAAATGAAATGCATCCCACTTTCAAGCTTTAATTGCCAAAATGATGACAACAGTTCTCTTTTAAGTAGTTAGAAAGTAAACTAAATCTGTTTTTAACACCCTGGTTTCATGGTTCCTGTAAGTGAAATGTCACCTGGCTGCTTGAGAGAGAAAAGATGCCAATTTCAGTGACTGCCTACATGATGTGTTTTCTTCACCCTTGTGTGATAATGTATTTAGCATTACTGAAGAGTATACTTGATAAGGTACAGCTCAAAGTCTGTATATCCTTTTGAGTTTTAAATGAACAAGTTAATAAAACATTTTAAAGAAAAAAGAACAATGAAAGGTCACTTAAGAACAGTTACAGGTAGGTACAACAGTACTATCCAGACTGTGAAGTCTGTCAAAAGTTCTGGTGCTTTATAGGAAACAGGGTATTTCTGAGATGTGGTGTTGCTTAAAGCAGTAGGCCTGATGCTTAAATCACAATTGATATCCTAGTTCAAACTGTAAAACCAGATACAAAAATAAGGATTATTTGGCTCCTAGTACTTGTTTTGGTATCAAATAACAACAGAACTACATATAGATTTCACTAAGTTATAGCTGAAAAAATAATTAATGTAATGCTTTAATTTAGGCATTGACCTGGAATCCTCTGTTAGAATAGTGATAAGGTGGCAGAGATCCACCTAGGTGCTCTGTATTCCAAATTCATTGCTCTGTACACCGGCCACAACCGCACTATAACACTAAGAGCATACATTAGTTAAAAATGAGAAATTGGACTCTTCACTACTATGATTGAACAGACTTTGCCCACGAGACAAAGCTCTGTGAGATTCAATACAACAACAGCAAATGATTTGGGGTATACAGAGGGTAAAGAGGCATTGGGATATATATATATATATATATATATATTTCATTTGGGACACAACAGAGCAACATTTCCAGAATACTTTTTAAAACTTGTTTTGAAGTCAACCCAATTCATTGTTTAAAATATGCCAGGAAGGGAACCTTTGAAAGCTGAAAAGAGGAATTGAGAGGTTGTTAGGCCTTGTCAAATTGGAGCTATTCTCTACCTTGAAGAGGCTGAATTTCACCACGACGACATTATGCCTTGTTCAGGTCATTTCTGTTAAAATGAGGGAGTCAGACCTTAGAAAAGAGGCACATCTCCAGATGAGTTAGCAAATTAAAGGAAGGAATAAGGACAGAGTAACAACTGCACTGAGTCAGATGAAGGACCAGCTGCCAAGTACCTCAAAGAAAAAATGTGAGGGACACATTGGTGATCAGTGTAAGAAACAGGACAAATACAGAATGATGCCTCCTGTGGAATATGTTCCCAGCCAGAGACTTAGAGACTTTAACGTTACCTATTTAACAGCCTCTAACTTATCCTTGAACTATGTAACTCTTTTATTAATCCATTTATATTTTTGGCCTCCAGAAAATCCTACAGATTCTACAATTTAACTTAGACTTTGCCTGGACAAGTATTTGATTTCATTTGTTTGAAATATACTATTCAAAATTTCATTGACTGACACAGGTTTTTTTGCTCTGACAAGTACCAAACAATTCTGCCCTGTTCATCTTTGTGTGATCTGTGATTTCATCACCTTGCTTTAGTCAATGTTTCTCATATTGTTATATACTTTCTAGTCAGCTTTGTCTCTTCTCATATGATATAATTCAAAGTCTCCAATCACCCAGTCATCCTTTCTTGCTTTACTGTATCTTTTTTGAAGTAGAGAGAGACCTGAGAGATTAAAATCTGAGTATACCATAGATCCATACAGACATAGCAACGGTTTGGTTGGTTCACAAATCCTTTCTTAATAATTCCCAACATTCTGTTTTTTTGATCACTGTTGAACATCGAGCTGATATTTTCAGAGACTCTTCAAAGTAATTTCACAATCTCACTCCTGATTACTAATATCAAAAGTCCATTTGGTTATACAGGCAGTCACTTTTCATTTTTTTAATGTAATTTTGAATTTATCTTGCAAAGTAATATGAACACTAAATTACATCTGCTGCTTTATTTTCCTGTCACGCAGTATCACAGTATCCTTCTACAACATTTTGCAATCAGATTGAAATTCTATTATCCTCAGCAATTTTATATCATCTGCAATTGTCAGCTCACTATCCTTCCCTTTCCAAACCAGTTACAAATATGCTGAAAAGCAAGGTCACAAAACAAGTTCCTGATACATTCCAAAGACAAACTCCATCTACAGCGACAAACGATCCCACATCCCTATTTCAATTTTTGTTTTCCATCTTTTTCTACTCCTACCTTTAAGCGTCATATTCCATGATGATGATCTCATTTATTTAATGACAGTAAGTGTTTGACTCAAGTTTTTGTGAAAAAGTTTATGGTTATCTGAACAGAGACTACTATCCAGCTATCCAGCTCAGAGTGATGGTTACTGAGTCCTTCAAATAACAAACTGTCCTGTGAGCTTTTTGTTTCCCTCTATAGAAGAGGTTTGTAACATAAAAAGATATTAACCTATTGTACATATGCTATCTATATATATCCTAAGTATATCTCCTGGTGATTCATCAGGACAGATGTCATAACTAAGCCATACATTTCCACTTTTCAGTTACCAGTACAGATTTCCTGAAATTGGTGCTTCTCATAATAAAAACAGAGGCTGATTAGACAATGTAGCAGAAACAACCACTCAGAAATTCACTTCAACACTTTTGGATAAATACCATCAAGCCCTTGTATTGTTAATTTATTGATTTAATCTAAAAACTCTTCTATTGATTCATTAGTTTGAGACAATAGCTCCATGAAGATTATACCAGAGGAGGAAACTTAGAAAATTACTACCTCAATAGTGAGCACTAAAAGAAATAACTCACCCGGGTTTTCTACTACATCCTAACTGCCTTTGCTCTTTAGCCTTTCTCCTTTCTTAGACTTTCTCCTTTTCTTCTAATTAAGGACTTTCTCCTTAATTATTTACCTGCCAGAAAGTCTCTCTGACAAATTTCCATCAGTGGTCAGTGACTTGTATCCTCCGGAAAGTCTTTAATTCCCCCCAGGTCCAAAATCATGGTATAATTTCAGTTTGCATTCAACTGAGCACCTGTTGCAGTTATTCAGACCTGTGCAATTTTACATAGAATATAACCATTCTTAATAATTGCTACAAAGGAGAAAGACAACGGAGAACCAGCTCTACCAGGCTTATACAGTGCTTATGAAATTTTCCAATTACACACCACTTTGCACTGAAACACCACTGTGGTATCTGAAATCTCAAATAATTTCCTGCAAATGTGGAGCTCCTTAGTACACTTACTGTACACACTGAATACCTGTTAGAAATGTCTGGTTTGGTCCATAAAAACAAGGGTTTATATCCTGATTGATAACTCAGTGCAAAGTTAATGGAAATATTTGTACAATTTCTGTTTTTCATGTCTGTGGTAATGGGAAGACCTGTTGGAATATAAATCAATGTTTTCTGGTGATAGAAAACTTTATAAACCAGTTGTTACATTTATGAACAGGGGACAGAATAAAACCTTCAAAGGCAAGAGTAAAACAGTAATTTATGGGTTTGCTCTTATGTACTGGGCAGAGTTTATAACACCTTTTAAACATCTGACTTTTCCATATCCATAAAAACTTGGTGGGAAAGATACAGTGAAAGCCTAACTGCAAAGCCTTACGCATGTTAAAAACCATGGGGTTTACCTGAATATGGGGAAAGGAAGGAAACATTTTCTATTTCCTACTCTTCTCATATTTAATTAGAGTTAAACCAAGGTTATCCTAGAGCAACTTCAAATTGCAAATAAGGAGTAAAAGAAAGAGAAAGGGTGACTCTTCAAGATTTCACTTTGTGATCAGAATATTATTGGGGTTGAATATGGCTGCTCTTCAGAATTATATTGTACTGTAGTTCAAAGGACATAGATGAAGTTCTGAGAAATCAGAGCAATCAAACAAGAAAGCAAGACACATTCTTGAACATGAACACATAAGTTTTCTGATCTCCAGCACAGAGGTTGCAGTCAGTTATCATTATGCAGCAAATTCATTTGTATCAATAAAGCTAAGGGAGACATCAAAGAGAAAGCTTTAAAAGCATATGTTGGAAGCCTCCAGATACAGTTATTGTGTTTGGCAGAGAGGAGACAAAGATACTTTTCAGGAAGGTCTTTTCTATCTTATCTCTGGTTCAAATTTCAGTTTTTCATTCTTCTTTTTCCTCTTCTCTTTTTTCATTTTATTGAAGTCATGTTCGACATTAATAATACAATACTCAGCCTACCACCAAAGAGTCCACTTAGAATCTGCACAGCTAACAACTAACCCATTATTCAGAGGAGTGTAGGGGAGGGGTTATAAAAGAAGGCAAGAGACCCTGCACAGAAAGGATGGACACATTCCAGAGACCAGGTGACAGGGCTTTGAAGGAGATGCAGATTATAATGAAGATGCTCTCTGGTTTCTATCCCAAATGCTTTATGGCTGCAATGATCCAAGAAGTGCAAAAACACATAACACTGTCTACTTGAGACAAGAGGGGCTATCAACAGGAACAAAGACAGGAATGATGGATGCACTCTACCTCAGAAGAAAGAGGTTTCAATATTAAAAATATTTTCTATAGTTATATTCTCTAATAATATACATTTATTTCATAATAATGGAGTTTGTCATTAAGAAGGGCAAACTCAGTTTCATGGTGCGTGTGCTGTAATTCTGTTATACAGTGTTACAAATCACAGGGGAAGACAGCTTACCCACACCTCCCTAAGGAACAGTTTATCTGAGTCTTGTCCGTGAGCAAGCACAGAATTCTACGAACAGAGATGGAAAAATCAACAAATACACTACTCTGAAGGTGACATTAAATGTTCTGCAGTTAGCACTCATGACTTTGTGCATTTACATTTTAGGTTATCACCCACTCATTCAATCAGAGTTCTCCAAAATTCAATATACAGAAGTACAAAAGAATTGGTCTCCCAAGATAAACATTCATTAAACAGTCCCACTGCATTCAATGTCTTCTAAGTATTAGTTCTGCCCTTTTATGTTTACACTAAGAAAGCAGAAGGTAGTATAGATGTGACTTTACGTCACCTACCCAAGTTCTCTACTATCTAAATCTGTGACTGGCACGCAATCACACAAGGAAGCTGTTGCTATTCACCCAGGGCAGGGCTTTACCCACTGCTTTTGGACACAAAATCAAGCAGGAAAACAGTATCACTAGGTGATATATTGAATATCTCTACTCAATGTAATTGCTTTTTCTCCTTAATAAGACAGACCTTGGAGTACCTCAAAAGTTCTCCATAAAAAACAGGTATAGCCAAGATCCTCAGTCCAAGCCATATAAGTGTTTTCACACATCCAATACACCTACAAAATTATCTTCTTTAATCCCTGAACGTTGGCTCACAGCATATGCTTGCTCATATGTAGGGCAGCAATCTGTATGGTGACACTCAGGAAGTACACGTGGTGTCACACAGCAGAGGGTAACTACCTCCCCTGAGCATGTTCGTGTCAGATCCCTGCACAGATAGGGAACCCTTAGCAAGTGCCCTAAATTGCAGTGTAGCACTTCCATGCTACCTCCCATACCCAAGGATGATGGGATCAGCAGGCAGAGTCCTGGAGTGGGGTGGAGGGAGCCTGTAGCTCCGAGATGAAAACAAGCAAGATGAGATGCCAGCATCATGGCCCTGATTGCATTAACAGACCTTAATGGTTCTAATCAGCCTCACTTGGGGCCTCCACCCACACTCTTCCTATGGGCACAGAATGAGCAAGAAGCTGGGTGAAGCTTCAACGGTGTGAGCTTCAAGCTGAATGTGGGACAGGCCTGAGATAGCTAAACCTCAATAACTGGGGGCCTACTAAAGGAGTAATAAACACGTAGGCACCAGGTTGCTCTCAAATTCTCCTAATACTTTAATGCTGCTGGGGTTTGTGTTCCCTCCTTTCAGTCTCTTGCTTTCTGTGCTCCAAGAACCCAGCCTTTCCTCAGGAAACACTCCTCAAGCAGGGAGACCACTCTCCTATGCAGTTCTCACTTCCTTAGTGTGCAGTTTGCTCACCTCCCCCATCTTTTTTCATTTAGCTGTGTCAGACAGACTTACATAGTGTAAAATATGTAGTGTAACCTTTTCTCCTTAAATGGAGGATCTGGTTGGTATGCTTCAGTTTGAAAACTGTTAGCTACAAAGATCTGCTCTTACCTTCGGAAACAGCTCTGCTAGGAGACCACCGTTGTTATTTTCTACAAGTATATTATGTCTATAACAGGACATATCAAACTCAAAAGTGGCTGCAATGTTAGGTCAGGTCCTTCATATGAACTTCCTAAATTAGCAGCATAATAAGTGGAAAACAAAGACAGCATTGTAGATGCTGTTATTTCACCTGCTTTGTTTCTCTGGGACGACCCTGTTCCATAAATCATAGCAGATCTTTTAAAAAGTTACCCATGTAACACAGAAAGATGTCTAAAGCTTTGATCACTCAATGCCTTGTAAACTTTCAAATCCCTAGCCTATCGTTTAATGCCAGTGAGAGCTTCCAGCCAGGAATGCAGCATAATGGAGAGTGAAAACTGAAACTCCAGATTGCACAGCATTACTGCAGATACTTGCAGGTACAAACAAGTGTCCTTCAGCATCCATTGTTAACATCACAATTTTCTGTCCTGTGTAGAGAAACCCAAAATGAATAGCACTGGACAATAGCAATTTTTTTTTGTTGCTGTGTTTTGAGTGTGACTTGTGTTTGGTTGGTTTTAAATTGTCACCAAACCCATACCTATTTACTTGATTTTGCTTTGGATTTTTTTTGTGTAACCATTTTCTGATGATTCATGGCCTGTGAAGAATACTTTAACAAATTCTAAGTTCAGCAACTTATTACAACCTATACCTATCCTTCCTTTAGGTTATTATTAGGTTGTAGAGTTATGCAGAAACTTTTTTTTTTTACTTTGATCTAGTTTACTTTCTGACGGAAGAAGCCTCTGTCAATACCTGCGTGGAAGTGGCCACCAGATGTCACCCATCTTCTGTTAGCTGCCCCTAAGCCTGTGCACGCAGGTTTGGCGAAACAGTCTCCAGCAGCTGTGCTAAATAGAGACTGTCTCGCCACTACAAAATATAGTCATCTTCTCGGTACAAAAATACATTCTCTTCCTTCGCTCTAATGGATCCCAAACACCAAAGACCTAGTAGCTCGTAGAGGGTGTTTTAATGACAACCTGAGAAGCAGATGAAGAGCTACAGCTCCTGGCCCTAACACACCTGTCTAATGCTTAGAAAAACGTTAGTTGATGTAATGCACACAGCTAGGGCAGCAGCAGAAACCACAACAGCCACCAAAGATAAGATCCGCGCCTAACCTTGTTTGTCGGGGCCGTGAGGACCTCGGTGGACAAGCGCAGGGCCGGCAGCAGAGTGCTCTTGGAAAGCTGCCTCGAGGTGCGCGGTCAGCCAGGCCTTTGCAGCCGTCTCTGCCGCTGCTTTCCCGGCCTCTGGCTGACAGCCCCCTGAGGCAGCACAGGCGGTTTCCCGGGCCGCTCCTTCGCACCGGCCCCGTGACGGGCCCCGCCAGGCCTGCGAGCG
>VWZY01004708.1:1844212-1868832 GCA_013399075.1 Chloroceryle aenea
AGGACGGGCGCGCCTCTGTGGGACGGAGCAACGCTGGCGGAGGTTTCGCCGAAGCGCGGGTGGCAAAGCTTTGCTGTGGATGGGAGGATAAGTCTCGGCTGAAAGTCTGTTGAAATCTTCCCCTGACGATCCGGTATTCAAGCTCTCGGTTCCACCCGCTGCTGCTGGTTTTGTTTTCTCTTCAGACTTTGTACATCTCTAGGAAGCGAATTTGATAAAAGGTTCCTGAAAGCTGTCATCTTGGTGCCAACTGTGTTTTGGTCTGCCATGTCCACTGCTTATTCGCCAGATGTGCACCGAGTTTTAGATTGTCTATAACAGTACTCTTTGTCAAGATCAGTATTTCTTAGGTGTAAATGTTATTTTGTGGTTTAATCCTAGGGACTTTACCTTTATGTGAAGAGCAGTGACTGACCTGATGTGATTGCGTGGGTGTGCAGACCCACATTAAACAAGAATTTTCAATGCTTGCTTTATTGTTTCCCTGGATATTTAGTAACTGTTTACGGTAAACTTACTTTTTAATATATTTAGGGCGGAAATGAAATGTCACTCAGTTTCGAGTAACTAAATCTCGGCAGAGTGTTTCCTCGCTGTTCACATAGGGAGCGTAGGTTCCTTCTCTTCCAGATACGGAGTAATACCAATCTTGTCTTTTGAGTACATATTTCTTTCTTTGTGGTCAGTAAACTTGGGAGAATGAATTAATTCTTGCATTAGCTCTGGATAACTGCAGCAAGAATAGAATACTCTTTAAATGAAGTCTTGCTCTTGAGATTCGTATTATTCTAGTAGATAGTCTTATTTGTCTGAAAAGCTGTCACCTTGTCCCCATGAAATAGTGTGATAGCTTTTTCAACAGCATGACTCATAATCCTAAATACAGGAATGAATTTTGACTTAGTGCAGTGTAAGTGCTTTATCTCAGCAGATTCTTGCATATAGAAAATGCAAGTAGGGTGGAAGGGAGGTCTGGTGTTCTATCTGTTAATCTTTCTCTTCAGGACAGTGTTCAGAGTTGTTTGCAGGCTAGAGGTGCATCTTTACTCCCAAATTAATGAGATGATCTCAGTTCTTTCAAAATACTTCTGTCATTTCATAACTGACTGAGAAGCTTTCAAAAAAACTAGGAACTGGTTAGTTCTTGTTAGTTGTTATTGAAACCCTTTTGCCTGGGGACACCGGCTCCAATTTAGTCTAAATAGGTGATTTACCTTTTTAATTCTTCATCTCTGTGTAAAGACTGTGTATTCCTTGTGAGAAACTTCTTACTCTGACACCCACAGTTCACATAGTTACTGGTGGCTGTACCAAGCCTACTGGGAAGAAAAAAACCTTCACCTTTTTTTCTGCTGGGTAGTGGCTGGCTTTGTTACATATAGGGTAACTTTTGCTACTGCTTTCTACTCTTTAGTTGTATAAGAAGATGTAGGGAGCAGTCTACTCTCAAAGCGGCCTGAAGAGCAGTGTGTTTAGCAAAAGGAATGGCTGTTCTTCGTAATTCAACATATACAGACTGTTTTCTGTTGCTCTTATGTAGAATACAGTTTTATTTCGTATGAACAGAATAAGGATTGAATAAGAACATATGCTTCCTCTTTTCTGGGTGATAAATCCATCTTGCTGTCCAGGAGGAAGGCAGCTTATACAGCCTGGACTGAAAAGATGCTGAAAGTCGAAGTGACTGAACATTATATATAAGAAGATCAGGTTGTTTAAGCTCCCCAAACTAAACTGCCTAAAATTTAGGAAGCGCCAGCAGCACTGGGTACAAATCATCTAAAATCCTTAATCTGCTTCATAAAATAGAATCTGACACAATAATGAAGTGTTCTGAATTCCTAAAATTACTTAGAATAAAGACAATTGCTCTCTCATTTTAAGTCTTCTCTCTCCAACCAGATTCCCTTCCTTTCTCTTTTTTCTTTCTTTTTTCTTTTTTTTTTAAAAAAAGGCTTCCTACCATTACCTTCTGTGCCTGAGATATTATGTAGAATTTTATTAGCACCACTTATTGCCCTTCAAGTTTGATTATTTATTTCACAAGGTTATGCCTTGGCATTGTATGTCACTGTCATCAAAGTTCACCCTGATTTTGCTTCTGTTTAATAAAATAATGTAGTATGCAGGCTTCTTCCACATTTTGGCTTTAAAATTTTAATGGAAGTTCAGGAGCAGTTGGCATTAACTGCCCTTCACTGGTATACTAACTTGATTATTAGCTATGTGGTAGGTAGGCGTTTTGAAGGCTCATGTGAATGCAGTGTTCGTGTTTTGAGCAAATTGGGATCTAAAGAAGACTGTGTTGGTGTTTCCCGAGATAATGGGAGAATTAGTTAATTTCTTTTTGACCAGAGAGGGAGATTTGGTGGTAAACATTACTTCATGGTTGTTTGCAAACACGTTGTCTGACTTAGTCTATGCTCTTAAATAGATAGTGGAAAGAAATACAGTATGATAAATATCAACCCCCCCCAAGTTCTGATAGTATTTCCGTTTATGTCACATTATTCCCAAAGTATCTGCAGAACTCTTCTGCTTAGCTTGGTTTGGAACCAGGGCAGTACTCCAGCAGCAACTCCTGGTAACAAACATCGGAAGCATCTGCTGAAGGAAATGAACATGCTGCACTGTGCAATTCAGCTGGGAATCTGATGAGTGGAAACTTGTTCAGGGATCAAGCAGTTTTGCTATTACTGTATTTTCAATTTCAAAAAATTTGTAACTGATTGGAGTGGAGTAAAGTCATCCTTTATTCCTCTTTATTTTTGCTGAGTTAGTGTTTATGGATCTCTGCCTTTCATAAAGCACATATACACGTGCACTTGAACCAATGGGGAAAAAAAAAGAAAACAAACACAAAAAATACTTTGTCTTCCATACTTCAGAAGAAAAAGTGGAATTTTGTACTTGCCTCTGTGTGCATGTGTGCACACTCAAAATCTCTTGTTTTTCTCTTTTAGCCACCTCTTACAGGCATGCATTATTGAAATTGTAAAGGCTTCATTATCTGGTTTGCTTTCATTTCTTGGAGAGCCCAGCCTTGTAATGTAATGAAGTATAACTGCTGTGAGGAATATGTCTCATTCGGATCCTTTTGATAGTGCCTTGATTTCCATCACTTCTGACCCCATGTTATTTGACTGTTTCTCCTTTGTTTATGTTAGCTGATAACTCGCATATCGCCACTCATGGCTACAAAGAGAAGGTGACTAGACTTTCATATAAACTTACATCAGAACAGTGAAGGTTTTGGATATTGAGATAGGTTCTTTTAATTGGATGGCATTTGAGGATGAGCCACCATAAAGATGGAGAACTGGAGACACAAGTGCTGCACATCCTCCCACGTGTGAGGCAGTGGCTTCTTGTGACAATACAAACTTATTCCTGTATTCAACCTGGAATAGGTTGGCTGCCTTGAGTTTAATTTGTGGGGTTTTGTCCTTGCCTTCCAACAAGTAGGAGTCTTGCTGGCTTTAATTGGGTGGATCCTTCAGGCCCACGGTCTGTGCGTGCATGCAGGCTGGGATGTAGCTCCTCTGAGGAACTTTTTCTAAAACTATGGCATTTCCATGTCCTGTGGCAGCCTGTGTACGAGGGGGTGACACTGCAATGAAAGAACAGAGAAGAGAGAGTCTGTGGGCAGGGATTCCCTCTTAAAGTATTCTAAGTAGCAAAGTCCTTTTTGTGAGGAAAGCTTAAGTCAATGCTGTGATTCGTTTGATTTATTATTTATGGTTTGTCTGAGTTAAGAATCTTGTGATCCTGGCCCTTTGAGTCTCACAAGGTCCTCTTATTCCTGTTAAGCTAACTGTATTTCTTGTATCCCACAGGCATTCCAAACAGTTTAACCTTGATTATTAGTCTAACCTACTGGTGTTTGTCTTACTGATTTTTATATCCCAATAAAAAGCCTGTAATATTTGAAAGTTATCAGCCAACTTTTTTGACCTTGTTGTTCTTTACAAAAAAGGATTTTCACTGGTTACAAGTAGCAGGCAGAACCTGATTTTACTTTTATCAGTTGTTGTGTATGCTTCCTGTAGTTTGTTCCATTTCCTTGTTTATAATGTCCTGCCATATAATGTATTGCTTGTGGTTAAGTTTCCCTAGAATAGTTTTATAACTAAAACCTTTTCTTCACTCTTGTTAGAGTTGGGTAATGAAGTTTATTGTGGGTACTGTGTCTGTTCCTCCCTTCCCTGGGAAACAGAGAAGTCATACGTGCACTGAGACTGGTACACCATTTGTATTAACCTGTATTGAGGTCCTAGCAAAGCACTTTCAGATAGGTACTAATTAAGTAGTAGATGGTGTATTTTGAAAAATTTCTTCACTGAAAGGGCTGTAAAGCACTGGAACAGGATTTCCCAGGGAAATGATTGAGTCACCATCCCTGGAGGTATTTAAAAGATGTGCAGGCCTGGTGCCTGGGGACATGGTTTAGTGGTGAACTTGGCAGTGTTAGGTTTATGCTTGGACTTGATCTTAAAAGTCTTTTCTGACCTAAATGGTTCTACGACTCTCAGTTGTCATAAAAGGTATGGTACAAGCTTCAGTGAATTATCATTCCTGCCAAAGGTTATATTTGGTGATGATTTTTTGGACATGTGACATCTCAAGATACTGAACCTTTGGATTCTGCTGCAGCATGTCAGTCCTCTTGTTTGCAAAATGTGTGACTAAAGTGGATTAACACGTTCTTACATAAGATCCTTGTTAGTACAAAGGTATCTGCATATATTCACTTAGGCAACAGTTGTCTTTGGTTTAAAATGCTGTGTCTTATCCCCCTCTTTTGTTGCTGTTGTTCCCTTACTTGCTTTCTCTGTGTATTTGTTCCTTTTCTGCAGTAAACTAATACAGTATGCATGTGATACACCTGGAAAATAATTTCAGGTATTAAGGACCCTCGTAACCGAACTTGTATTGTCTCTGCTATTATAACTTCTTTTTTTTTTTTATAAAATGAAGTGTAAAATATGTTTTGATTGAAGATGGGTCTATCTGAAATGTTTCATTACTTACATGAAACTTGTCTATATATGATAGATGAGTTAAGATACATAACTCCTTTATTCAGTAAATTTGATTAACTAGATTTGATTCATAGCCAGAATCTTTGAACAGATCATCTACATCCTAACTAGCTTTTAAGTAACTTCCACAAGTTTTTCTCGATAGGTCCTGTTCAAGTACAGTTTGTGCAATAATTTCATTTTCTATGTTTTAGAGTGAAAATCATAGCTTTAAATTGCTCTCAAGAAACTTTTGTGCTGTACCATTAGACCTCCATCTCAGACATACCAATTCATAACTTTTTCTGAAAAGCTTGTTTAAAAACAACAGACCCAAACCCTAGAATAATTGTACAGAATGGTTTTAACCAGATTTGATGTTGTTTATTCACTTTATACAAGACATTGTAACATGAGTGTATTAAAAGCTGAATGAAACTGTTTGCATGAACTGCAGAATGAGAGTCCCGCTGCGGTTCAGTCCACTGTCATGTGAAGGCTATTTCTGCCCATAAGAAATGCTTCCAGTACTAGTGCCTCTAAATTATTACTCCAAGTAACACAAACAATGAAATAATTTCCTTCTCGTGATTTTGGTTTGAGTTGCCCATTTCTGTAGATACAGTTTAAGCTTGCTGACTGTACAGTAAAATCCCAATATATACAGAAAGCATAGAATCTGTCTACAAGTATTCAGCAAATGGTGGCAACCAGATCTTCATTATTGTCTTAGAATTAGTTTTATTTCCATCTGGTTTTGGTATGAATTGCACATTAAAAGAGGCCTCATTTTCCTAAAAAGTATTTATAGTATTAACTTGCCATGTCTTTTTTTGTTTCTGTGTTTATCTAATCTTGGAATATCTGAGCCACCTGGCAAAGGAACTTTCTCCCTGAAAAAAGAGAAATGAAGCAGACAGATATATGTCCTGCCTAGGAAAAACCTGAAATATTCTCAACATTGAAACTTTCACATGTATCTGGCAAGTGCCTGCAGTGAAGTTGAAGGAGCTTGTCAACAATCTTCTCCATAGGTAGTAATGCATTATGCAGATAGAAACTTTGTTAGCTACTTCATGCATACAAACACACACACTGGGGGTGGTGAGGGGGGAATATGACTACAACAAATGAGATCTAAAACAAACACAGGAAAGGGATGTGGAACACTCTGTATGTGGGGGCAGGAAGACACAAAGATGTCTCCTTCTTTGCCACTCAGACTTCGGCCTAGGTTGTACAGGCTATTTGACCAGATTATTAAAGCTACATCATTCCAATCAGTTCCTTAGCACGTTCATTTGGGTTTGTAAGTTCTTGTAAAAATAAACAGTTTCCTTCCCTGTATTTCTCTCAGGAAGTGGAGTTTCTCAGTCATTATTATTGATTTTCCAACAACACGGTGAAATGCAGTATCATTCTGTTTATGGTTATATCTATTTGTGTTGTGCAGCTGCTTTTCTGTTACTAGAATGGAAAAAAGCATTCAGGAGAAGAATGCTGCAAACCAAACGCTTCCAGTGGTTTTGTTACTCAAGCTAACAGCTATTTTACTATAGATAACATCAACCCGTTCTGAATACTTAATCTAGTCTTAAGAGCCTGTAATCAAGTTAAAGCATATCCATAACATTAATTTAAAATTAAAAAAAATAGATTGTTATTTCTAACAGATATTTTCCTAGATACTGGTTGAGTTTAGTTGTAAATCAGTTCTAGAAAAAGATATTTTTCTTTGAGATTATAACTTCTCTTGAAAGAGAAGTATAAACTGTACTCCTTATAGATAGTAATCTGTAGCTCTTAGAATCCTTTCCTAGATATTTTCTGTAGATTGGCAGTCATCTATTCAAGGAATTGGATAATCAATAAAATAAAAAGTTCTGACTTTGAATATTGCATGAGAAATGAAACCAAGTTGCAGGAGCGTTTAACAAAGCAACTTGACAAAGGGCTTAATCTACATCTCAGTGGTTTGAGACTTCTCGGGGAGCTTATCGATCTCACTTTTATGGCCCCAGTTGTTAAACTTTGAGTCTCTGAAGTGAGTCTCCTGGGGTTCTAGACTGGTAATCTTGCAGAACTATGCATGATTCTTTTGAGGAAAAGGTTATAGTAACTTTCATCTAATCCGTGTTACCAAAATTCTCACCAAGATAAGTTAAAGAATATTTGATGGATCAAGGAAGAGGTTCAGACTGGCTGATGATTAAGGTTTTGGTCTTTCTGCTGGAGTCCATTACAAATTGCTGCCCACTAACAGCTGAGATGAAGTGCTGTGAAAATAGTACTTGTCCACTGGAAGATCAGAATTTTAGTACACTGGTTGATCCGTGCTGGCTGCTGAATGTACAGTGAGCAAGCAGCTGCTGCAATGCTATGGGTATGCTACCAGCAGCCCATCTGTCTGCCACTGGCCTGTAGTGAAAGGCATAGATTTTTGTAATGATGTAGTGAGAGTTTAACTGCAGTGGGTGAAGTTCTGTACTGGTGTAAAAGGCATATTGCTGTTTACTTAAGCTCTTTTTGAGTTGATGCTATTTAAACCTCTGGCTCTGTATATTGAAACTAGTACAATGAGACCCAAGTGTGTACTTAAACTTTCCTTTGAGGGCTGTACTGGCTGATACAGAGCAAAAGCTTGTAACAGGTTTAGCTTCTGTTCAGCTTCTATTAAAGTCCTTGTACCTTTATTCATTTCCTGACATAGTAGTTTCCATACGTACTGGTTGCATAGCTTGTGCACCATATAATGTTACAGAAGAATGCCTGTATCGATTAAAACATTTCTAAGAACACTTTCTTACATACTGAGATATTGGCATGCATTTGGCCACATGTAGAGCAGAGAAAACAGTGAGGTTTATAAATGGAAAAAAGATACCTTTAAAAAAGCACTACTTGAAAAATAGTATTATAATTATTTAAGTGTGGGGAAAACTGTCCTATGTAAATTTTGCATTTCTCAGACCTAAAATGGAGAGTTAGATGGAGATCTGAAGAGTCTAATTTATCATAATATGGGGTTAAAAAAATGTAAATCATCAAGAAGCTTTTTTGCCTACTTTGAAGTGTGAGTATTCTACATCCTGCGTACGTGAAAAACGTGATTTTTCTTTTCCTGTTCACCATTAGTACTCTTTTGTTAGCGTTGTCTCGGTCTCTATTCAGACTGTTGCTTGTACCTTAAGTCTTGTTCTACCCTTTGTTGCAGTTGAATATGACAAATTTGAAATCTGTTGCCCAGCTGATAATCTGGTACTTCAGGATATGATGCTTAGAATACTCCATGTACCTCAGTGGTCTTATAACACTGTTTTATAATTTGTGATACCTTATGCTAATGAAATCTCTGCACTGATTGGGGGTAATTACCACCAGCATTCGGTGGTGCTTTTATATGGGAATGTCATTAGTCTTCCTGGTCTTAGCCAAGACTGCAGTGAGATGGTTTGTGTCCTCATACCATTCTATTGCCCCCATACCAGTCTCTCCCCATTTCTCAGCAGTACATTTATGTGGCCGTGCAGTGAACTGGCTGACAGACTCTTGTGTCTGTAAATGGCCTTCTGGCATTTGACTGTTCATGTTTCAGAATGACTGTGGTCCCAAGCTGTCTTTACCTTTTAGACACATAGGCTGGGGAAGAAGGTTGGAGAGGGATAAAGATGCTGCTTTCAGTGACTTGGGGTGTCTGAACATCAGCGTAATTTAGAAGATTGTGTTCTTATTGCTTCTTAACCCTCTGCTAGCCTAATATTTTAATATTGGGTATTGCTCTATCCAGTAGGTCAAATGGCTCCAGTTTTTATCTAGCAAATTACTGTTGTTTCTCTTCCAAAAAGACTTACTCTGTGTAAGTACTATCAATATTCTTTTTTTGTTGTTTATCAAAAAAAAATAAAATCCTTCTCACTGTATAAATCCTTGATACACAACCCAGATTTTATGCTATTGATTTGGGTGTGTGTATTATGGAAAGAGATTTTTAATGAAGGTATACTCCTGCCCTTTCACAAGCTATGGAGTATTTTTAAATATGCCACCCACTGTATTCTTTAAATAACAGAAATTTGACATTTCATTTAAAAGGCTGCTGATGCAGCATTTTTGTTTGGCAGAAATTACTCTGGCAACTTTGTATTGCTCAGCGTGTTTACCTTCCATGTACTGTGAGGATCAAGCCTATTGCTCAGGACAAAAATCCTAGTCCGGTCCACAAAAATGCAGGAGTAAGACATTTTCATTGTTTATTTTGTACTGACCAGCTCTGTCATTCTTGCATTTGACAAATGGAAGAAGAAATCTGTCAAATCTTATTAGTATTAATAGCATACTGTACACTTTTTTTTTTGGTGCTGTTATATTCCCTCTTGGCTTTTGTGCGTGGCTGAGTGCACTGCTGACAGTTGTCCAGTTTATTATGGTGGTAAGGCCTTTATTTACCTATTAAAACTTATTTAGAATATAATGCAAAGTGCACCAGTGTTTGAGTTGTAAAATGAATGAAAAAATAAATAAATGGGGAGGGGTATTAGAAATTCTCCAGAATGCCACGTACCAGGTTTCATGGATTTGGTGATACTTTTCTTTCCGATTTGGCTTGTGTCTGTCTCCTTTCTTCCCTATGTTGTGTAATTTGAAGCATGTTTTCTTTGTCACTGTTACCTGCTTATTGCTATTACCTCTGCCTCTCCTGTTCCACATCCTAAAAGACTGAAGGGCTAATCATTCTGTGCCCTCTTTTCATTTGGCTTTCAGGAGCTATGCAGGCAGCACATGTGTTTTCTGTTCTGCTCAGTACTGGAAACAGCCTTCCACTAGGCTGTGAAGATTTGAGTGAATATAATCTCTTTTTCAGCAGGTATGTTAACATTCAGCTGTCTTGCAATTCGAAGTATGCTTATTTTGGGTTTGTTTTTGGTGTTATTGATCAAGCTGGATTTCAGTTGTATGTAAGAATTGTTTTGGGTATTCTCTGCTGTGCTCAGAAAAAAAAAAAGCTAAATCTTCTTATTCCAGACTTCTGAATGGCTTTTTCCTTTTTTCTCCAAAAGTCTTCTCTTTAAAGATGAGATTTCACCATATCACTTTAAATTTTTTCACATGCATCACACTGAAGCTTTACCTCATGAGTTCCTATCCCCCAAAGTGTTCTTTTGAAATTCTTTTTTATGTCTGTGTAATGTGTTTCTTTATTACATCATTTTGGAAATAACCTTATTTACTGAACTTACTGACTTCTAGAGTTGGACTGAAACAGAGCTCATTGTGCCCTGCCCACCCAACAAAAGTGGATGTTTTTTTTTCCTGTGCAATTAAGTTGAAGTTGAGGAAGTTTCTGAATGGTGTATGCATAGTTGGCCAAGTCTTTGTTATAATCAGCTAATAATAGATATAAGATGAATAAGAACCTTTCTGTTGTCGTTGCTCACCACCTAATTATCAGAACATGTGATTTCAGGCAAGGAATTCCTGCCTTCAGAAGGCCTTGCATCTATTTCTTTGTCACACCAATACATGTCCCAGATCCTCTTTCTTGTCTTTTGAAAAAGCCATATCAGAAAAAAAAAAATGACCTCAAGCAACTGTCTGTAATGATTGAGGCCATTTTTAGTGAAGGTCTGACTCTCTGCCAGTGTTGCACAAGCTCTGAATCTCCAGAAAATGAAAGTAGGGGACCGAAGAGGTGAGTAATTGCTGAGTGTCCTATAGTTTGTCTGGATCTGCAGATTTTTTCCCTGGGCGTTATTTGCACTAGAATCGACTTCCATATTTTTGCTGAAGTATAAATTTGCTACTTTAAGTTGTCTTGGTGGTCTTTTTGAACCTGGGAAAGCTGAGCAGAGCAAGATATCAGATAAATCTGAATTTAGACAACTTTTTAAATACTATCTTCTGAAATTTCTGGTAAACCCATGCTAGCTATTGTCTTTGCATAATTAAGCTGTTTCTTTTGTAAGCTTACTTTTTTGAGTCCCTCTTTGAACTCTCATTGTATACAGATTTTAGGTGTCTAATTGTGCATGTCATAGCAGCTAGCTACTTCCAGACATGAAACAGTAGTTGGTTTTGCTTTTTAATGAAGGAAAAATCCTGCCAATTCTGAAGAATCTTAGAGGATGATCGGTAGAGGAATATCTGGTGTTAGTAACAGTGAAGTTGTTCTTAAGGAGTCATTAAATTAGGTGGTTGGGTATTGCTCTCTCTGAGATAAAGCAACCTTGATTCTGAAGAGCAGGAATAATGCAGTAATGGGAGAGAGGTTAGGAGTTCAGTCAAACCTTACCTGTGGGAAAAACAACTTTATTTCTTTACTGTCTTGAAGATTTCTCAGCTTTGGAAAATTAAATGAAAGTCACTCATGAAATGAAAGTAATATGCCAAAACAACTGTATGCAATAGTAATTTTGGATTTTAATAGATATTATAAGGGCACAGAGATTATTTCCAGAGCATTCTTTGGACTTAAAACATCAAGTCATACGTTGAGTTCAAACTGTAGGATACATCTTTTCTCAGCATTAAAACAGCAGCCTAACTTGGAGTAAAGCCTGGAAGCTATTGAGTATTACAGAGCTGTAGAAAGAAATATCATCTCCCTCTGAAATACAGAGGGGAATGTTACTGAAAACATAGATTTTTTTTTTTCCCAGGCTACCAGCAATAGGCTTTGTTTTTTTTTTCCCCTGCCTCTCATCAGAGATAGCTGTACTTTGCATGGTGGCTCAAATACAGGTTTGTCTACTCCCTGCACTGGGCCAGTAGGCTAAGATATGGTACAGTGGTAGGATAGTCTGTATTGGATCCTCACGGCTGCAGCTTACAAAGCCAGTGGACAGCTCTGGATGTTGAAATGTTCTGAGGTAATGCTTTACGTAGTTATCTACAGGTTATCTGTCAAATCCCATCTGTAAAAAAGATAAATCAATGGATCCAAGCAATACAGAGTTTAAAAGAAAAAGCCTTTTGAACCCACTTATCTTTTAAAGATATGTTTGCCAGCACATTTCCCCAGCGAGGAGAAAGGAAATTAGTATTTTCATAATACTAGAAAAATCTGTTCCTCTTCCCCCTCTGCCTGTCTTTTTCTCTTCATTAGCTATGACTAAACAGTAAAGAAATCCATTCAGCTGTGGTAGTGTCAGCATAGTGGTCTCTCCTTCCTTCTCTGATAGAACTACACTACTGTTTCAAGACCTTTTAAATTCTGCTCAGAGCTGTAAGTGATCTTTTTGGCAGCCTTATGCATTTACATTAACTGCTGGATTGTAATTATTTTCAAATGGATTGTCTGAGAGTGGATTATTTTCTTTGTTACACATTTATAGATGACTATTCCTGTCTTAGTGTTGTGGGTTTAGTTCACATCTTGTGTCTTTACCTAGCTAACATTAACTTGGTTCTTCTAAGATACTGATGCAGGCAGGGAGAATGGCTGATCAACCTTCCCTGAAGGTCAGAAGCAAATAAGCAAGTAGGAACAATTCCACAAGGTTTGCACCTTTGATAGAAAATGTCTTCAAGACCCTTCATCTAATGAAACATTAGGTAGTGTATGGTATACTGCAACCAAATGTCAGTTTTGCTATTAGTGAAAGTTCCTTTTGTGAGAAGCCTTCTATCACTGTATTTGTCCTGAGAAGTCTCCTAACTTCCCTGTGTGAGCTTCAAACACCCAGTTTTTCACTGTCGCCATTCTAGAGATGGAATTTACTGTCTAACTACCTATCTGTTTCTGGAAACCATTTGCAGGTAGGGCACTAAAAAGGTTTGTAGTAAGACATGTGCTACTGTAGATGTTGGGTAGAGTTTAGGGTGCAGCTATGCTGGAAAGATGTGATCTAGATTATAGTCATGGCAGCTGATCTTCAGCTGTCGGTGGCACCACTTGTCATATCTGGATATAATTTTTAGAGGGTTTTTTTGATGTTGCAGGGAAGGAGGAAGAGAGCCTTGATGCTCTTACATTTATATTGCTTATAATGCATTTTTATTGTTGAAACACTGGAGAACTAACCTGATACCTAAGCTAACGTGTTTGAATGAAACATGTAAGTTCGATTTAACTGCCTTGTAAATCTAGTACCTGTGATTCAGATTGTATTTGACAAATACATGACAACTTCTTTGTATGTCTGGTGTTTTCAAATTATATTAATCTGCCTAGTGTGTGAAGGAGCTTTTTGTTGGTGCACTGCACGATTTTCTGCTAGAAGGGACCTGTTTTTTTTTTCTCATCTTCCATCTGTACAACCATGTATGATCTCTAGGCTGCACTCTGTTGCAGTGGCAAAGAGAGTTATTAAGCTTTATGTGTTCCTTTAGAGAATACTTACTAAAATGGATCCACTTCTGCTTGGTTTTGGAAAACCATTTCAGTTAATGAAAGTGCTTCAGTTTATATGTGTTTTCTAAAGAACTGACTTGTGTTACCAGCACTTAAAGGAGAAAAGCTCAATGTTTATGCTTGAGAACATGCCAAAGAGCATGTATGGTGGAATTCCAGGACTGCTGAAAGTTTAAGAAAAGGGTAACAGGTATTAAAGATAGCTAAAGAGCTTCAGATTATATAATCCTTGTACAGTTCAGACAAGTGCAAAATTATCTCACCAGATTTGTCTCTTTTTTTAAATTGATCTGAAAAAATGAAGAGGGACAGAATTACTTAAACTGAGAAAGATCAGAAAAGTGTGGTAGGCAGGTGAGGAAAATAACCCTTCAGTGAGGTTCATACTGAAAAATGTAACATTAAATCCATGACAAGGCAAATATAATCTCATTTTATAGTTATATAAAACTGTTTAAAGTGGGTCATCAGTGCTGGGGAAAAACATGCTGCCTTTTTCTAGGCTTTTTTTTTTGTTTTTTTTTTACATACGAAATAGGGTTGTGTTTTGTTGTTGTTTGTTTTGTTTTGTTTTGTTTTTTCTCCTGCCCTTCCCACACTAGAAGTAATGCTTCCCTCTAGGGACAAAGATAGGATGAAGCTAAATATATCACTTGTCTACTTTATCCTTCATCATGTTACTCTAGTGGTAATCACTTGTTTGAGATTTACCTTCAGAGATTCTGCCTGACATATGGTGTTGTGCATAGTTGAATATATGCAAACATACAGCAATTTACAATTCATTATTGTATTTTGGTTTTAGTTTACAGATTAACAGTGAAAGGGATTTTGTAAGATTTAATCTATGCATTTAGGGGAAATTTCACCTTAATTCTGTATCCCATCCCTGGAAACATTCAAGGTCAGCCTGGATGAGGTTCGGACCAACCTGATCTGGTTGAAGATGTCCGTGCTCACTGCAGGGTAGTTGGACTAGAGGACCTTTAAAGGGCCCTTCCAACACAAAGCAGTCTTTGATTCCAACCCAGAGCATTCTGTGATCCCATGATTTTTGTGGGATGGAGGACAAAAACAGCTTAAGACCCTATTTGAGAATTGGGACTATTTTGTTTTCTACTTTCAAATGATATAGAGGAAAGCTAAGACTCTCTTCTTTGAAAGTACAGCCCCGTTCAGGGAAGGGCCAAGACCTTTGTGGCATAGTTATAGATTTTGGGGTGATGTTTGTTTGTTTCCTTGTTTGTTGGTGTTGTGGGGGTTTTTGTTTGGGTTTGGGTTTGTTTTGTTTTGCTTTGCTTTGCTTTTTTTTCTTTTCTTTTTTTTTTTTTTTTCTTTTTTTTCCCAGAAACACCAGCTACAGGAGTCTGAAGGCCAGACTGAGGAAAGAGGAGAGTGATTTTATATTTTTATATAAATATATCTAAAAGGAGAATGATTGCAAGCTCTTATAGGAGAATGAGGCCTGAAAGATAACAGCTACAAAGAAATTTTAGTTAGAAAGGGATGTGCTCCTTCAGCAGCCTTTTAGAACTGACACAAAGGGAGGTTCACCTAGGTGTCCTCTAGACATCCAGAAATGTAGCCATCAAAAACATGGCTATGTCTCAAACTCTTTTTTTATACTGTGTTTTGCATAACTGGGAAAAGGACTGGAATGTTCACTTTCCCATTCACAATGGGAATCATGCAATGATGAGGAACAAGTATATAGTGCTGTAACTAATGTTTAAACTGTAGCTCTTCCTTTGATACTCCTCGCTGTCACAGTTGGCATAATTGCTTGCCAGAAGTGGGATTTGTGTCCAAAAAATCCAGCTTGCAACTTCTGATGATTGAGATAATTTAGTTTGACTTTCCATGCAGCAGCTGACTCCTGTTTATCCAGCTTCTAGTTCATCCTGCGTTTACATTCTTTATAGGAGTTGACAGTACATTTTTTTCAGTTCATGCTGAAGACTGCCTGTTGGTAAATAAACAGGTAACCATTATAATGCACATCAAATGAGCATCTATTCAGGCTTTATGCAGAGCTTTAGGTCAAGTACTTAATAGTAAGTCATGATGTCAGTATGCTGAACCAGAAGAGAACAGAACAACGGTAGAAAAGATTCCCACAGTCTTGATGGAAGGGCCAGTTTATCCTGTCTGAAATATGCTAATCAAAATAGCCAGACCAACTTTGTGGTTGAATTAGCAAATTGCTTCTTGCCCAACTTTGAAATGTCTAGGGAACACATGGGTTAATTCCATGGGCAGATGTGGGGTGGCGATGACTTCTGTTTGGAGTAGTCTGCTGTCACAGATGGACCCAGAATAGCTCATGTCTTCCTGGCCTCAGCCTGTCACATCTAGAAATTTAAGCCAGGCATGCTGAATCACATGTTCTGTGTGATTTACATCTATCAAATCACAAAACTGTTTCCCCTTCACTTTCTCTGCCATTTTGACCTCATTGCTTCTGCTATCAAAAAAGGCTGCTGGTAAACACAAGCACTTTTTTTATCTTCTAAATTACTATTCTTTGTGGTCAGGAAGAGACTAAAAATTGGCTCATACTGTGTTGAGGAGCACTATTGGGAAGTAAGAATAAAAAAGATGAAGCTTTGAACAAATTACAATCACTAAGAGTTCCTTAATATTAGCCCTGTTGTAGAATACTGGGGAGAAAGGGAAAAGAAGGGATAAGAGCATACCCTAATTTGAGCTTCAGGTCAGGCCCTTCCATAGTCTATACAGAGGATGAGGATTTTGAGGCTGCTGCTTTGAATCATTCCCTACGAGGATAGGCTAGGAAGGCTAAGCTCAACAGCTCTTTGCTACCAAAAGATGTATTTTCTCCTTTTCACTTTCCCTAGTTCTGATACGCACCTGGCCCATCTGTTAGACAGCTTGGTTTGCAAAACAAGCAGAAAGCTAATGTAAGAAAAAGGCTTCTTTTGTTAATGTGATCTGAATCAGCTCATCGAGGGATCTGTTGATTTGGCATATCTAGCACAAAGGAGGGTGTTAGAGGGAGTGGAGTGGAGCAGTAGGATGGGAAGTGTGGAGAGAGATTAGCCTGTCTCCCAGCTCTGAGCTGTTGGCTCAGCTCAGCTGTCTTGTGTGGCTGGACCCCCTTATGTGAGTCTTAAGGCTTCCCAAAGACCCCAGCTCTCTCACTGGCTGCAGCTGGACAGAGTGACCCACAACTTCCCCTTGTGCTGTGGTGGCAACAGTGGCTGCTATTGTCATCTTTGAACGTTACCTTTTCCTTCCCCTTCTTTTATGCTATGTAATCTTGATTTATTTTTTTTTAATTTCAAAACAGGAGATATGGTAGTCTTAGTAACTGTCATTGTACCTTGTTAGGTATAAAGTAACTAAATAATGGGAGGGTTTCTCTAGAAAAAAAAAAAAGGCTAACTTTAATTTCTCAATTGTTTCAGTAGCATCACTGCTATTTACACTACTGATGCCGCAATTCCTCACAAGTAGAGAGTGTTTTGTTTTAAAGCTATGCTCAAGAAGAATGTACTTAAAATATACTGCTGAGTGAGAGTGTCCTGCCACACCTGTAGCAGTGTCAGACTTCAGTGCCAAGCCTAGTGAAGCTTCCTTTCACTTGTATCACATCTGGGTTCTTTGCATTTTGGCAAGCAGTCAAAAACCAATTTATCCCTTTACAGGAATTGAGCACTGCACTCAGAGATCGTAACTCAAAAGACTGTGTCCAGTGTATGGTGCAAAATTAATCAAAAGGAAAGAAAATTAATGACCTGCTGTGGTGCCATCCATAAGGATATCGCTCAGCAGGTGTGAAATTAACTTGCCTTGACTGTGGATTAAATTTAACGGCATGACGTAAAACTACAGAAACTGTTTCTGTTATTACTAGGGAGCAGGCTAGTGTTTTTAAAGATTGCAGCTTAATGAACTGCTTACGCCATACAGTGGATAGTCCTGTGATCTTTTAACAGCATGATTTTAGATTATGTTCCCTAAGAAGATCAAGTATTACTGTATCAGTAAAAATTGTTCAAGGCAGGCCACAGAAATGTGTTTTTAATTTCTATAATTACTGCACACCAGATGGTAGACATACACTTCTTTCCAACATAAGTGCTTCAGCTCCAATAAACAGTTGTGATCTTTGTTTATAATTTACCAGATTTTAACCTAGGTGATCAAAATTTCTCTGTTGGAACCCATGACGATGACCTTCAAAGAAATATTTTATAGTTACCAAAAAGCCTTTTTTTTTTATTTTCTGATCTTAATTATGAGGATAGCAAATTTGCCCACTAATGTTAACTACCCACTAAACACTTAACTACCCACTAACTTTATGTTGAAATAATATCCAATATTAGACCGTGTCCTTAAAACTTCTGGTAAATCCTAGTTAATTTAAACATTAGTTCTTAAAGAGAAGTACTGCAAAGATGCAAAGTACATTAGAAGTTAATAACAGCTCAAGAGAAATGAGGAAGATAAAGAATTCAAATTTCCAAATTTGAATCTAAAGGTCTTGATATTCTGACACCTGTTTTATTCTGTGCTCCCTTCTTTCCTTATGTGTGTGCTCTTTTTTTCTCTATAGTTGACATGATTATTTTGGTTTTCAAATGGAGCATGTATCACCGTTGGGAAAGCTCTCCTTGACTTCTGCAGTCTCAGTGGATTTTTGCTGAATATGCCCTGGACATCCTCCTCTAACATGTTCAGAGTCATCTCAGTCCCTTTGAAACTCCTGATGCTTTTTGCCCTTGGCAGGAAATAATCGTGTATGGTTTCTTCATCTGCTCTCTGCCCTCCACCTTAAATTCTGAATACACCTTTCCAAGAGTTAAGGAAGTTGTATGTTTATGATTAGGAGGAACACTTGGCTATAACTTAACACGGAAACTTTCTCTAAAGTAGGGCTGGCATGCATCCATGAAGATAGTTTCAGGGTAAGGTGTCCACAGTATATTGACCCATGCTTGATTAGCTGGTTTATCAGTTGACTCATTTAACCTCTCATTAAAGACCATTTGTGCTTTGTAAAAACAGTACCATAGCCAATCAGAAGGCTGTTAAGAGTAGTGAAGATCTAATTAATATTTTGCAGTTGGTAACAAAGTTCTGTGGATTCTTTGTCAAAAGATAGATCTGACATTAGCATTAATAAAATGGTCTTGATCCATAACAAGTATGGTGCAGCTGCTGAGAAATGTTACGGTGGTTTTAGAGCTACCTCAGTCACTGGCAATACTTTCGTCAAGGATAAACCCATAAGTAGTAGATCTAGGATCACAGGATCTGTACTGTTCTGGAACTTAATGAAGAGCTCTGTAGTTCTTTTGAAGAGTATTCATTTGAGTAGAGCTAACAAGATATTTTGGGAGGTTCTTCTTCCTTTGAAAAGAAACATCAGTCTTGGTACCCATTTCACAATGAGAAGGTGAGCAAGCCACAGAGGCCTGATGCTTTGTACCGTGATGAACGTTAACAATGTGGGTCAAGCTTTTACCAGCAAACAAAGATGATTACTAGAACAGTCATATTTCAGTTGGAGCTTTGGGCTGCTTCTTTTTCCTGCATTAGAAAATGAATGTTCTGAAATGAGCATCTAAAAAATCTTGCTCTTAAGGTTTAGCTTGTAATGTGATTTCTTGCAGCTTTGCTTATATTGAAATCAATATTGTGATACCGTGTTCAGTTGCCTGCCTGCAATTTGGGTTTTACATTACTGGATTTATTTAATTGTCCTCTTGCCTGTCTCTTGTTGATGGCTTTTATAAATGTCTTTTATGACTAGTTGTAGCCCCAGGAGAGGTGGGGAGAGAAAAGTAAAAGAGGTAAGTTTAACTCTTTCTCTGGAGCTTCTTCTCCAGTTTTTGAAGAGAAGTGGAAAGCAAATCAGGAGGGCTCTTGCAGCTCTGTCAGCCAGAAAATTTAACTGTTCTGGCAAACCTTTTTGTCAGTCCATTTTCTTCGTAAGAAAGCCTTGTACATTTGTTTTCCATGACAGGCTGTGTAAGTTGAGTTATGCAGCACTTCATTGTGCCTTGCATTCAGACTGAATTTGTGTTGGCTGGTTTTGCCATTTGCTTTATCCTCTCATATCTATAATATCCTGTCATGAGGGAGCATGAAGCTAATTTGGTGTCTTCACAGCAGTTTGACTGGTTTTTATGCAGCACTATTAGGTTGTGGTAGGAAGAGAACTCAGATTTTGCTATGTTGCCTGTAACACAAATATGTGAAATTATTTTTTCAGCATGCTTAGAGTTAAGCAGTGTGATGTTATATACCTCTGAGTATATAACCTTATATAAACCTCTGGGTTTCTGAGAAAATCCTTGGATTTCTCTTGATCTGGAATAAGGAGTGCAGCTGAAATTAGCAAAGATGATCTATTGCACTAGTGATCCAGGGGAGAAAAAAAACAAAATAAAAGCAGAACAAAGACAAACAAAACCCCTCCTTGCTCTGTGCAGTTTGCACAACTTGTATTGACCCAAGTAGGAGAAAGGGGGCTGCCTCTTCTGCTTGTACCCCATGTTTACAGAGCATTTGTTCATGTTCCAGGCAAAGCTGACAATACTTTAGTTTCTGATGGGCTTAGAGCACATGAGGAAAGGAAGCTGATGTCTGCTGGCAAAGATGAGGCAGTAGGCACTGCTTGAATCACCGGGCAGAAATTGTTTGGTTTGTAGGTTGGTTTGGGGTGTGTGGTGTGTTTTAGTTTTTGTTTGTTCGGTTGTTTTAGGGGTTGTTTGGGGGTGTGTGTTTGTTTGGTTTTGTAGCTCTGTGTGAGGAGTGAAGATTTTCTGTGGCTTTTCTCACGACTTTATCTGTATTTTCTCAAACTGCAGTCAATAAATGTCCCTTCCCAGAGGAATTGCCAGCCTGTAGACTAGTGATTGTTACTGTAACTCAGCCAGGGATAGACAGAAACTTGTTACATAACAAGTCAAAAATGATGATATTTAATAAGAGGTTTATTCTGCATGGCAAAAAAAGTTAAAAATTGTTTAATTAGTGGTAAACCCATTTATTTTGCCCTCTAGTTCATTATGTGTTACGTAGGTTTATGCCACTGATTTATATAGCTCATTACAGCTTGTAAATGGCCCCATAAAATTAGTCAAAATAGGAGTGTGAAAATGTCTTGCTGTCATTAGTTATCCAGTTCGTTTAGTTTTGGTGACAAGTTTGTAGATAAAGTGTGAATTTTACAGTTGAAGATGTCATAAGACTTGGATAGCATACTGCTGCTTGTTATGGAAAGAGACAGCCCATATTTAAAAGCTCTAGCTGAAATTTTTTCCTGGTTGTAGCTTCTCCTTGCCTCTCCTCATCAGCAGTATCAGTCAATGCACTACTGTGCAAGTTTTAAAGCAGTAGATGCAGTGGTGAATATTGTCAATAAGTCAATGATGCTGCTTCTGGCAACACAGTGCCAGTGAGATGCTGTCACTGAATCTTTGTGTTCTTTGCCCAGATGACAGTCAGTCAAGATGTTGAGTTTAACAGCATAAGTTGAAGGGGCCACTTCTTTAGTAGTGCATCTGATGATTTCCAGATGTAGATTACTGTAATACAGATCCTCAAATACTTTACGTGTAGGTAAGATAAGATCCTGGGCTCTGCATCTCAGAAGACTGTTGGCATTGTGAAAATGAAACTAGGTTATAGTACACCAATCATTTGACCAATTGATCAATCACTTGTGATGAAATCTTATTATAATAGCTTAATAATATAATAAAAAATCTCAGTACTATACAATAGCAGGTTGTAATAATAAACATCTGTTGGTAAATGACACTGGAAGATTTTGTGCAGGCTATATGTTGTAAATTGTAGTAAATTGAACAGACCTCTTTGAGGCTAAAACTTCACACATTTATTTTAACAGATTTAGGGTCCAAATCTCTGGATACATACAGCAATGCCAGCTCTGATTGCCACAGCCCTACAGGTATTTTTGTACAGGAGTTTTGTAAAGCAGTGATTTTTTACATAAATAGATTTCAAAGATTTGGGGATATTTTATGCTGTTTATAATATTTCTATATAGTAAATAAGGTGTGGGAATGTACAGGCATATCAGGCCAGTGGCTGAGTCATATCATACATCTCCAGTTCCAGTGTGCAGCTCATCTGTGAGATGAGGCTGTAGATCTGCAAAACTGAAACAGGAACAGCTTTTCTGATTTTGTGGGTAGGGTATGTAAATTTGCTAGAAATCAGAATTTGGTCAAGAAAGAAACTGGATAGTCAGATTGTAGTGTCAGAAGTAAATGATCCCAGATCATTTTAAGGAAACTCTAAAGCACTCTGGTAGATAGCTTTTGCTTGTTTGCTTGACAGGGGAGATACATTTAGAGATGTATGTCTTACGTGACTGAGGATGAACTTTTTAATATGTCTTTTGAACTGCAACATTAAACTGGAATGTCATTCCTGGTTAGTCTCATCTCTTTTTAATAATTTATGTGGAAAACGTATGAAAGATTTAAAATGTGACAGCTCTGAAATAAGAAGATTGATGCTACTCTAGTGTGATCTGATTTGGATTCTGACCTAATTTCTTCTAGTTAGTGATTGGTGTAGGACTTTGTAGGGTACATGAGCTTATGACTTTTGGTGATTACTGGCTGATATTTTTAGGTTACCAGCTAATCCTGTTTAGGAATAGGATTTTCATTTGGAAACTGCCAGGTGCTTAAATTCTTCCTGTATTGCTTTAGAGTGACAACTGGGAAGTATACAGAAAAAGCATTTGCTTATTTCAGACCATCTCATGCTGTGTCTCTCTTCTATACAATGATTTTATGCATGCATGAGTTTAAAAATTGCTGGGTTTCTTCCTTCCTTTTTTTCATCACTGTTGTTAATTTTGCACATGCTTTAATAAAGGTATGGAAAAGCATTGCATACACATCACCCCAGAAATGTTTTGAGCCTTTCCTTATGTTTTTTTCTTATGTTGCCTTGTAGATGTTTGAAAAGCAGCCAGACTACAGAGAAACTAACAAATGTAGATTCACAGTTCCATTTCATTCCTCAACAACTGTCTTCTCTATATAAACACTATCTTCCAGATGTTTTCTCCTTGTTAGCAGTTGCTTTCATGTGCTTGTAACGTATGGCAGAGAGTACCTTGTTCTTAATTCCTTATTCTTCCATTACTGTGGGGTTGCCAACTGCTTTGTGTGTTAATTTGGAAGGTAAGCATTTTGTCACCAGCTTTTACAGACTGAGTCCAAAATGTTTACCAGTCCTATGTATGAGGTCACCTCTGTGAATTTATATTAAACTTTGTAAAAAAGCAGAAAAATAAATGCCATTGTAGCTTGAATGTTAGGGTGGTTTATGTAGGTTTGCAGCTCTTGTAGCTGTTTCATTTCCTTTTTGTTGTTTTGGTGGGAAGGGAAGCCAAAGTAAGGTGGAGAAATGAGAATTTGCGGTAAAAGTGTAACGTACATGAGTAATACAGTGTTCTGCTGAAAATATTGCTCAACCTGTGTGGGTTTTGTTGCTGGTTTGGCAAAGTAGTATTAGGAAAAGGTCCATATACTGGACCAAGTTTTACAGACATTTCTGTGTGTCCCCTGCTTCAAGATTTACTGTCTTAAAGGAGCCCTTGCAATACATACTTTGTATACTGAAACCTCTCCTGTTGCCATTACAGAGTTCCCATGATGGCTTGGTGAGGTCCTCATTGCATTGGTAATGGGGACTGAAGTGAAAGGCAGAGAGTAGAAGGATGTCACATTCATATGGGTGATACCAAGCCTTGTGTGACAGCCCTGCATCCTAGCACACATGGTTATTAATCATGGTCTTTTCTCCTGAAAGAAGAAAGGGCTGCAGTTCTGTGGGCAGTGTTAGCAGTGAAAGAGAGCAGCTAACTCCCAAGACTTCTCCCACACAGCTCTAGAAAAATTATGCAGTTCTGCAGATTGCTGGGATTTTTATTCCTTTTTTTCCCTCTGTTGCCTTCCACACCAACTTTTGAGAGTTACTTATGGTGCTTTCAAAGAAGAAACTGATTCAGCTACTGCTCATCAAACAGCTCTTGGGTAGATGGATCATTATCTCTTCACTGAGGCTTTCTGTGCCTGCTTTGGTCCTTCAGAACCACGTTAACAATTGTCCATGTCTACTTCCTTATCATCTTCCTTTTCCCTCCTCTTTCCTCTCCAGTTTCTGTATACCACTTGTGGGGCTCATTTGCTCCCACATGATACAAATAAATAATATAAAATCTTGCAGATTAATTGGTGAAAGTTTTCTAAATCTGAAAAAGCTGAAGCTGTAGAAATTTGGCAAACATCTTTAATTATCTGTATGCAGCCAAGACGAATATTGCGTAAATCACACAGAGCTTCAGCTTTCTGCTCTTTACTTACCCAGTTTAGAATGCTGACAGTATTCACACAGAAAGAGGCTATGCTGCCTAGATACCCAAGTTGTTTGGGTAATTTTTTTTTTTGTTTTAATCACACAACTCAGACTATGAGGCATCAAAAGGAGGCTGCTTGTGGGAATAGTTCTGACTTAATTTATATGTGGGTGCAGGGGATTAAGCACATTCACTACACTAGGGGTGACTTCTATCTGTTTTTGGAGCTGCTAGTCAAATTCTTCTCATTTCCAGCACATTCCTGAAGAGTGCATAATTGTATGGATTCTTGGGAACAGACATTTTAAAGCAGAATTCTGGAGGTTACTCAGAAGACAATACAGGAGAACCAGAATCCTTCTCTGAAGACGAAGGTACCTGAAAGAAGGTACTACTGAAAAAAGTCAGTGGGAGGAGTTCTGTTTAGAAAGAGACCTTAAATAAGGCAACAGGAGAATACAGTACACCTAAGCTTAAACATCAGAATTGTCCAAACTTGTCTTTAATTGGTTAGGATGAAAGTAGATGCTTTTTGCACAGTTCCTTTACGACACTGTGCAATATATTCTGAGACTGTCTGGGAAACGGAATGGGCTTTGTAGTAACCTGCACAAAATCTCATTGATAAAACACTGTAATTATGGAAAGCTGTTGAGTGGAGTAATATCTGTAACTATCCTTCCTTTCATACTGGGAATACAGTTCTTTCAAAGCAATTTCAAAAGACTCATGTAATTTACTTGGCTAAATGCAGCCAAGGTTTGTGGCCAAAAAACATTTACAAGAATTGTTTTGATGTAATTTTGATGTAATTGCATTGATGAAGGGATGCTTGTTGCTTGGGGGGGGGGAAGAATGGTGGTATTGG
>VWZY01004708.1:1868867-1952363 GCA_013399075.1 Chloroceryle aenea
TGCTGGGGGTAAGAATGGTGGTATTGGCTCCAACATTCCTTATATACAGAAGCATAGAATGGTAGGGGTTGGAAGAGCAGGAATACCCAGGGCAGGGCACACTGGAACAGCTCCAGGTGGGTCTTGAAATTCTGTAGAGGAGACTCCACAATTTCTCTGGGCAGCCTGTTCCAGGCTCTGTCACTTTCACAGTGAAGAAGTTTTTCTTCATGTAGAGGTGGAACTTCCTGTGTTTCACCCTGCTACCATTACCTCTTGTCCTATCACAGGGCACCACTGAAAAGAGACTGTCTCTTTCTACTTGACACCCACCATTCAGAGATTTGTAAACATGCGTAAGATCCTCTCTCAGTCTTCTCCTCTCCAGGATAAATGGCCCCAGGGCTCTCAACCTTTCCTCATCAAAGATGTTCCAGTCCCTTCATCATCTTTTTATGTCTCCATTGGACTCTCTCTAGTATTTCCCTGTCCCTCTTGAACTGAGGAGAACTGTATGGGTTGTTAATAAAAGCTAACTGTGCATATACCACATAAAATGCTTGGAATAGAAGTTTGAAGCATGAAACTTATTCATTAAGTCTTTTAAGTTTTAGTAAGCCTTCAAAAGTCGAAACAATATGTGAGCTTGGTTACCTTGGACTGTCTCTCCAATATTCTCACTTTGATTGGCATTGACTGCTGATGGTGTTACTGAGTCTGGTTACATATAGACTAATATTGATGCTGTTCTTCAGAATTAGAATTGTGTTAAGAGAGTTTCACTTTACAGCAAATCAGGGCTTCTGAAAAGAGGCTGAAGTGCATTCAATGGTTCATTCTTTTCAAATTTTATCAGTGTAACACTCAATGTGTAAAGTTTTATTTTTTTAGATGAAACTGACTGTCTGCTATTTTCCTTACTTAACAAAAAGAGAAAGAAAGCTGTGAGTGGAGATGATTATTATAGTACTCTTTGTTTTTTTCAGTACTGTAAACAAATGCAGTTTTTCTGAAAGTAGCATCATTAGGATGGGACAGGCTAGAGAGCTGGGCAGAGGTGAACCTCATGAAGTTCAGTAAGGACAAGTGTAGAGTCCTGCATCTGGGGAGGAACACCAGGCACAGGTACAGGTTAGGGGTCATCCTGCTGGAAAGCAGCACCATGGAGAAAGAGCTTGGAGTCCTAGGGGACAGTAAGTTCTCCATGGGACATCAATGGGCCCTTGTGCCCAGGAAGGCCAGTGGTATCCTGGGGTGCCTTAAAAAAACTGTGTCCAGCAGGTCTAGGGAGGTTCTCCCCCTTTACTCTGACCTAGTGAGACCACACCCAGAATACTGTATCCAGTTTTGGGCTCCCCAGTTTGAGAGACAAGGATCTACTGGAGATAGATACGGAGAGCTACAAGGATGATTACTTCAAAAGGATGCAGTGCTACTCAAACTATTTAGATATGAATTCTAGTCTGTGTGCTCAGAGTATTAATAGACTGGATTTAGATGTTCATTCCAATGTTGCTGCCTGTGACTGGAAGAACAGAAGAAAAGACGACCTGTGCCCCAGCATCTTTCACCACTTGTCCCAAGATCCTAAAGTCTCTTATAATTGCTTTTGGACTACCAGTCACAGCTTCCTCTCCACCTACAAGGAAGATCAGTAACTGGTAATAGTCAGAGGACAGCACCAGGGTAGGGAGGTTCCTATTGATGTCCCAAGCCCAGGCTCCAGGGACACAGCATACCTCCCTGTGAGGAGGGTCTACCTGGCTTATTGGACCCTCTGTTCCCCTCAGAAGGGAGTCACCTATGACTATAACCCTTCTTTTCTTGGGGGTGATGTTGTAATACAGGCAGCAGGCTTTTCTGACTGTGACTGTCCTGTTTATCAGAACTGATGGCAGTAAGGGATAATTGTATTTTGTGATTACCAGGAGTGTATTACAAGCTAATACTCTGAATACACTGACTAGAATTCATATTGTAAATAGTGTGGGTAGCACTGCATCCTCTTGAAGTAAATTGGGAGCATCTCCTTGAAAGTGAAAATAGCCTCCTTCACCTAACATCCAAGTAGTCAAGCCATCTCTTCACTTCTGATTCTCTGGAATCTCTAAAGAAAGCTAATCTTGGTCCAGTTCCTCTGGAGGCTCACTGTAACATGCATCCAACCCTCAAAAACAGAACAGTCAGAGAACTTGCCAGGAAAATAATAGAATCACTTTGGTTAGAAAAGACCCTTAGGATGATTGAGTCCAACCATTGACCTAACGCTGCCAAGTCCACCACTAAACCATGGCACAAAGCTCCACGTCTACGCAGGGGATGGTGACCTGACCATTTCCCTGGGCAGTCTGTTCTAGTGCTTGACAACCTCTTCAGTGATAACCCATTCACCTGCTTCTGCTGTTAACTACATCTCCTTCAGATTGCAAAGGGTAAAACTCTTTTTCAAGCTTGTCTTCTAATATTTTTTCTTCTTACCTTGACTGCAACTTGTGTCAGATCCCTTGGGGCTGTCACTGTCACTGTGGCATCAGCTGTGTAATGTTAATGAGTTTCCAGGGAACACAGCAGCAGTCTCTACCTGGTGCAGGTCCTGCAGCGTCTTTATCAGTCTTGTCCTGTTTTCAAGAAGGCCAAAGTTCTCAGTGATGTTAACTGTAGAAATAGCAACAAATTCTCCTGGAGGGGCAGCTTGCTAGCAGTTTGATGAATTTGTCCTGGCTGTAATATATATGTATTTTTAATTTATTTATTGAATTTATTATGAGTCTGCAGGACTTGTCGAAGCTATAACACTGTTAGGTATTCAGTTTTGAGTGACTGACCCAGACAAAATTTTACTGAACAGGTAACAGAAATTTGCAGCGTTCCTAAAGTATGCTGTCCCATCTGCCCATGGGTTAATGAGTACTGTCATAAAAGGTCAGTCTGTCCTGCCTATGAGCCACATTTTTATTCCGTCTGTTAATATGAATGTTCTGAAGATGGTGCCAAGAAAGTATTTACTAAATATATACACTTTTTTAAAATGGAAATAGATAGTCCTTGAACTGATAAAGTTTTCCTGAATACCAAAATAAAACAGCTTTTAACCACCCACTCAAAAGACAAATGTTGGAAAATGAATTCCTGTGACTTTAATCACATATATATGTGTGTATTTCCCTTCTCCTCATCTTTCGAGATGTTAGTCTGTATTAGAACTATTTTTGCATTAATTTATATTCATATGTATATTATGGATGTATTTATATTAATAACAAAATGAAAAATATATGACTATAAAAATATCCTAAATTCCGGTAGAAAACTGATACAGTATAAAAAGCAGAGCAATAAACTCTGATTTCTTGTTATAAGGATAATTTGGAATATGTGAAGCTTAAAATGAGGGTCCCCTCACTTTTTCAGTGTTAAAGCAAATCATGAGAAGTAGTTGTAGGACTAGCTTTCAGCAACAGTTGTCAAATCTCAAGAAAAATTTTCTTATTCTTATGAGTTTTTGTTTTATAACTGTGATTTTAAGTGACTTCCTAAATGTAGCTATGTATCAAATTCTTAATTAAAAAAATATATAAATTTTAAAATTAAAATTAGTATTGACAAATTCAGACCTCACTCCTATTTTTTTATAAATTGTTAGTATTCCTGTCTCCATGTGTGAGCCTGAGGTCCAGGCTTGTGATTTCAACTCTATGCAGAGATGAGATCCTTTCATACAAGGATAAATGTGCACAGATGGAGACTATCAGAAGAGACTTAAATGTTTAGGCTTTTTTAGAGGTGCCAAAACCCCACGATAGGAAGCTGAGGTTGATGAGGACTGCAGGTGCAGTGTACTCAGACACATCCTTAGAGTCTGCTTTGTACACACCTCCAGGAGTACTCAGGAGTGCCTCATTAGTGCAGTGGGAGTTGTGTCTTTGGGCGTGTTCATAACTCTCAGACTCCTCTTTGCATCTTTATTGCAATCTTGTTAAAATTCTTGAATTTGCTGTGCTGTTGACAGTTCCTATAATTAAAGTGGACTTTTTTTTTTTAGGACTTGCCTTATAGTTCTCAGTTAATTATAAGGAATCCTGATGTTGTGGGCTAAGGGGTAGAAACAGCAAAAACTTCCAAGGGCAGTACTTTGCATAACAGAAAGGATTTCTGTGGTATTCTTTAACATATTTGATACATTAAAATTCAGGAAAAGGACCTTCTGTGCTTTAAAAGCTCTTGATGATAAATGAAAAAAGAACTTTTTTTTTAAAAAAAACCAAACACTTCTGTAGTTATACCTCTGAGACATTTATTGTTTGAAACTTAGAATAAAAAATATTTTAGAATCCGTTAACAAATTTTGAATGTTTTTTATTGAGAGTCATCTGGCATGACTGACAGAAACTTCCCTTATTTTTCTGTGTGTTGCTTCCATTTAAGGCACACTTCTGTAGTAAAGGAAACTGTTGGTGTTGGCAGAGATTCAGACTTTATTCTCATTCCTTAATAGTCATAGTGATTAAATGTGGATAGTAACATAGTTGGTTTTGTTTTGTTTATTTAATAGTGTAAATGACATAATCATATGATATATAATTCCTATATTTCACAGTAATTCTCCATGAAGCTAATAAATCAAACTTCATGTTCTTGAAGACATTTTCATCTCCATTCCCAGTCCTTGCTATCCACACCATCAGCCTCTCCTTTCAAATTCTGAATGTGAGAACATAAAAACAGCCAAGAATAAAAAGTCTTACAGAGCGTTGACATACTTTCTGTGAGATGTGGCCGTTTTCTTCCTGTCATATAACATAATTATTTTCACAGGCAAACACCCTTTTCCTCTTTCTAAGTTCAATTTAGTGTACCACGGTTTTTCTCTGGCTTTCACTAGTGTGGCCTTGCTGGAATGAAAGCTTTCCTAAGTTGTGTATTTTCCCGTACATGCAAACTGTGTTCCCTTTACCCATCCTTCTTCCACTCCTGTTCTCCCCACTGAAATCCAATCTTGGCTTTGCTTTCCCAGTCTCCCCATTGTATTCAGTACTGAGGGCTTGCTTCCTATCTCCACCTGGGTCATGTGCTGCCCGCATAAGACTTTCCTATCAGATAAAGACTCCATAAAAAGCATCCTTTTGCTTTCTCCCTTGTTCCTCCCTTACACAGGTAGGAATTCTTTCTTTAAATCTCTGCAAAACAACTTCACTGTTCCTAGATCTCTTCGGAGAATTACTTTTCTGTGGTGCCTACAGGAAAAAAGAGACAGGAGACTCCTAATTTAATTAGTGCTATTTCTTAAGATTTGTCTCTTCCTATTTCCAGTCCAACCACTTGTTCATATCATCTGTTCTTGCATGGTTTGGCTGGTGGGCACAAGATGTATCTGTGTCCTTGCCACTGTCATACAACAGGCCAAAGTCTTCTGATCATACACAGGATTTACTGTCACGCAAATACTGGTCTGGAGGAATAGGTCTAAAAATCCTGTGTGTCCAACACGCCGTGCTCACCTCTGAGCTCCAGTGAAATCCAACCACTTGACTAGGAGTTAGGAGTTGTGGTGATTTTATTATTCCTTTAGTTAGTTTTAATTCTCTTTTCATTAGAAGTGGCACAGAAGATTACACAAACTCTTGAAACCTGGGGGTTGCTGCTTCTCTTCTTTGCCTTCGTTTGCTCTTTTTTGGTTTTGTTTTAGTCCCATTTAATTGCTTTTCTTGAAAAATTATACAACAGGTATATTAAATATAAATATCATTTACTTTCCAAACTTGATATTCTGAAACTTTCTTGCTGTATTGAAGTAAGAAAAAAAAATATCAGTGGAGGAGGAAGAACAGGAAATGTAAGTGTATAGATATATATTTTTTATTTAAAATAAATGGAATTCAGTTGATGACCTTTTTTTTGTAGTTATGCAACTATAGGTTTAAAAATGAATACTTGTTAAGGTTTTTGAATAAAAATTGTGGGATGTCTTAGCACCTTTCTCTCTTTGAAAGGGAAATACTATCTGCTCTTGTTCTTTGAAACAGGTTTCCTGTAGTTGGCTGCAGTGTGGGGAGGTTTTTTGTTAGCGGTTTTGCTGACATGTCTCTAAGGTGTGCTGGTTTCATTTTTAATCTCCCTGATATTTTTTTACCTGCAGTGTTTGCATTATCATTTTAGTTTTGCTCATGAAAGTTTTTACACATTTATCCTTCACCCACTGCTCATGTTAGATCTTTGTTATTCTTGGTTCTTACTTTGTCCTTTGATCTCCTCCTCCCTTCTCGTTATCCCCTAAAAGGCTGAAATGTCAGATGAAGTGGGGAAAAATGCTAATCTACCAGATTATCTTTTCATTATTATGTACTTCACAGAAAGTCTTGTATTGGGTTTTTAACAATATCTATATTCACATGTGCAAATGGTTTCATGTTGTGCATGCTTGCCAAAAATGCATATAATTTTTCTCCCCACTAAACTTCTTATTCTAAAGTGAAGAAAGTGTTCCTGTTGTTGAGAGTTGCCTCAGATGGCTAGCCTTGATGTGAAGAATGAAATGTAGGGTTTTTATGAAGTACATTTTAATACTCAAAAGCTAAATAGTGAGAATTACCATTATTGTTTTTAGAGACTACATTTTGACAGAATTACAGAATGGTGGATACTGGAGGGACCTCTGGAGATCATCTAGTCCAACCCCCCCTGCTAAAACAGGTTCACCTAGAACATTTTGTCCTTTGTTCTGAGAGAAAATGTAAAAATATTCAAGTAGTAATTCTCCCTAGCCTCTCAAAAGACAAAAATGTCAACTGAAGTGGAGAAAAATAGCTTTTTTTTTATTACCATGCACTAAAAAATATTTTTTAAAGTGAGTTTTCATCCTGTTTTAACTGGGAAATATCAAGGAATTAGGCTGTAGTATGATGGAGGTGCAGTGCATTTAGTATAAAATAGAGTATAAAATAATTTCAGTGATACTACATACAGACTGATACTTAGAGGAAGCTGGTAGGAGGAAACTTCAAGGCACTGGGGAAAATGTTTCTACCCGTGCCAGTTGTAATGTTTGCCTTGAATGCTTTACTTGCCTCCTGTCCCTCGTTGTGGCACCTTACTGCTGCAAGAAGTATGTGTGTGCGGGGAGTGTCCAGTCCAGCACTGGAGGGTTTCCTTCTGTGGACAGGCAGGGAAGAGATGATGAGAGAGCATGGGGATGCAGTAGGAGAATGCAGACAGTATATGCTGGCCAGTGTTGGCACCATGCTACTTGAAGGTTCATGAAGGAAATAAGAGCACTGCCCTGCTCCCACCACAAAACCTTCTACCTGAGCCTTCTAAACCTCCCTATCCATGGAAGCTGGGAGGATTTTGTGTTCTGCAATTTAAATCCAACGTGTATGGTCTAGTACTGGGAAACAGAAGCCGACTTGCTGGTCGGGGTTTTTCTCCTGTACTGCAAACTGGGAGAGACTACTGATGGACAGATGTGGAGTTTTACATTGCCTAGATTGGGAACTAGGCACGACAATGTGTATCTGGATATACATGCAGTCAGTTGCTCTGTCAGTAACTGGGGCAACTACTGCAAGTGAAACACTACCTGTTATGTTGCCTAACAAGCCATTCCGTCTCAACTTCAGTGACCTCTGCTTTCCAGTCAAATCACAGAGAACTACCACAGTCTGTGCATTGAATACTGTGCAGGGTACAAACCAGCTGAAAGCATTGACTATGTCTGTTGGAAAAAGCTTTTCTTTAATGACACAGATAGGTTTGGCTGGTATTTCTTCTCTTGGTCAGGCTGATAGAAGCTTTCTCTGTTTTGTACTCTTCTATCTACTTCAGTTTACTGATGAAGGTAATGGCATGACAAGGTGGGGTTTGCTTCTCAGTACTTAGCACTGACTCCCTCACAAGCCGAAGCAGAGATCTGGTTGAGGCTGCATGAGTAGCAGACCTGAAAAATTTGAACCTCATGCTTCAGCCAAATTCATAGAACAAGTTGCATCTACAAAACAAGTATTTGGTGGTTGTTCTTCTGTTGGATTTGAAGTTTAGATGGCATACAAGCAAAGGGGAAGAGGGAATGCTTGAGATATTTAGGTCATATTTGATAAAGAAATCTGAAAAATCTGATCTGCACCAAAATGTTCTCTAGTAGTATGTGCTCTTCTTGGTTTGTGCTTATATAAAAATGCAGAAAGAATGTTATGCAAGTAAATGTTTCTTTGCTTGACACTCACTACGCAGCCACCTGTTAAAACATAACAGTATGGATGATTCCCAGTATGAGATACGAAAGCTTTGCTGCTTGTGATGAAGTGTGTTTATTAACCTTCAGAAAGCAGATTTTGTTGTTAGCAAAGTAGAATTTGAAAGCCTGGTAAAGTGAATGCATACAAACTTTGAAAGTGGTACATAGGCTGGAAGACAGTGTTGTGTTAGTAACAGAAACAGAGCAGCCAACAGACTCCTTGTATAGAAAACTTCACTTGCTCTGTAATTCCTGAGCTACAGCTGTGGACAAGGCTGGGTTTAAAAGCATGTTCTTTTTGTTGCTGTCTTCAGATTTTAAGTATTAAAAAACCCATGCTCTTGCCACTCCTGTGCATCGAGAACACTTCACTAATAACCTAAACTCAGTATTAAGAAATGTAATTAATTATGCACTGTTAGACTAATGAGGAAAAATATTCTAAAAATAAACATGTAGAAACTAACGGAAATTGCCAAGATCTATAAAGGATGGTCCTGTCTCATGTCACATGTCCTTACATTGGTGTACAGTGTTTCTGAGTATCTGCCTATGTGCCTTTGTGTGTGAAATGTGTTGAAGCGGGTGGCTGGTTTGGAATATTGGAAAGTATTGCTTGTGGATTTGAAAAACTGTAGCTGAGCTCCAAACTGTCACTGACCATCTGGAAGGAGGTAATGTTCACCAATCTAAATAATTCCTGTGACCCTGCACCTTGGAGTTTCTGAGTTTTAAATGCTTAAAGTGTAATTTAGACCAAATATTTTCATAATCCTGCATGTAAATCTTGAATGAACTCTTGCACTAGTTTGATTTCCTATTATTGTGTCCAGTATCCTCTTACTTTGTGTTAACCTTAACATAGACCTGTAATGTCTTCTGCAAAGATGTTATCTTTTGTTCCTGATGACTACTCAGAGCTATAGAAATGATAGTTGTGTATGTATATACACGAAGTAGAACAGATCTTATTTACACACTAAGGGCCAGATCCTTACGGTGTAATTCAGTACAAGTGTCTGTAAGCTAAATTGCACAGAGATCTGACCATATGAAAATTTAATTCTTGTTGATATATTGATAAGATGTAACAGTAATATCTAGGAATAGTAGTTCAGAAGGAGTTTTCCATTATCTTGGATAATTTATTTAAGGAAGGTCTTGAAATAGGAAGTTGTAATCACTATTTGTGGCTTTCTCATAAACTCAAAATTCCACCTATTCCTCACTCAAGGCAAAAACTTTAGCAACTTAAGTGTAACAGGATACGCCCATAACTCTTTCAACAAGGTAACTGGTTCCTCTCTCAGTAGTTAAAGATTGATTTGAATATGGAAACTTATTAGTTACACATTACCAGTTGCACTTTGTGTCTGTTGGCGTATCACTCAGAATGTTGCTGTAGTGTTATTTAATGTTCATTGGTCTGTTTCCTTGCTCTTGCTGACCATCTGTAAATTAGTAGCTGGCTCAGAAGGCCCCTGCTAGCACAGTGAGGAAAACACATGGAATCAGAAGTGATGGTGAAAAAATGAAATGGAGAAAACTAAATTCCTAGTCTTCTTTGAAGTATTTGTATTTTCTTGCAGTGGTTAGGTAGCTGTAAAATGGATTGTACGTGGTCTGGGCAGCATTAGCACGTTACCGTACTGCAGGAATTCAGGAAACCCTTTTTGTGACAGTTAAAGCTTGTTCAAATATAAGCTGAACTCTGGTTTTCAGGTGTGTTCTGTCTTAGGAAATGTGCAATTGTGTGGCAATGCATAACCGAAATTTGTGAAGGAAGGCCTTTTTTGGCCATTAACATTAAAAATTGTGTTATGGTATTGAGAGGTAATGCCTTTCAGGTAATAGGTTTATGAGTTTGTTTCCCTGTGGTTTCTGATGAGCATCTGTATGAATGAGTTTGGTGGTAGACTACTTAGCTTGTTTTTTAACACAGATTTGAATGAGATATGCTTTTTTCAAGTTAACTGCTAATACCTTGGTTTGTAGAGAGGAGTACTCTTGGAGATCACAAACTGAATTCCTCTTTACTTGCATTCCTGGAATATTTTCATTAATGTCCTCGATCTGTTGGTATTCAGTCATCAAGACCAGACTAGATACAGTCCACAGCACTGTCCTCCCAGTACTGACACCCACAGCCCTGAGCTGAAATGCCTATGGTGTAAATGTCAATAGGTCCTCAAAACCAATTGTTCTGGTTTGCATACACACTCATGTTCTCTTGTGCTACTTACTAATGTACATAGAGATTTCAAGACCTAGAGTGTGATTTTTATGCCTGTTAAAGACAGACTTCAGGCTTCATTTCCTGGTTTATTTAAGAATAAAGTTCTTGTGTAAATCCTAACTAGAACCTTTGAGAAGGAAGAGGAAATTCATGACCACTCAAGCATTTGATATTATATATAAATAAATTTACCAAAATGTTGACATTTACATTTACCTTGGAGCTACACTGCAGGAGGAATAAAGGTTTGCTTTCAGCACTGAAAGTGAAGCTACTTTGACTACCAAACCTTGGGATGAGAGCATTGACAACAGCCTCAACAAAAGGTGCTTTGTAAAGGAGGCCTCTCCAGTACTTTGAATGTTTTGTAAAAAGCACCGAGGCGTTAAAGAGTGTTCATTACCCAAACCATTTCTGCACTCTGGACCAGAACAGCAGATGAACTAGCTGTCCCAGGTAATAGTAGATTCTAGCTTTCTAGAGAACCTGAAAACTTGGGAGTGGCTAAAAGGAGGAACATTTTTGTTAATGATGGGGTATAAGCCATGAGGAGAGCTTATGGGGTTCAGCATCCATCCTAGTGCAGAACATCCATGCTATTGCAGATCATCAGCTCAGAAACCTTTGTTGCTTGTCAGGACTTTTGTAGTATTTCCTGAATTCTGTAGGCTTTTCTGTGTCCTCCCATCTCTCCCTGCCTAGTGGTAGTCTAGAGAGAAACTACAAAGTGATATTACCACTTTACTTTTCCTTATGCTTCCAATGCCATCTATTTTATACATTTCACTTCTTTTTATTTACTTTTTTTTCCCATTTAGCTTTGTAAGGGCTACAGCTGAAACAGAGCTATTCCTCAGAGTTCGCCAGCACAAGTTGTTCTACAGCTGTGTAGGGATGGCGAAAGAGGGGAGGCTGTTTTCCACCTACTCAAAATAGTTCACAAGTTGTATGAGCTGTACTTAGTGTACTGCAGAGCACATTTGCAAAGAATGCTTCTGTAGTTTATTAGATCTTGCAGATTAAGTGGAAGTCTTCTTGCAGCACTTATATATTATGTATATACTGTTATATATACTATATAGTATTATAGGTGATATATTGGAATGTGGTTGTGCTTGGCTGTGGTACTGGCTCTCCCTGGAAAATATTGTTGTAGTTGTGGCCACGTCAATCAGTATTTGTCATAGTTCATGGTAAAGCTTTGAAATTCATAGCACCATTGTGAGAATCATGTGTAAAGAGAGTCTCTGTGCAGACTTATATTATTACTAGTTGCTTATGGTTGGATGGGTCAGAACTGTGTAGGCATCAAAAGTTTTGTGTAATGCCACCTCTTACAGTTGCTCAGTGGCTCCCTGCTGCTAAGGTAGCAGCTCCTTGTGCTTTTGGGGGAAAAGCCTGACTTTGAAGCCCAGATATGCTTTAAAGGTCTGCCCTGTATGACTAGGTTTCTTCTAACTGGGCTTTATTGAACACATACAGGACTAGATGGATGTCTCTTTAAACATTTGTGAGCTGTGTATGATATGTTTGTGATAACAGATTGTTACAGTTTAACAAAAAAGTGAGCTGTGTAGCTGTGGTTCTGTTGCTGACCTGGTAACACTATAGTGGCTCTTCAGGATGGGATAGATTGTCTATCCATGCAAAGCTGATCTCTCTGTGACAAATTGTTGCTACTTACAAATTGAAATAAGAAACATTAACAGCTTTCATTTCAACGAAAGTGCTTTTCTAATCTTTGGTTGTTACAGCTGTTGATAAATACCAATGTTAATCAACAGGATATATACAGGTATTTTGCTGTCCTACTAACTTTCTTATTGAAAAGAATCAAATAGCAATTTCATCCTTTTCGATAATATAGAGAAGCCTTAGATGCAGAAAGTAGAGCAATGGAATAATTGACAGCACTGTTGCTTCCAAACAGGTGACTGTACTGAAATTTTAATTCCATTAAATGTTGTGCTTTGGAGATGCAGCTTGTCTTTTCACCCATTTGTCCAGCCACATAAGCTGGAATGTGTTCAAAATCCTTGCCAAGAACAAATCCATTGGAAGAAATGTTATACTTTGACCCAGGTTCAAGACGTTCTAAACCAACAAGAAATAAATATTTCTGAAGTCTTATTTAATGTTCAGCTTAGTTATGTGTTGTTTTTTCTCTTTCTTTCCTGTGATCTGATACGCACACTTAACTAGCATGCAGATACTGATTTCTTACGTATTTCTTTCTACTTTTTCTCTACTTTACTTTTCTGTCTCTTTCCATTGGCATTTGTCCTTTACAGAAAGTTTGGATACAGAACCTGTAGTGACAATTTAAACCTGATTTAATGAGAATTTATTTTTGTTTAGATTATCTACCATCTCCAGCAAATGATAATTAACTTTCTTGAATTTCTTTTCTGACACAGATCTACTTTTATTTTTGTCATTTATTTTTGAAAAAAAAAAACCTTTCCAGTAAGATGTACTGAGTATTTTGAGCATGAATACATTTGGATCTTTCCTTAAATCTTGTTCTTTTACTTTTGGCTGTCTGGAGTCTAGCACAAATGCCAAAAACTACTTCTAGTGTGTTGACCATCAAGTTGACAAGGAATGATAGTTGGACATCCACATCGATGAGAGCTTTCTTGCTGAGTACAAAGAACTTTTTGACTTCTCTGTGAGTTAGACAGAGCTGCTGTTCAGAGTTACTTGTTTTTTGTTGTTTTTTTTTTTCTCTTGGACAGACTGCAAGATGTGATGTAACAGGCTGATTTGTGGTTAATAGCAGTGGGTAGGACTGGAGCCTGGAGTATCTGCTTGATGCAAGAAGTGAGCTAATGGATCCAATTTCTATATAATAACCTTATTTCTTCTTGGAGTGCTAAGTAGTTCGGTTGCTTTGATATTAAGCTGGACATTTTATTATTCATTAAAAATAAAGTTTTCTGACTAAGTTCATAGTGATGCTATTGCTACCACAGTTTGTCTTAAAGAGAGGGGAGAGAATTACCAGGAACCGAGTGGCGCACATGGGATTGGCGTGTAAGAACCAAGGACATTTTGCTCATAAATTTGGAGAACTTCCAAGTGATCTGAGAAGTATGAGGCCATGCTTCTCAGCAGGTGCCATATTCATGCCTTTCAGAGGCCAAATGTGAAATTGAGAATGACGTCAGAGGATGTCATCTCTTACCCTTTGACTGCGGGTAGTTGTGAGGATGGGAGGAGAAAAGGGTATGTATTTATATCCATGCTAGAAATGTGGCAAAGCTTACTGTCCATGAGTCCTATTTTTGAAATTCATTAAAATTAATGAAGTAACTTAAAGGTTTGTTCAGTTACAGGGGACTCTTGAAGGCATGAAAGTATGACTCACACAAACTATTTTCACTGGTTTTGGGGATGTTGTAGATGATGACTGGGTCTCTCAGTCTCACTTTTTTGCAAAATAATAAGAAAGCTCCCCATTTTCTAATATCTTAACATGCTTACATCCTCCCCCAAAAATGCTGTTTTGGGCATCTCGTATTAATGTGGCAACAAGATGAAGGTTATGAATATACCCTGTTCTTTGTCTGTAATTATCTGTACATTTTTTTTCTGTGTAAACCTTCCTTTTTTACTCTTTCCTTCCTGAAATATCATCATTAGCAAACAGCAAGAAAGGAAGAACCTCTGATGGTTTTATTCCTGTAGTACTTAACTAGAGAAAATAATGCAGGTAGAAAACTGGAAAGATTTCTGGAGTGCTCTGTGAAACCGCATGACCTGCATGGGGAAGTTATGGTGGGGTTGCCACCCAAACTGTTTCTAAGTGGAGAAATTTATTTTTGAAAGTGAAGGCAAGCTGCTTACTCAAGATGGTAATTTACTTGGGTTTATGGCATCTTGGCAGCCCTTGTGCTGCTTTTCTCTGCTTTAACTTTCATCCCACCACCTCCAGCCAATTTCTACTACATGCACATGCACAAAAGCAAACATGCTCCCCCCATCTAAAAAACCCAAACCTGGATTATTTATACTCTTACTCTCCCGCAGTCCATCTGTCCTGCTTCTGCTGTGGTGACCTAGTGTTGTTCTGCTTTTCTCACTTCATGGGATTGCATCCCAAATTGCCACACCAGGCACGGTACATGGTGTCATTTAACTGTGGATGGGTGGTGAGAGAGAAGATGTAGTGACATCTGTCAGCTAGAGGAAAAGAATGGTTTGGCAGAAGCCTTGCTGAAAATAAAGTTGAGCAGCAGAAGGAAGAGCAAAACTAAGACTTCATAATTCTGCTTAGGAAATGATTTTATGCATTTATTTTATATACTAAGGAACTTGAATTATAAAATGTGCACTTAGCAGAAGTGGACATAAACATCTCTTACCAGATGTGTCTGGTACAGTTGCATGATTTTTAACTAACTCTTCTTCCCTGAGGTGCTGGGAATGGAGACTGCCAGCAAGGTACATAAGGAATGTGTACACCTTCAGCCAATTGGAAGCCTCACCAAGACTTTAGTCTTGTATTTTGTAGGACTGATCACAACTGAATGCTGAAAGCTTAACAGAAATGTTTTGAGGTGTGTCTCAAAATGTATGGCTTGAAATTTATTGAACTCTGTTCATATTTCCCCCTCCCTTCAGAGTAACCACAAGGTTGGTGTTTCAGATTAAAGTGTGATGTTTAGTTTCTTCTGTAATCTGGTAAAATGTTATATTGCTGAATTTATCTTTTGGAAGAAAAAATAAGCAGCTAATGTAAGTTCTCAGAGAGTTGCACGGCTGTAGGTTTCTTTCTTTGTTGCCATGACTCAGTCAGTCTGGGAGGGGAGGATACAGCCCTTCTGGCCCTAAGCAGGCATGGAGCCAGCCTTTTACTGTCTTACCGTCTGCCCTCTGCTTTAGGCGTTTGATATGGTCCGTGACTGAACTGTTCTGACCTCTCAATGTAACATGTGAGGGCCCTGACTTTTGGTTAGCTATGTGGACAGTCTTCTGTTATTAGAATATATTTCCTAAACGTGGTGTTATTTAATTTCCATGTATGCGGTATGAAGATAGTTGACCCTGTATAAACACACCCCATGTTGAAATGCAAGTATTGTTACCAGAAATCAGGTTTCCTTTTTCTTCTCTGATCTAGTTTATCCTTTCTTATCATCTACCAACACAGCATATGACTCTTCTTTAACTTGTATTTCACTGTATTAAGTAGTAAGCTGTAGTTTATCTTGATGTTAATGCTGTAGTTTATCTTGATGTTAATGCTGTAGTTTGAAAAATGGCAGTTTGAAAGCCTCCAAAAGGTCTAAAGAAAGCCAACATCTTGCAGTAAGGAAAATCAGAGCGGGTGTGGGGGGGGTCTTCAGCACGGATTGCACTACTTTGGAACACAGATTGGCCAACTGGGGTGGGACATCTGCTGAGATATTCCTGCTGGAATAAAGAACTGCGGTACCAGGAAATCCATTAATTTGCATTCAGCTGGAGTATAGTGCACATCTGTTTAGGCAATGCAGCTGCAGTAGGAGACAGTGGTAACATCATCATGGAATTCTAGTTTATGTATATCTTAAAGCATGTCTGGTTTAAACTGTGAGAACGTAGCACTCCAGTCTGGAGTCATTACTCCTACAAAGGAGTTTTTAGAGGATTGTCTGTCCCTTTTAAGATGCATTACATCAGCTTCTGCATGAAGCATGACTCCTGGCATCCCTTAGCAGAGAAGTGCTGGAATATGGCAGGTGTTCTCACTCACCACTGTGTTTTCTGGCTGTAGCTCTGGTGTGTTGGCAGCTCACTGGATTGACAGTTGACTTATGGTTGGCTTATAGGTTAACATAACCTTCATAAGAACAGAGGAAATTCACATCTTGATGTTTGTCCTCAGTTGGTCTGTAACAAGTTGTCCTACAAAGCAAACAGTTGCACACAGAAGTGCAGGGTGCCCTCTTTAGAAAACAATCTGGAATTAGATCCTTCATTTGCATCAGGATCCTGCTCTGTCTATTGGTTTTCAGCAGTGCCTCTTTGAGCTGGTTGTGATACAATAACAAATTGTGCCAGGGCAGGCAGGGTGGCATAATGTTGCAGCTGGATAGGTTTTGTTTCTGTATGGATATATGTCAGAAGAGAATGAGAGATTGCTCTGACTGAAGATTTAGTAGGCTGATAAAACAGTTTTAAACAAGCTTTAAACTTCTTATCAGAACTTCCCTAACCTGATATTCATCAAAAAGGCACTTTGCTAACAGCTAGTTCTTACTTGTTCCTAGTCATTACCACGGCATATTCAAAGCAATTGGTTTGTAGCAATCTCACTCAAAGTTAATGGTGAGCATAGGGTACCCCAGACCCGGTGCCATGTCATTACACTGACAGCTGTGGTCCTTGGTGGCAAGACGTTTGAGTCACAGTTGCCTTTTCTTGTTGCTTGACAGTATTATTTCTCCATTTCAGCTTTTGCTATTAAAAGAAAAGCAGATTTATCTCCAAATCTTAAGGCTGAACTTTGGCAGTGAATAGTAATCGACTATCACTGAGTTGCTTACAGTTTTGGTGCCTCTGCTTTCAGCCTGCACCTGTATTTTCAAGGTCTTCATTCTTCCCATATCTAAGCTGTGTACCATAACAAGAGGCACCTGGTACCCAGCTGTACTTCACACAGCAAGGTCTAATGATTTCAGGGGCATAAGAGGCAGTATTTGAGCCTTTCAGGTTTGGCATAGGATGCGGTTGGTGTAAGGCCTGAGGCCTGTTCCTAGCAGCAGCAGTGCTATTTTTACAAAGCCACTTGGTACAAAAGTGTGTATAAATTGTTTAGGAGTCATGCTGTATAAGTTTGCTTATGTTTGCATTCAGAATGAGATAATAATTAAATACTGTTTAATCTGTGTATAATATATATATAGTACCCATCTTTCATGGGTACAGACTGGACAGAGAGCATCAAGCTTTGTATATATACATACTTAGAGACTTTGCTTGATTTCTTCTAGATTATTAATTTTCCTTTTTAAAAAGTGGAGATGTATACACAGATATGTGTCACTAAAGGCCGTTTAATGAAGATGAACTATTTGTACTATATTTTAAGCATTAAAAAAAAGTAATGGCTTCAAATGCCAAGAAATGTGTGGTTTGCATCTCTGATGTACAGATCACTTTATCATTGGGATACTTTCCTCATTTAATTCTGAATAGAATTGGGATTGTTATTTTTTTTTGTGTGTGATGACATAGGCATGGTAGTGTTATCCTCTAATTAGTGAATTTACCAGCTGTTAGGCAGGATTTTATTAAGTACAGAACAGAAAAAAAATGTAATTTTTATGAAGCTGTTTGAAATACTAGAAGCACTAACATTATTAAAATTATTATGCTGGTGTAAATGGGTGTAGCCCTTTTTCAGAAAAAAAATAGGCAAATGACTTTTGTTATGAGTAGAGATGGTTCTGTTTTAAACTGTGGTATATTTATCACAAAAGGTGTAACTGGTCTGTTAAAAAAAAAAGGGGGCAGCAAAACACCAGTGTGTTGGTTCAGCTATGCTGAGATTTGGACTGATTAGAGCTGAATATAAGGAACATAACAAAGCTGTTATTCATTAAAAGATATTTTTCTGCTTTGTGTGATTTTTCACTTTCACCGTGTTTTTAACACTTGGGGTTTAGTTTTGGTACATTATCTATTCTTAGTAAATCAGGAGGAATTATATTCCCACTATGACATATCCACTTTCCAGAGGGGTGCTGGAATTGCTTCAAGAGTTGTCTTAGCTTGAGGCCACCACTTTTTGAGAGGTGTTATTCTTTAGAGGCACATACAAATACGTGCTTGCACATCCTCTTTAGCTGTGACTCCCAGTGTGCATTTTGGTGCCTAAACTAGGAAAAGGCTTTCTTAGTTAACAGGATCAGCTGCTTTGAGAACATTTATAAGACAAGAGGGAGAATAAGGGGACCATTCTACCACTGTAAGTTTGGGAGTGACTTACTTGGTATGTGCAGCGAGAGAACTAGCCAGCAGGAACCATCACAGTCCATGAGTGATTATAGTGGACAATATGTGTTTATTGCTTCAGCTGTTGCTCACTTCAGTTATTGCTTGTCATTACAGAAATACCACCAAGGTGTTTCTGTGCTGCTATCCTTACATGTTCCAAATAACTGCTTGATATCCACTGACCACTGTCCATTTAGATGTGAAATAAGGAGTCGTCATAGCTCTGTGGTAATAATTAACTGTAGAATAGTTTGTTGTGTGCAGTCCTTGGCATCTGGAGATGGAGATTCTTCTCCCAAGCACTTTATAAACCTCTCATGGCCACCAGCAGTCCTGTAAAGTTAGTTAAGTATGTGTTGGTGGCCATTCATCAAGTTGGTATCCACTGGAATTGCTTAAATGGCAGTAAAAATAGGGCTGATTTGTGGTGTTGCTTTTAGCACTTGACATAGTAGGGGTCATGCTCCTGTCTGTCAGGGAATTTCATCCTTTCTTATGGCAAAAGTTTAATATTTCCTGTCTAACTTCTTAGGATTTTTGAGTGGATTTAAGACCTTTTTTTCTGTTGATAAACAGGATAAGTCAACAGCTGTATTTAAGCAGATCATTTTTATAGTTCAGACATACACTTTTTTATAATCATCCTTGTTAATGTTCTAGAGCTTTAAAAAGAAGACTGTGAAATCCTTGCATTTTTTTATTGCTGTTGTTAATGTTAACTATGTTCTGTGGGTTCTTTTTCTACACAACTAGACATAAAAAGTCCTTACACATCTCTGTTAAAACATGGTGATGATAGGTTTACTTTTTTCATCAGGGTATTCCACTTCACACACAACTGAAAATTGGGGAGGAAATACTGTTATAACAACAGTGAAGGATGCTGTCAATTCTTAGCTGAAATTAAGTCACTGAGGGAGTTAATCTTGAATATTTCAGACTTTTTAAAGTTCTGATATTGTTTTAACAATGGAATTTTAAATAGTTTATCACAACAGATATTGCAAGAGAATAGTAAGACACTCAGTTTTTAATGAAATAAGAATACTCTACTTTTTAATTGGCCCAGGAGTGTCCCAAGACTATAGTTAAATAAACTGAAAGTAGTGAAACTCCCCTCTGCCATTTCTTGGAAAATTAAATTGAGTTTACGGAGAGCAGAACTGAACAGAGTCCCTCATTTTCTCTTTCGAGACCATTTGTTTTCTTTATTGTGATATTTTAAGTGTGGTAAAAGTCAGCTTGAGGGCTTTATAATCTTTTTCACTGTACTTGCAATTAATTTTTTGGCACCATTCCTCCTTAAGCGAAAGAGCAACAAATTCTTCCTTCAGCAGCATGAACGGGCAGTGCCGTTGCTGCCTTGTCTGCTTTTAGTTTACAATGTAATGCACACTCACTTCTACAGTTGATGATGATCAATAATGCTAAATGCACACAAGACATATTGGAAGATGAGCGGTCCCAAGATATTTCTGCCTCTCTGCAGAACTGCTGGTTCAAATGAAAGCAAAAATCTAAAGGGAATTTTACCAAGCAGGGAGCACTGCTGGCAGGCCGCTCTGTAATTATCCTATTAAACCAGAGTAACATCTGCATTATCGGTGCATGTGCAGAATGGCAGGGAACATTATGTTCTGTAATCCTGTCTGGGAGCATTATGAAGTGAAAAGGATAACGTTTTACCAAATCTGTGTTTTAACATGATAGATTGCACTTAATTACCTTTTAATTACCTTCCTTCACTGGATTTTATGCTAAGGACCCTGCCTCTAGCTCTCATCACAGAGCTTTTCTTGCCTTTGGATTGTCTGTGCCAGGTTTTATCTTTGAGTTTACCATGAAAAGATGGTCCTAGTGTGTCTTGAAGTCCATTACTACATTTCTTTAGTGTGTGAAGAATATTAATTTTATATACAAATGACATGTTGTAGCATTTGGAAGTATGTGTTTTGAATTTGGTCTCAAAGAGCAAACTCATTAGGCTGTGTTTTATGAATAATGAGTAACTGTGCATGGCAGAAGCCACACAGGAGCAAGAGGAGATTATTCCAGCCTTCTGACTGCTTGCAACGTAAGCCAGGAGAGTGTATTGGCTTAAATAATGTAGAATTCTTTTTTCCTCTTTACCCCTGAGGGAGTCTGATTTCCTGATCACCTATCTAGCCATATGCCATAGCTCTTGCCAGGAACTCTGAGCAGTGTCACTGCCAGCTAAAATTACGTGTTTTCTGAGAACTGAATTATGTTGAGAATTGTCTTAAATTGCTGTACTGGCAACATCACAAAGTTTTGTTTACACACACAAAAAAAGATATGTAAAAGCAGCCTTACCTTGAAATTCAGTTTAGAAACTGCTTCAAGCATTGAATTTAATCCAGATACTGAGAGGTGTCCTACACCTGCTCAGGCACATCACTCTCTCTTTGTTCTCTTTCCAGTGCTTTTCTCAGCTTCTTTGTACTCTGCCTAGTACAGCACAATGTTGATACATACAAATTAAATGCTTACAAAGCAAGCACATTGTCTACTCCTGTTTTGTACCAGTTAGAGTGAAGTCCTAGTATAGCTGGTAAAACTTCTAATATGCTTTGGTAACCATGCTTCTTTTCTTTCTTCTTTCAACAGGATGGAACTGAAATACGGATGTACATTGACTAAGGAGTTGGATTAAAACTGAGTCCTGCTCTGTGATACTGATATACCTGGACCATGAAAGTGCTGTTTGGCTTCATGCTTTAAGAACCTTTGTAGTAACTGTGTGAAAGCTGGTGGGAATCATGGCATTCTCTCCATGGAAGCTATCCTCTCAGAAACTTGGCTTTTTTCTGGTGACTTTTGGCTTCATTTGGGGAATGATGCTTCTGCATTTTACTATTCAGCAGCAAACGCAACACGAAAGCAGTTCAGTCCTGCGTGAGCAAATTTTGGATCTCAGCAAAAGATACATCAAAGCATTAGCTGAAGAAAATAAAAATGTGGTTGATGGGCCTTATGTTGGGACAGTGACAGCATACGGTAAGTGTGTGCTCTAGATTACACGATAATCTGGTTAAGGTTCGTTTCTAAGTTGTCCAAATGTTTTACTTCATATTGCTGCTTAATTGACAATATTTTGCACTGTGGATTTTCTGCACACTTGGAGAAAAGAGTCTTCACTTGGAGCTATGAAATGGGATAAATTTTACATTTACAGTCACTTGGTTATCAAGTTGTCTGCTAACTTTACTACCTCTGTCTCGTAGCTGTATCTAGTATGCCTCAGGTTATTTGTTAGAACTTTATCAAAAAGAAGAATTTTTTATTGTTCTTGATAAACTTTTCAGTTTGCGTGTCAATGATCTAAAACTCTTTGTGGAAGAACAACTTGCCTTACTGATAAAGTGGAGACCTGTTATTTCTTCTTTCCCATTTCGCTTCTTTGTTCAGTCAATTTACTTAAAGTTTGTTTATCTGACATAAACTTAAATAAAGCTTAAATATATTGTATTTGCCTCAGGGTAGAAAACTCTTCTTGAGAGTTTCAGTCCTGTGTTTGGCAGTAAATTTTAATGCTTACTCTCTTCCATTTCATGCAACGTGAGATTTCAGTTTGTGTGCATGTGTGAGACAAAGCATGCAGAAAAGAACAAAGCAGATTACCAGAAAATATTACAAAAAATAAAAACAGAATCCAGTTTCAGGTCAGATGTGGCCCCCTTTTCTATCTGATGAGATCATGTCATATTCCTTACTTGTTCAGGATTTCTTTATACTCACTTCCTATGCACTTTCAGGCTATCTGGAAAGTTAATGGCTAATTAGTCATCTACATTTGTTTCCTGTTACAGTTTCCTTAATACTCATCTCTGAAGAAATTGTATAGATTTTTTTTTAATAGGCTTAGACAAAGAATAAAGATTAGGAGGCAACAGATAATAGTTGTGACTTTTTCTCTAGTTTTCTCTCAATACTCTTTACCTTTTGATGCATGTTATGAAAATATCTTGCTGGGAGTTTCGCTCCATGTCTTGTTTCTTTCCCTCTAAAAAACAATTTTTGAGTTTGTATGAAGGTGCTTGCCTGTAAGCCTGAGATTATTATCCCAAACATAGCTGATAGTTACATTGCTTTGTTGCTTAAAGTACAAGACCTCCTTATTCTGTCACCTCTACTGATTTGTGACTGCATGTTGAGCTCTACTGGTAATTGTAATCTTACAAAGCAACACAAGCGAAGTAGAGTGGTACTAGATTGATCTTTAGTTTGAAGACCTATAGAAAGTGGAGGTCCCTACAGAATTGTGTGTGTAGGCTTAAAACAAAAGCCTGGCTGCTATATAGCCATCATTCCATTATTGTAGTGATGCTGGATGGTGAATTGAAGAAGCAGCAAAAAACCCAAACAATATCTCCAGAAATTGAAAGGTAACTGCATTAAAATGTGCCCTAGCTAGGTCTGAGGGTACAGGCACTTGAGCTAAGATCCCCCAGCAGCTTATTGCCTGTGGCATTCAATTCCTGGTCCAAATCCTGCCAAGGAATAAGTTGACTTGCTGCCAAATAGTGGTCAAGTTTCCCAGGAGAAGTTAAATGGCATTTGGAAGTGAGTGAGGTAACTTTATAATGCCTCTATGAAGGTAAAGCTAAGTTTGGGGTAGAAATTTCAAGTTCCATGGCTAAGAAGAATTTTAAATATAAGACAAGTTTGGACAGGTGTTTTCAGTTAAGGAAGGGTGAAAAATAATGGTGATGTATTTAAAATTTTAGTGCCACAGTGAATGAGTAACACCATATTAGATTTTTGAAACCAAGTAAAATAATGGCTTAACAAATTATTTCATTCTCTTTGGCATGCCAAATGATTTGTTGGTAGCGAATGATCAGGTTGGCTGTTCAGGAATAAGTTCACTAATGACTGATGCTAATGAAAATTGATAGAAGTTGGTTCAGTAATGTATGAAAATTAACACCCTTGCTGTTTAGCCTTTTTATTCCTTAGTCTCTAATTGCTATTAGTGAACACAGTTGTGAGTTCCATAAGTTTTGAGTCTGCTTGCTTTTACCCACACAAAAGATTTTCATTTCCTAGTTGTGATTGCACAGCCTCTTCACTTTCTCACCTTTTCTTTCTGCTATATAGTAGCTGTCAGGTAAGGGGATCAAACACCTTCCTTTTAAAAACTGTAGTCCAGTTACACATGGTGAGTATTAGATTTCTGTAGCAGTAAACAGGGGGTTTGTTACAAAAATAATTACAAGTCTGTGCTTCTGTCCTTTCCTTCTCACGCGAGCCTCCGATTGCTTGTTTGTTCTTGTAAGCAGCCTCTTATATCTGTATTACAAAGTTTAGCCATTTCTGGCTTTATGATCTGTGTATGCTGTTCTGTGTCCTATGTTTTTTCTTCATTGCTTCCTGAATATTTTTAACTTCTTTTTTTTGCTAGATGTTTTCCTCTTTCCATACCATGATTTTCTTCATATTAAATCCCTGCTTCACTCTTATCTTTTCCAGACTGTAACATTGTGTGACTTCTGCCCCCTTTTAAAATAGTCCCGATCTTTAGTGCTTAAGATTCCATCTTCTGTTCTTTAAAGTACAAAGAAAAATGCAGTTATAAAGAAAAGTAGCTTCTTTATGGCTCTGTGGAATAATTACAACTCTTATTTGGAAAAAAGAATCATAAGAGAAGGCTATTAGTTTTAGAAAGCTTAATTACTCTCTCATTTGCACACGAATTGAGCTAGTCATGGGGAAAAAAAATAAAGGGAGCACAGAGTAAGTGTGGCAAAAGTAATTCAACTGATGTAGGGGCAGGGGAATCTCTTCAGATGTATGGAAAAATTTTCTATTACAGCTCAGAAGTTATTTGATTCTAAAGTTGTGGAAAGCAGAAAATATATTGTGCATACACAAATGTAATTTATGTAATTAAATAGTAAAATAATGTAAATTCATCATGCCAAATTCTTTAATCCTGAGACAAGGGTAAATGAACAAAGAACAATACTTTCTTTCATCTTCTTTGGCTTGTGGCCACTGTAATTATACAGTTCAGTCTCATGGTGGTCTATTTTTCCCCTTTTGCCCACAGTTCTTTTAGCTTGCCCAACTGTCTGTGCTACTTTCAAGAAATCTGAACAAAAGAAAAGGGAAAGAAGAAGTATCAGAGAACTCTGTCTGGGTTGTCATTTGATATGCAAATTCCTATTATTGTTTGTTGTTTTCCACTGGAAGTGCTGTGTCAGACCAAATAGGTAGAGGCAATCACCAGTAGAATGAAGAAAAGTAACAGGGGATTTATGGTGTTCTGTATATATGAAAAAAAAAGGTTGAACATAACTTGGCTGGTTGGTTTGGGTTGTTTTTTCTGCCAGTGCAGAACCTGTTTGTGGTGGAGGAGATGCAAGGGAAGGTTTATGTACTGTCTCAAGACTGTCCCTTCTGGGAAGGGGAATTTTGATTCCAAGTGACTGAGCTTTTACCTGACTGTTCCTCTGATAGTGTTTGAATCTAGGTTTAGATTCATTATTGTTTATGCAGCTTCTTATTAGGCACACATTTAACCCTGAATATAGGAGAGAGAGAGAGAGATATGAGTTTCAGTGTGCTTTGTAAAATGGCACAGCAGGAAGACATGTTCCACCTCCAGTGAAACTTGTATCCGAAGCTAAACGAAGAAGGGAATGCTAGTGCATAGAACTGCTAATGACAAAGATTTGCAGTGGAGAAGTGTCTATAATATATTCCAGTCTCATTCTTGTATCTATTTTTTTATTCTGTCTGACAGTGTGCATTGCATTATTAAGCAATTTAACTTTCCATTTTGATTTGTAGATTTGAAGAAGACACTTGCTGTCTTGTTGGATAATATCTTGCAGCGCATTGGGAAGCTAGAGTCCAAGGTGGAAAATCTTGTACTTAATGGAACAGGAGCAAACTCTACCAACAATACTACCACTCCTGCTCCCAGCTTAGGAGCAGCTGAAAAGCTTAATGTAGCAGGTAGGTATGACAATTCTGTAAGATATTTAAGGGCTGTTTAATCTGTCTTTTCCTCTTTTGACCATAACACCGTTTTCAGTGTTCGGTATTTTGAATGTCTTAGGAAAACAAGTCTAGCCCGTGTCAACAGCAGTCTTCAGTCCAGTCATTCATAATAGATGTTTCATAATTTAAATGGTTGAGCTTTTGAGTAGTGAAACAGAAGCTAAGCCTCATTACTTAGGTTGGTATAAATCCACTCTGTATTTCTACCATGTGACCTTTATTGGTTATTTGAAAGAAAACTTTTCCTAGGTTTGTTTCTGGTTATGTTTTAAAAATGTCCTTCCCTGCTCTGCTGAAATAGCTCTTATGATTTGATAAAGAGGTGACCTACCTGGTGCCTTCAGCTTAAATATATATACATTTTAAAAAGTTATTTTAAGTAATTAATTTCATCTTGTGACTGGACTGTTTCCTACTCTTAAAACTTCTCGAAGCATTTGAGTCATCCTGTGGTGGTAGAATGCCTTATGGGACTCTTCACCTGAACATCTCAGTTCCTTTAGTGTTCCCAGCTGTGAACGTGGTTGGTACACTGACTAAAACTGCTGTTCATACTGCTGTGTCCATTGCCCTGCATTTTGCTCTATTGCCAAGTCTGGACCAGTAGGAGGTCCAAATCCACCCTGGTAATGATCTTTGCAGTTCCCAAAAGGGAGCAGAGCAGTCTATAGGGCAACTTGGTAAATAGGTTGATAACTCTTTTCCTGAGTCTTGCCTGTGCTGATGTTTACAGTTAAAAAACATAACACCTTGTCAACAGAAGTATCCTCTTAATTTTTTCAAAACAGATGCTACCTTTGGTAGGGTAATGCCACTGAAAGAAAGTCTGGGAGAGCAGATGTAGGAGTGATTACCTGAGTGCAGAGTACCAGCAGAGTTGCTGCTCTGTTCTAACTGCATTTTTCTGTACCAGGATGCTAAAGGCACATTATCTATGGTGAGACAGACCTTTGTGTTTCTCTTGCCACACAGTAAAAATATGGCTATGGGCATTTACAGCATCCCTTTGCATCTGTGATTTACTACTGTTTACCTTGTGGTACCTTTTTCTTTTTTTCTTACCTGTGTCTCTTGTTTTGCTTAGACTGAAGGCAGATTAGAATCAAGTAATCAAAGAAGTGCAGTGCCTGCAGACTGCTAATAGGGTGAGCCATGTTGCTACCACAAGGGATAAAACACAAGATCTTCATTGGAAAACTTCCACTTTGATGGAAAGTGAGCTAGTACAGTACTGTTAGAGTTTTTGGTCTATATATGAAATGAAAACCTTCCCTGTGTATTTTCTTTTCATAGCTAGACAAGAGAGAGAATTGATGCTGTTTATTGTTTAAATAGATTTGCAGATAATTGCAAGAAACACACTCAGGTTGTTGCTTATACTTTTATAGACAAAGAATCATTGTTCTTACCTGACTAAGAAACATCTCTCATCAGTTCTTAGGGTGAATTGTATTTCGTTTGTTATTCTTGGAGTTTGCTAGAGTCACAATTTTAGTACTCACAAGCAACATTTCAGGAGCTTGGTAGTTTTAGGTTTGCAGTGTTTACATGGCTTTTGGTCTGTGGCTATTTGTCTCATTAGAGCTTTATTTTTTACCTTTTGAATCATAGAATGGTTTTGGTCAGAAGGGACCTTAAAGATCACCTAGTTCCAAACTCCCTGCCATGGGCCAGGACACCTCCCACTGAGACCAGGTTGCTCAAGGCCTTGTCCAGCCTGGCCTTGAACACTTCCAGGGAGGGGGCATCCACAACTCTTCCGGGCAGTCTGTTCTGATGTCTCACTGCCCTCACTGTAAAGATATTTCTTCCTAATATCTACTCTAAATCTACCCTCATCCAGCTTAAAGCCAGTACCCGTCATTCCGTCCCTACAAGCTCTTTTAAAAAGAAGCTGTTCCTCCACTCTCTTGTAGGTTCCCTTCAGGTACTGGGTTGACTCTTGGCACAAGTAAATGTAAAATATCTGAAGCGACTATATTAAACAGCAACAGAAAAACCTTCAGGAAAGTTTCTTAAGGTTTGATTAATGTATTGTCCTGATGCTTGTTTGGATAGTGCTGCTGTTCAGGTATCTCCAGGCTGGATGATACCAGTGGGTAGAATAGATCTTGAAGCTAATCCTTGTGTTCAAATGCCTGCTATTCATCCATTTGAAGCAATCAGTGGAAATTCATCTGATTAGAGGCAACCAAATGGAAATGAAAAACTTGTTTCTACTTCTTCATAGCAGTTTCCTGATAGTAGCAAACTCTGGAAGCCATATGATTCCAGTAAGATCATAATATAAATATCTTTTCTTTAGGAAGGAATTGTTCAGAAAATAACCCAGGTGAGCAAACACTGTGATTATAATACCAGCTACATTGTTGGTTTTGTCTGTAATATTTCAACAGCATCCTTTTTTATTGTACTAGAGCAATTGAGGTAATCTGAAAATTGTTGCAGAGAAGGCATTTTGTTACCCAACAATTTGTCATTTTACTGGAGCTGAAACATACATGTACACAAACACAAGTGATATTTCTATTGTTTTCTTTACAATAGTTTATTCAGCTGTTATGCTATGAAGTGATCACAGAAAGTAAACATCATAGGATTACCATTTCTCTCTTTATAATCTGTAATGTTTTAATGCTGATTTCAGACAAATTCAGGTTAGCTATTGTTAGTAATTTCACTCTGTCTGGGCAACCATAGTATGTATGGAGATTCTGACAACATCATGTTCAGTATTATTAGTATTTTTTTTTTAATACTTCTTGAGTTTCTTTTGTTGCAAATGTGTTTTGTCTTAGAGTTGCTGCTTAAAACTCTGAAGTAAATAAAGCATTTTATAGCCTCATTCATCAGTGCGACAGAGCAGTGTCATTAGCAGACTTTCCTAGAAGAGTTCTGCTTCCAGAGGATGAACAGAGATGATGATTAGTCAACATTTCTCCTCACAAAGCCTCTCTGCAATTAGAATTTTCTTTTATTAGTTACGTTTCTGTATATGCAGGAAGCAGTCCCTAAGAACAGTATCCAGATGCTATGGGTAGAGGATTGTGATAATGCAAAAATCCTGTAATCTCAGACTGGTTTGGCTTGGAAAAGACCTTAAAGATCATATAGTTCCAACCCTTCTGCTATGGGCAGGGACACCTTCTACTTTCCAGGTTTCCCAAAGCCCCATGCAACCTGGTCGTGAACACTTCCAATCATGGGACATCCACATCTCAGCAACCTGTTCCAGTGTCTCACCTCCCTCACGGTGAAGAACTTCTTCCTTATATCTAATACAAAACAGCAGTGTTCAACAAAACAGTGATTTCTTGACTGAAGAAAATGTTAGATAATGTAAGTCAAAAAGTCTGGGAAGCTCCAGACATAAGCACTGAAACAGGAGGAGGTGTAACTTGAATTGTAATGCTAAAATAATCTATTATTAACTGCTTCATGAAGAAATGAGCAACACCTTCTCTTAAAGAGCTTATCAGCAAAGCGCCAAGGAGGCAGTGGCATGGGAAATGAACTGGTTGGCAGTTTGGAAAAAATACTGGTTTAGGCTTATTAATACAGCCAGAGGTTGAATAAACTCTGCTCAAACAGTAGCCATCATACCTGTTGGTGCCTTGGAACAGCCTAATAGAAATGTTTGTATCTTCCTAAAATTAATTTTGATCAATTTTTTAGCCTTTGCTTTGAGCACGGTAGTCTAAACAAGCAGTTTATGGGATAAGTAAGACATTGTACAAAAAGCCTGTGGCTTTTTCTTTCAGTAGAGTAGCCTCTTGAAACCTCACATATGCTGGTATTTGTAGATTATGTACCATAAGTAAAACAGATTCTTTGACCAAGGTGTACAACTGTCCTTTGGGCAGATTGGCCAGCACGTTAAGAATATGACTCAGTGTTTAAAAGGTAGGGAGTGAGTGGAAATTATAAAAGCATCTAAAGAATATCAATCTGGATTATCCTTGTTGGTAATAAGAACATGGTAACAGTTTGTAGGAGGAAATTCTGAACATTTAACATGGAATGTAACTCGGCTGTCTCTGAAGTAGGTGAACCCAAGCTTTTATTTGATTAATTTTTGAGTTCCCATTTAGACACAAGAAATCACTCTCTTCAGACTCTCAGACGACTAGTTTTGCTAATTTATGTGTAGGCTGTACTGTGTATTCATATCCTTAGTGTGTTTACATTTAGTGTTAGTAATGTGGTGCTACACTTCCTTTCTTCCTCTGAAGTAGGTTTTACAGAATCTTTCATTAAGAGAAGCCCAGGAGCAAAACATCTTCTCTTTTGGGTTATGTGAAAGGCTAATAGAGAATGAGCTCTTAGTTTCACAAATATCTTTAATCCTAATCCAAAAAGAGTTGAGGATGTGACCTCTGCTAGAGGGCTATGTTAAAAAGCAAAGCCATGGAGCACCTTGGATAGCTTCAGTGGGAGGTTAGGTCTTGGTTTGTTTTTTTTTCAGATCCACCAAACCATAAGCATACTTTCCTTTTAATTCTGTCCTCAAACCATCGAACAATCTGGTTGTTTTGATACTGATAATTTTCCACTGCTTTTTCAGAACCTGCATTTCATTTAGGAAAGTGTGAATTGTTAATAAAGATGCTTATGAGGCTTCAGCCGATTGGTTTCAGAATCAATAAAGTCCTCGTTCCTTATCTTTCTCTACACGGTCTTTATCCAAGCTGCATATGAAAAGCTTTTAAGATATTTGGGTAGCTGTCCTTCTACCTTTGTGGGAAGTAATGTATTCCCACACACACAAGAAAGTATTCAGCTAAACCTTGGGTGCGTAGCAGATAAGAGGTTTTGTCAGCCTTTAGAACAGGAAGCTTTGAGGCACTGCCACAAATAACACCCCAGGTAAATTTCAAGTTGCTGTTTTGGAGATGATTAAACAGAAAAGGGAAAACAGGAAACCATGCCACTTTCAAGCAGAGCTTGTCTAAATTGCTGCTTCTGTTGTAGCAAAATCCTTCGTTCCATGTGACAGGCACAAGATAAGTTTGGTTTAGGCAACTTGGCTTTTAACAGTGGTGCTTTTCTATCTGCTTGCACAAACATGATCAAAGAATCTGTCCTCTGTTTTGCTTCATGTGATTTTTTTTTAATTATTATTGTTATTATTTTCTTTTTTTTTTTTTTTTTTGGGTGGGTTGGGTTTGATTTGGGCTTTGCTTTGGGGTGTTTTGGCTGTTTTGTTTTTTTTCTAAATTGTGAACTCTTCCTGTATTCTGGCAAACGATGGAAAAAACTTGATTTAAGCAAACTAAAAGAAGCTGTTTCAGTTCCTCAGGCTTTAAAACAGTACTAATTAATAGTGGTATTAGTTGTGAATATGCATGTTGCAAAGCAAATTTTTAAAAATAAAGACAGGTTTATTTCAAGCAAGGGCCAAGGTGCTCAGAGGCCATTGTCATCACTCTGACTGTGCTTGTTCAGTGAAAAGCTGTGTTTATGGTAAGTGTAATTATCTAACACCTCAGATAGTATAATTGCAGCAAAAACTGTGCCAGACTCGTTGTGTCACTTGTGAAGATATTAACTGTGTGTCTTTGATCCCACAAAAATGAGCAAGTGAAGGTTCACGTCAAATCCTCCACACCCCCATTGCACATAGCTGGTGTTTGGAGACCTCTTTCTAAGACTAAGAACAGTTAACTGTCAGGTTGCTGTCCATCTCCCTGCTCAGTGAGGGAGAATATTTTTGGTGTATCTGTTCAAAGTTTCCATAGTTTTTCTGCCTTATGCACTAACTTGTTCTAATGTATTGGCTGTTGAGCTCTCTTTTAATAACTTCAGTGTTAACATCTTTATAGTCACTCATTAGGATCCAGCCTTCAGTATTTACTTGTCATTTAAGACATGATGGCTTGGATGCCTGTCAGGTATCTGGCATCCTTCATGAATATGTAGTAAGGCAGGCTGACAAGTCAGCTTTGGAAAGGCTTCAAGCAGGCTTTTTTTTTTTTTAATGTTACTATGGCAATAAGGACCTCTGTTGTGGTGTTTCCATATTCCTCTTCCTGAAAGCCTGGGGCTGACACACTGAAGGTGGGGAGGAAGACTCAGGTAACTTCATCATCAGTTGATCTGTTTCCATGACTCTCTTTCCAGTGAACTTTGTTACACATGAAACAGCCTCCTTAGTTTTAGCAGTCTGCAACAGGATTTCACCCTGTAGTTCTGTACTTGGACACAAACTAGATTAAAAAAGGGTAAGATATATATATTATTCTGAATTTCCAGAGTTGTCTACCTCTCTTAAGAGACTACAGTAGACTTTTCTTCAGTTAACGTGGTACATACAATGTTCTGTATGGTCATGCCTTAAAACCCAAACCAGGTGTCCCCACAACGTCAGTGTGTACCAGATGGAATAGGATGTGGGCTGCAGTGGCTCTAATAGCCAAGATTACAGCTTTCTCATGGCAGTGCTTTGCTTTGACTCGTATTTATTGTGCCTTATTTATTGTATTCTTTTTCCACGCTATATAATATCAAGCAGTTTTTCCCATCTTGCTGTCCATTTGCCTCCCACAAAGGCAGTAGAGTGGAGCTGGGGAGAACTGTGTGTTTTGAAGCCTTGCTGTTGCAGCACAGTGTAGTAACTGTGTGGAGGACCACACGTGAATATTTTCCACTGCAGTCCTAAGCTGTATTAGGAATGCTGAAGGGGGCTGTTAGTGCTCCCCTGGGCTGCATTTTGATTAACCACTTGACTACTACTTGAATTCTCCTAACACTGCATTGATTTCAGTAGCATTAATTGAACACAGCAGCACATCTGGTGTGAGGATGGACTAGCTATAGAAAAGTTAATTTTCTTTAAATCATACCAATGCCTTGCTACTGAAGTTTCTAAAATGTTAGTAGAAAGCATTTTGTGCTTTGAATTTAAAATCTTGAAACCTTTAGCTTATTTCACTGAACATGTTAATAGTGCTTTCAGCTCACACTGCAAATTCTCTCCTTAAATAAATCATACTAGCTGGAGATGAAAAATCTGAATTAAATTGAGAATGTGTTAGTAGGAGAAGAGAAAGGGGACCTTACACAATTTAAACCAGCCTTAACTACAGCACTGTGTCTAACCATAGATAACAGATTGCAGAACTGAAATAGAAAAGACAGATTTCCTTGAATTAAAGTAAGAATAGTACTTTTATTTAGTGATCAAAACCAGAAAGAGAGCAAATAGAGATAAAATTGGTGAATAGACTTGATCTGATACTACTCTGTCCTTTTAATACCAAGGAGTTTCCTGATTTTATGAGATCCAATGGGAAACACTTTGAGTTGAGCTATTATCCGTGCTGTAAGTTATAAAAAGATATTCTGATGCTTTTTTTGCATTAATCTAAAAAAAAATAAATAAATCTGTGTTTTAGCCTCAGGGTTCCCAAGTGTATAATCTTTTGTGTCATGAATTTTTAAGACATTTCCATTCTCTGAAGAATGAAGAGTTGGTCCTTAGCAGACTAGGTAGGTTGCTCCTGCCGCCACCATTTGCAGTGTCAGCAGTATTGTGGCTTTCCCATTTGCTTTAACAAATACTGCTCTTTTGAAACTTCTATGACAAATGTAATGCCTATCAAGCAGCAATCACTGCTGAGTAGCTAATTGTAATGGTTATTCATCTTACTTAGTGGATTATTTCCAGACTTCCTAACTGTCCGATGGAGAAAAATTGAAGCAGAATTTTTTAGCCTGTTACAAGGCACATTATTTGAAGGATGTGCAATGTAGGAAAACAGCAAACTATGTAAGTGGCTCCCACTATTGCTTATTTTTACTGCTTTGTTGAAGAGTAACTTGGAAGCAAACAAAAAATCTATTCCCTATCATGGATTGTGCTTTTAACCACACAGTTCTCTCTTGGATGTTGTTGACCTTCACTAGAGCAAGCAAATCCTCTAAGTGTGGACTATAATTGGAAGAGATGATGAAGACCTGTGCCTGAGAACCGGTAGAGAGAGCAGTGTGAAAGGCGTGGGACTACCACTGCTCATGAAGAGCAACAAAAGATCTTTTCCAGTGCAAGGTTAGGTGACTTAGCTTAAATCTGCCATGTCATCCATGCTAATGTGCCAGACTTTGCACTGGAATAGCTGATGATTGTTCACAACTTCAGTTTCACCTGCTGTGCACTAACGATCTCTGATGGAGGGCTGTGTATCTTTAAACAGCCACAGACATTTGCAAAGTGAACATATGGTTCTGTTCTAAATGTGAGGATGGAGTTTGTTAGTTATATATTGGATACCCCAGGACCTCACAAACGGTGAGGCACTGTATTTAAAGAGACTTTTTTGTATCTAGAGTTGCTTGGTGTTGAGTCAATATTTTCCATTCTTACCGGGATAATCTGCATGTAACAGCTGTGTGCTCCTAGGCTCACAATAGATGAGATGTGCATGACTTCAAAACTATGTACCTGTAGAACAGGAATTAATATCACGGCTCACGCAAAGCTTAGGAGGAAAAAAATGTGTATTAACTATTGTTGTTTTGTACTGACTTGGCAGCTGCAGTATTTCTAATTTTGGGGGTGTAAGTTCTAAATTTTGTCTGGGAAAAGAGATCTCAGAACTTGCATTTTAAATTACATATATCCTAATTAAGGAGAAAAGTCGTTGTGGTTTTCAATAAAAGTATATGGCTGGTGCAGGACGTGACTATTGGAAGAAGCCAGTTTTTATTGTTCAAGTAGATCTTGCAAAGAGAAGCATCCTATAAAACCTCGTGAACAGTGAACGGTAGCAAAGATCACCACCCATCTGCAAAAACACACTTTCATGCAGAAAATGTGTTTACACATGACAAAAGCAAACAGATAACGTAGACTACAGCTGTGTAGCGACCAAAAGTGAGGCCACTGTCTGTATCTTACTTTTTTTTTCTCCATCCTTCCTCTCCTTGGCAGGCCACGAGATAGCAATTAAAATGCAATACAGTATAAGTGATAGAATTGGCATGGTAGGTGTTTATGCTGTGAAGAATTACAGACTGTGCTAATGTATTACTCTGTACATAAGTATGGCACTTGTTCCCTGTACTTATGTATTACCTGATTATTTCTGTACTTCAGAAGAAGAGTGGATTTGCTTGATTAACCTTCTCTAGTAGAAAGCCATCACATGAGATAGCATATGTAGCATGAGATAGAATCTGTTTTTTTTTTAATTGACAAAGTTCATGGATCCTTCATGTTGACAAGCTATATGTTCCAATCAATAGAAAAGGCAGAAGAGCAGCTGCAGATTGAGTACTTTCCTACTTCTGACAAATAAGGACCGGAAGGATTAACATTAAGTCCATGACCATCTCACAGAGGAAGATCATTTAGCCCAGAGGAACCAGTGCAAAGCCTGCATCTTACACTTTTTAAGTCACTTTGCTAGGCTCTGCCAGCGGCACCTCCTGCAGATGCAGGCCTTGGGGGACTGTTGTTCCCACCTCTGTAGAGGCAATCAAAACAACTTTTTCAGTTTCAAGTAATACTTCTGGGCAAGAACTATTTTTAACTGATTTCACATCAGTGATCCAACCAAGAGTCAAGTGAATGGTAATGCTGGCATGGTGATCGGTGAGTTGTGACAGAGGAAAGGTACCTCATAAGAAGGCACTGTTAAGAGAGGAAAAGGTATGTGTAAATGCATTAATAACATCTTCTCTTTAAGGGTTTAATAATTGTCTCTGGCCTTTCTGAAAATTGCTAATTACAGTTGGCTGGTTCTATATATAATAACTATGAGGGGAAGCAAAAACCTTTGAGCATGGCAAGTATAACTGAAATTGATAGGAAGACTTGTTGAATAATACTGCCCAGACATTGAAAATTTTCAACCCTAAGTTCAGTTTGATCCTGAAAGTTGAGCTTTCCTGTGGTTGAACTGCATCTCTGAGTTATAGCATAGATTTCCAATGTCTTTTAATGTTTTAGGGAGATCTGAATTTGACATGCCTTATGAAAAGCTCTGTATTACTTTATAGTCAGGCTTACGACTTTGAAAGAAACCCAAACAAAACAAAAACAAATAATAAAAAAAAACCCAAACCAAAGAAAAACCACAACACAAAAAGAACAACCAACCAAACACAAAACAAAACTACAACAAACAGACAAAAAACACAGCAAGGAAAAAGCCCCCAAACTAGGAAAAAAAAGCTCACAGTTTAGACCATAAAGCTCCTCAGCCATTTTAATGTCATTATGATTACTGAAAATTCCATCATCTTAACAGTGCCCTTCTTTAATGAGTCCAGAGGAGGGCCACAAAAATGATCCAGGGACTGGAGCACCTCTGCTATGAGGATAGGCTCAGGAAGCTGGGATTGTTCAACCTGCAGAGGAGGAGACTCAGGGGGAACCTTTTAACTGCCTTCCAGTATCTGAAGGGAACCTACAGAAAGGCTGGAGAGGGACTTTCCACAAGAGTGACCAGCAATAGGACAAGGGGAAATGGTTTAAACTGAAGGAGAACAGGTTTAGACTGGATCTTAGGAAGAAGTTGTTCTGTACAAGGGTGGTGAGACTCTGGAATAGACTGTCCAGAGAAGTTGTGGATGCCGCCTCCTTGAAGGTGTTCAAAGACAGGTTGGATGAGACCTTCATCAACCCATTTGAGAGGCATCCCTGCCCATGGCAGGGAGGTTGGATTAGATGATCTCTGAGGTCCCTTCCAATCTAAGCCATTCTGTGATTCTCTGGTTTAAGGCAGATATGTTACTATTTGATCTCAAGCATGGATTTCAGTGTGATTCAAGTGGAAGGTCTGATTCCTGAACTCTACTAAATCAAAAAGTCCTATTGTTATCTAGCTGTATGGACTGAATTTAAAACATACTTTTAAATTGCTGATATCTGGATATTTGTATGCTCTTACTTAGAGCAGAAATCAGAGCCATAGATGTCAGGGGTCTAGTCTGCAAGAATCCTGTAAGGATAAGAAGATAGGAGAGTATTTTCAAAGTGCTCATTGATTTGAAATTACAAAGTCATCTTAAAAAGTACTTTGCTTCGGTGTTACTGTCATTGGCAGTAAAGCTCAGTTTGTCAAATTACTGCTGCTGCAGAGACTGCCAAATAAGTGTCTCCTTCCTGGCGTGATTCTTCTTTCCCTGTCCCCTGCATTTTGCAATGCTGCGCTCTCATTTAAAGTTTTATCTTTTAAATAAACCTTTTGCAAGAAAAAAAGACAAAACAAAACAAAAAAAGAAATATTTTTTTTGTATATCATACAGTGGTCTGACTTTTGTCCACTGATCTTGCTGCTACTCTATTCTAATGCTGCAGTCTTTCTTTTTTTACCCTTTCCCTCGGAGATCTCTAATTAGCATATTCTGGGTGAAATTGTGCACTGTAACTGCCATAGCTTGAACTGTTCCTAGGTTGATGGATGGATGGCTTTAATGATCTTGATTCTTACCCGTGGGAAAAGCCAGAAATGATGCAGGTATAATTTAGATAACTCTGGGATGAGGTACCTAAATTGAAAACCATACCCTTTGCTGCCTTTGGCATGAACCTCTCCACCACGATAGTAATTTTTCTTGCCTTAAAGGCCTGCATTAGAGGGTTCTTCTAAGTTCTTAGTCTCATCCTGGAGTTGATGTGGTAATGTCCTTTAAAACTGCTCATTTTCGCTTGATTGATGGGCTAGAATTGTTGTTCTGTGTTATACTCTTTAATGTGTTGCATAAAGCTAGAATGCTAAATAGTCAAATAGATAAAAAAGGAAAAAATCTTTGGGAGACCGGAGGAAATATTTCTCATGAGATGTGATGTAGTGCTACTTAGTTTCAAAATTAGATCATGTTGCAACGTTTATTAATTGGCTCATATATCTGATGCCAGGTTTTGGATCATGGGCATTTGATAAAAAGATAACAGAACTTGAAAAAATAGTTTTTATATGTAAGAGCAATATACATCCTATAAATGTTTGACAGTCAGAAACAAATTGTTGCAATGTAGTAGTTTTAAGCACACTTTGATTAGGAAGATATTTTGCTTTTTATTATTCCCAGTATGGATTAGCTTAATCTTTAAGTTTTCATAGACCAGGTTTTTGTAATTCAGCACTTTTACTGCAAGGCAGAGTTGAAATATTTGCAACTGTTTTCTTCCATAGTCAAAAGAAAGCACACAGTTTAAAGTTATAACAAACCTTACACAGCAGGACTCTTTAGTCAGTCTGGATTGTGGATTCATGAAAATAAAAGGAAGGATTCATTAGGCTATCTGTCAGAACTATAAAATAAAATTCAATTATGGCCTCTATTTCTCTTCAGATCTCATAAATGGAGCCCAAGAACAGTGTGAATTGCCTCCTATGGATGGTTTTCCTCACTGTGAAGGGAAAATAAAGGTAAATGAACTCTTTTTCATCTTATTATGTGTTCTGTTAAAAGCTGAATGTAAGCTGCAAGTGGTCACTACTCAGACAATACTGTAAGACAAGAGCAACTGGGTCAAAAAAGGATATTTAAGTGTGTGTCAGTCACTACAGCATTACTCACCTCATGCCTTTAATTCCACTGCTGCAATAAAAAATAAAGAGACATCCTATTAAGACAGGAATAAATTGCCACGTTATATTAAAATGCTGTATTATTTAATAAAATGCCTTTTTGTTAAAATTCTTTCTTGTCATTCAGAAACTTACTTCTCCTTTTGAAGAGCTCTCTTTTTCTTCCTTGCTACATGTCATCTGGAGTTCCCCTACCCCAGGACTGGGATTCTGTGTGTACCTCACTTAATCCAACCTTTCCTCTGTTTCAGCAAGACATTTGTTTATACTTCTTTCCCCTCTTTGCCAACAGCTCTATCCAGTTTTTCCCTTTCCCTTTCCTGTTTAAAGCATTCTGCCTCTTTGGTTGGGCTTTGCTTGGAAAAACAAAATAAAACAAAAGGAACCACAAGTCCAAACAAAAAAACCAGAACAAAACCCAACAAATCTGCAGGAATGGAATATTTGGGGTTTTGGTATTTTGTTGTTATTTTTTTGTTGGCTTAGGTTTTTTGCTTGTTTGTTTTTTCCAGGATAGATTTCTTTTAGTAGTGGATGACAAAAGTCACTACCAATTGCTGGTTACTTAAATTGTAATACTTGATAATGATATTCTTTCTGAAAGTGAAGAGAAATAACTACTAAAGTATATGCAAATTTTTGTTGCCTTTTTTCTCTAAATATAATTCTTAGACAATTGTATTTAGAAAAAAATAATCCCAATGTTTTAAATCTTTGTTCTGTGTTTTGATTAATTTTAACAAACAGGCTGCATATTGACTGTGTAATACATTATTTGAATATTAAAAGATGAATTGAAATGAATTAGTCACTTCTGCAGAAATGTCAGGTTCTTGGCATTATCGGGCAGATTTCAATCATCATAACTGAAATGACCTGTTAAATTCCAGAGCAAGTGTAACAGTGGGGGGCAATGCAGTCAGCTCCAGCCCTCCCATATGGCTAGACCCTGGTTATATTCTCCCTTTGATATTTGTCTCTGCTTGCCTGGCTGCCAGCTTGTATAAACTGTGCACATCTGGTACATAGTTACCAGCATCGCTGAATGCAGAGATGCAGGATGCTGCAAAAGAGTAATAACATTCCTTTCTTGCTATGTGTGATTTTTATCTGATTGGATACAGTCACGTGCAGCTTTTCTGCATTAGTTCTGAGTTCAGTGTGAAGTAGTATAGTGTTCTTCTGTGGTACTTCAACCTAACAGGCTGTCTTTTTGTTCTCTTCCAGTGGATGAAAGATATGTGGCGATCAGATCCCTGTTACGCAAGTTATGGTGTAGACGGGTCCACATGCTCCTTTTTTATTTACCTCAGTGAGGTCAGTAATCTTTTAATCTGTAGAAGGGGAACATCATAGTGCCTTCATATTTCTGATATCTGTTTTCAACCTGTTTTCTCAAAAGAAATCATCACTTTCTTCAGAAAAATTCTAGAAAGAGGAAAAAGCTATAAAACCAGAATTTTTATGATGTTGCTATTACTCTCAAATCCTCCAGGGGTTTTTAACCTGGAGAATGCTGATGTTTATAACTGAAGTGATGTAACCAGCAACTCCTTAGGGACTCCATCCTAGGAATCTTGTTAAACCAAAGTGTGAAGCTCAGGCATAGATCTTTGCCTCTGAATGCTTTTTCTCTTGCTTTCTAAATAGCTCCTGAGGTCATAATAGGGAGGCCTTTTAGGCGGTTTAGAATGCAAAATTTGGAAAGTGAAACTAGATCGATCCTACAGCCCGCTAAGCAGCATGGCCACTTTCTGCTTGGAGTCTGTTTGTGGAGTCTGTTAGAAGAAAACAAAAAACACCAAAAGTCCCATTTCTGAATGAAGTCACAGATATATTGGCTAAAGCTTTTGGGTGCCTATAGGAACCAAAGCCTGGTTTTGTACACAGCTGAGTAAATGCTCACCCTGGTGTGTTTTGCACAGATTTCCTGTTTCCTCAGGAACACTTGTTTTCCAGGAATGAATTTTGTTAATTAGTTGTTATGAGCTCCATTACTGGCTTATAGTGTGTGTGCCAGAAAATCAGGTGTATTTGATCACTTGACCTCTTTTTTCTTTTTACTACAATTTTGATAACTTACAATAACTGGTCTTGGAAGTAGTATTGATACCTAGTGGCTTACTGCTTGTAAAGAGCTGCAAGAGCCAACGTGGATGCAGGATTGCAAACTTAACAGTAATTTTGTACGTTCTGCTGGATTGAAGGGGTGGGACTGGGTTTTTAAATTACATATCTGAGATGAAAACAGTAAGTTGGATGTGATGTAAAGTATATCACTATTTATATCATATATACTGTATTTTTATATATTTATATAACATGTATGATAATGTCTTATGTAGGTAACTCGAGTTGTACTGAAAGCAGTTTTTGTTACTTGACTCAGCTGACTGTCACGGAACTTCTGGGGGCATTGCTTGAAGCAGCAGTAATAGTTAAACGCATATCCAAAACATGTCTGAAGAAATAAAAAAGACTGAGTTGAATCACAAATTTGACACATTCCATTGCTAGTACAAAGTGTTGACTTGTTTATGGGCTGTAAAGCTGGGGAAGGAAAAGATACAGGATGACTATATTATTTATCACGTTATTTATCGTAGAAGCTAGAGATACAGTTTCATAATCATCTAAAGTTGATCTAAGTTTTTACTGAAAGGTTGTGTTTTAGCATCACCAGAGTTACGTTTGCACATTATTATTCTTTCAACCAGCAGGTGCTTCATGCTTTTAATGCAGATGCAGAAAATTAATATACATGTCAACCGAATGTGAGAACCTAATATTCTTAAATGACATTTATTATTTTGGATTTCTGTTAAGTCACAGTATTTTCTGTGGAAAAACTTCCCTGATCATCAGTTTTGAAAACTCAGTTGATGCTGTTAGTTTCTTTCATAATTGATCTTTCAGCTCATCCTCATGGCAAAGTGCAAGCAGATTTACAAGTGCCAAATGCTTGTCTTTTCATGGGTCTAGGGATATGAAAGTTTTCGTCAAGCAGCAATATTGAATTTGGGCGACTTCTCATTTCATGATGGAACAGCAGTACAATTAATCTATGTGTATATTTGGTAACTTCAGACAAAGGTCTTGTACTTTGTTTTTTAAGTGTTTTCCCATGACAGAATGTAAAACTAATATTGGGTGAGCATGCTATTAACCTTGAGTTTAAATTTGGCATTCTTAATCCTATGATTAATTCTATGATTAATGCCTAGCAGCAGAGGTTGAAAGCTTAAACGTTTGCAAATGCAAGCATGAAATGAAATTCTAGTAACACTACAATGATGTGGATTTATGAGGTGTGTTGGCTGCTAAGGATAACTTGGAAATGCTGTTGTGAGAGTAATTTGTCAAAGTGGACAGTGATGAAGAGTTGACAGTTTATAGTGTGGTTGCACAGCTGAATGATAAATGTGTCTACAGAGCTCTCAAGTCAAAACTGCTGATTTAAAATATTAAAATGTATTAGGATACTGGAAGGATTTTTTTTTTTTTACTTTAAGGTTACAGTATATTGGAGAAAAATGGTTGTGTACACATGCTCTGTTTGAGAAGGCAATATATGCATCAAATTATGCATAACCTCAGTTTGAAAAGACAGACTATGCATCGAATTGCACGTGTCTCCTTTTGCTCTTACAGTTGTCTCTACAATCTACTGTGATGAGTGCCTGTGCTCTTTCATACCCTTTTGGGATCTGTTTTTTTTTCTGAAGCAGTTCAGTTTGGGCATTATGTTGCACTCATCTAGCACTCTTTGTATTACAACTTTAAACTTGTAAACAAAGGAGCCCAAAATGCTACATTTTGTTGTGCCATATGGGTCAGAACCACAGAGACACAAAGTAACTTGCCCCACAGTTTATGCAAAGGTCTAGAAACAAAGCATGGAATAAACCCCAGTCTTGGGGTACCTGTCATGTCCCCTTGTTATGTTTCCACCACATACATCTGCAAAATAGAAACAGCACAGTCAAAGTCGAGGCTGCCCCGGGTCCTCTCTTCTGAAGAGGCAGCACAAGAGCAGGCTGCTTGAGCAGAATGGAAGGCAAGTGTGGAAACAGAAGGGAAGCAAAAAGCAATCCAGCGCATTCAAGTTTATGTGTGTGTGTGTTTTATTTAAAGCTGCCCTTTCTCCAGACTTGCAGATAAAGCTGCAAGAATTTCTGCACTTCTGTCTTCCCGGTTCTGCTGCAGGCACTTCTGGTGGATGATATGCAACTGTGCAGTCCTCATAACACTCGAGTGTGCTGGAGCCGTTGAGGGCTGAAGGAGCCACAAATAGGCTTAATAGCAAAACCAGACTCAGATTCTCTTAAATAGCAGAGCAAGACAGATTTAGCTTAACTGGCTTTTCAATTTTTGCTACCTCGAATGACTAAGATTTCTAGATAGTAGGGACTTGATTCCTTTTCACTGTGATACAAACTTGCCCACTGAGAAGAGTTACTTTTCTTAAAACTTAGCATTTAGTTCTGAAAAAGCCAGTTGATAAGACTGTAATGTCACTTACATAGTTATAATTTTCACGAATAGTGTTACTGCTGAGGAGAAATGTGGGAAAAAAAAAAATTCTAGTCAGTACAAAAATATATTTTACTTCAAGATGTCAGCAACTGAAGAAGCTTTTAAAATGATCTTCTAGATATTTTTATATTCTTCCATTTCTCTAAAAGGCAGGTAGTCATCTTACACACCACACATTTTGTAGCACCTTTAAAATGACTACCTGTCACTGAGGAAATGCTAGACCAAATATAGGTATTATAGCTTCTAGAGCAGTTGAGAAAGTCACCTTCCCAATGGGAGCAGTTCTTTCATATCGAATTCTCGGGTGGCTTTTCTAAGTGAACATTATGAACTCTCTTCTGTGCTGCTTTTGTACTGCCTGATGAATTTAAAGAACTGCTAAACTCCTGTGCAACTTAACCTTGTGGAGCTAGCTACATATACTCTAGGCAGTGTTGTGTCTACTGAGATTCAAAAACAAGTAGGGAACATTTGACTTCTCAGGTGAACCTAGTTTCCTGAGCATGATCAAAGACTACCTAATGCATTTGACTGACATTGAATTCAGCACTAGGTACAAGAAGCACAGCTGTTCTTACTGAAAAATAGGACAGTACAAGGATAAATATAGTGTATTCTGAATATAGCTTAGCGTTTATATTACTCATCCAAAAAATGGTCAGTCTTCAAATCTGTAGTTCCCACTTCCCAACAGTTGTCTTTAGTCGTTAATCTGTAGTCTGATCTCACATCCTTCCAATTAAATCATGGGCATGACAGTGTAACGGTTGCTATGGAGAGAATAAAGTAGTGAAAGAAGTGATGATAACCCCATGAGAGAAAGGTTGTCCTGGAAATGGGAAAGAGGAGTCCTGGTTCCTTCTTCAGAGACAACTTCTGTGGTTTTTCTTAAATGATCAAATGAGACATATAAATAAATTGAAGAGCAGGATCCAAGCAAACACCACTGCCCTCCTTCCTCAAACTTAGGACTTGTTGTTTGTGGATGATCTGTACCTAAACAAATACAAAATTGAAGAATTTATATGTTTCTGATGGAGATTTCACCTAGACCATCAGCAGTGACAGAGAAAAGGTGTGTACGGGTGGAACAACACCAGATTTGGAACTGCATACTGCAGCCTTAGCACATGCTATATCATCTTCCTGTTTATAGTCATATACATACACATCTATACTAACATTTGTACATATACACATACTTTTTTAATTGTATGTTTTCTCTAATCACAAGTGTTCCTGGCCCCGGATAAGTTCAGCTCTAATGCTGTTGCATTTTCTGCAAACATTTTTGGTTTTTGCTGCTCTGCTCTGGTCAGACCTCACCTGGAATAATGCATCCAGCTCCGGAGCCCTCAGCACAGGAAGGACATGGACCTGATAGAGTGGGTCCAGAGGAAGGCCACAAGGATGATCAGTGGGCTGGAGCACTTCTCCTGTGAGGGCAGGCTGAGGGAGCTGGGATTGTTCAGCCTGGAGAAGGGGAAGGCTTAGGGGAGATCTAATAGCAAACTCTCAGTACCTGAAGGGAGGATATAAGAAGACTGGAAAGGGACAGTTTACAAAGGCCTGTAGTGAAAGGACGAGGGGCAATGGCTTTAAATTAGAGAAGGGTGGATTTAGATTGGATGTAAGGAAGAAGTTCTTTACCATGAAGGTGGCACAACATTTGAACAGGTTGCCCAGGGAGGTGGCTGAGGCCCCATCCCTGGAGACATTCAAGGTGGGGCTTGACAGAGCTCTTGAGCACCCTGCTCTAGTTGAAGATGTTTCTGCTCTCAGCAGGGGGGTTGGACTGGATGGCCTCTAGAGGTCCCATCTAACCCAGACAGTTCTATGTTTCTTTGATTAACTGATGTTCTGAACAACAGAACTTCTCTTGGCATTTTGCCTGTTTGTGGTATCACAGTGTTTCCATTTTGGGGGTGTGTATACTTCTGATCTTTTTTTGCCCAAGAATATGTGAAATTCATTATTAAAGTAATCCTTTGGCTGGTTTATGAGTCAGTATTTTCTTCTGGACTCCCACTTTCTCTCGTGTCAGTACATTAAATTAATAAAGTTTTTTTCTTATTTTCCCTTCCCATGGAATGTCAGGCTCATTGCCTTTATCACTGCTTTCTTGGTGCTCTTGTTAATTTTTATCTCCTTGTCTAGCAGCTCTTTGAGCCATTGAATCATAAAAATTAGTAGAATACTTTCCTTTTTCTGTAAGATAATGCCTGTGGGTTTTTCCCAGTGCATTTATCGGTACTGAAAATAATAAAAACAAGGGACATACAATGAATGAACCTAAAAATCCTCTGGTGAGTTAAGTTGGTCTTTCCAATGAAAAGAGGAGTTGACAATATTGGTAAAGAAAAATGAGTGTTAGACCAACAGTGTACTCTGATACACTTTGAGTCTACCCCTTAAGTGTTTATCTGTGATTAGAATTACTCTAATTAATGTGGAGTAAAGGGAGTATTTCTACCAGCACAGAAGAGTTTGGGTTTTCAGTCGATGAGGCATGCAGCTAGCTGTCCTTGGCAGCTCTGGTAAATCTTCAGTTGGTTTAGGATGCCCGATGGTGCAATGAGAGATACATGAAGCCCAAAAAAGGGGCATGTACAGTAGTCCTTGAAATGTCATATCTTAATTTAGATCAGTTTTAATGATAGAAGAATTCAAAATTATTTGTACTACTTAAAAAAGGAGATTTGGGCTATGCATGATAAGTAATAAAGTAATACGGAGCTTGCAATTCTTTTCTACCAGTGATTCTACAACTTATATTAGTACAAGTTAGAATTGTTAATTGCTACAATTTTTAGTATGTTTCTAGATTTGGAGACCACTGAAGAATCAGATGTTTTCAGATGAGGTTGACCAAGTCACTTCTTTCAAATGTTGTATTAAATACACAGAGTAGATTGTCATAGCATTCAAATTGTTTTTGAGGATCCTAAACTTGATACATCTCTCCTCCTTAACTGAGGTTATGATGTCTATTAATTTATTTGCATGTGATTGGTTTTCTAACCAATCATTTGTTATGATCTTAAGCTTTTAATCTCTAATGCTTCAGGCTTACTGCAGCATGATTAAGCTAAAATTATGTTTTGACAAGTCTATGACTGGAGGAACCATAAGAGCAACTCTGACTACTAATTCTCTCGCAACTGCCAGAGTTGTGAACTTAATCAGTGCTGATGGGGTGTCTTAGCTGGCCTATAAAATTTTGCCCTTCTCCCTTTTCACAGTACGCTTATTGGTTTTGTTTTCATGGGTTTGCCTCCAACAGTGAGATTCCTACTTCCCTGAAGTAAATGGTCTAATTTAAGGCACATGAGTAATAAAGATTCTACAGCACAAGATCATTCCCTAGGGAGAGCATGGGATCCATACATTTGTATTTATTTGTAGTTTCTTCCCTAACTACTAACTCAGTTACTTTTTTTGTTTGGTGTGTGTTTGTGTTTTTTCCCTAGTAGATGATAGTAAAAGTATTGCATTTGCACTGATTATATTTGTCTAAGAATTACAAGTATTAGTACTTTTGGGTGTTGTTACTTACATAATAATTATGTTACTTATACCCTTGAAATAGTGTGGTTTGGGTTTTATTCTTCTTTCAACTTTTTTGTCTAGATTGATACAAGATAGAACTATGATCCTAGGGTTTTTATATAAAGCTTTTTCTCTCTATAAAGGTATTCTAGGGAGGTGGGACGTTCCAAAATAACATATAGCTCTTAAAGTTATAAGCATAAAACCACTAATGCTTTTTGAAAACATTTATGAACTGCTCAGAGAGACTTTGTTTAGAGCATTTTACAGCTGACCTCTGTCTTGAACGAGTTTTATCTTCTGTATTCATTATGATGAATGAATATCTAAATGTGACTTACGGTTGCAAATTTGCAAGGTTAAAATAGTACTGAATAGCAAAAAGCCTTCTTAAGCTTTTCTGAACAAAAAAAAATAAATGTCTGCAGTGATTTGCTAATCAGCTGATGCTTTAAGCCATAGAAAGGTGTAATATAAAGACAGATATTTTGGTAGCCTAGATGCAAGTAGAATACAATTATTTATTTTCATGGGATTGTTTTACAGGTTGAAAACTGGTGTCCTCGTTTACCCTGGAGAGCAAAAAATCCCAATGAAGAAACTGATCAAAAAACAGTGGTAAGAGCAATGTTAAAACATGAGAAATAATTCATACCAGTGATTCCCACAAAAGATCCCAGAAACCTGTGCCACATAAATGCTAATACGGCTACTGGTTTTATTCCTCCAATCTTTAAAACTGAAGGGAAACATCCTTGATTGTATATCTGTAGCTCATCATGTGTTTTCTCCAGTCATTGCATTACACTGCAGTCTTGGTGGTAGATTTAAAAACATTTTTGTGTTTAAATTTATGAAATATTGTACATAGATACTGAGAAAAATCACAAATCCATAGACAGCTCACATTAAGAGCCCATATATGAAACTGTCTCATAAATCTGGGCCTTATAAAGAAAGATGACATAATGGAAGAGAATTATATACATTTCAATTTTGTAGTAATGTTTTGATTACTCCTAATTTTTTTCCAGGTAAAAACTCAAGAGTATACAGTTTTTTGTGAACTGTTATAGACTAATTATGTAGCCCTTAGGTATTTTAAAGATAAAGGGTGGGTTATCTATGAATACTGTTTGCGTAATTTAGATACAGCCTGTCTCATTTTGTAGAATAAATTGTTCTTAGATAAGTGTTGCTTTAAATTGAATGTTTTCTTTAAAATTCATACTCTAGTCATGTTTCTTCCTTCATGATGTAATAGGAGGCTATACTGTATTTGGAAAATTCATGATGCACGTGAATCTTCAGCACACTGTTCTAATTTTATATTGTGTTTTAGAGATATTTTGAAGCACATGAACAAAACTAAATCTTATATTGCAGACATAAATACATTGTGAAACATTGCAAACATATTCTGGGTCTACTAAATAGTAGTAATAAAAAATAACAGTAATTTATTCAGTTTATTAATGTCTCATTAAAGATATCTTAAATAACTGAACTAAAATCTCGACTTTAGCATTAGGAGTATATGTTTTTTATGTGATGAATGTAAGGCACAGAGTTCATCTTTGAGAATTCTTTTCACTTCTGGAAAGTACATCGTTAGAAGAATAATTAATGTTTTGGGGATTTTTAAATGCTTTCCTTGAAGGCTGAAATTCGTATCGACTTTGATAATCTCTACAAAATGATGTCAAGACATGAGGAGTTCAGGTGGATGATGTTACGCATCAGACGAATGGCTGATACCTGGATTGAAGCAATTAAATCACTTGCAGAAAAACAAAATTTGGAGAAGAGAAAACGAAAAAAGGTAAATATAAATGTCAAAAAGGTAAATACAGAAGCAGTACTGTCCTTCCTAGGCAGTTCTGATGAGATGTTCTAGTGCTTATTCTTTGCTTTTGAAAGCCCTTTGAGATTGCTCTGTAGAACAAAGGACAATTTTGTTTTAATATATCCAGTTCAGTTCTGGAAGATGCAGGAGATTGGAACAAGGGAATGAGGGAAGAGGTATTTGGTGTTTGGGATTTTTTATGCTTTGCACTGTATGTACCCACATTCAGATAACAGTCCATGTATGTAGTGAAGTGTTTGGAGCTCGACTTGTGTGCTTCCTTAGAAAGGAAAGCACAAATTTTGAGGAACTGCAGAGAAAACTCTCCTCCAGGGGCAATAGAGAGGAGAGGTTTGGAAAGCATCCTGTTATGCAGTTGTTTCAAGTTCTTAATGGCTTCTTCACAACAGTGTACCCTTCCTTAACTGTACTGTCTTGCATAAACAAGTATATCCTACTTGAGAATGTAAGTAGTTATTCATTCAATGTAAATCATGTGAGTCATAACCTTCTGTGCAGAATGACAGATGATCGTGTGTATAATGCCAGTTTTGGAGGTTTTATTTACTTGCTGATCTTGTGGCAGATGACAGTGCAAAGCAGCACAGTAACATTTGTGTAATTGCTGTTCTAGGGATTGCCTGATTAATGTCGATAGTTGCCTGAATGTCTTAATGTCTGGTTGCCTGATTAATGTCGATAACATAAGACTTTCCTTTCTAGATTCTTGTTCATCTGGGGCTTTTGACAAAAGAATCTGGATTCAAGATTGCAGAAAATGCGTTTAGCGGTGGCCCACTTGGTGAATTAGTCCAGTGGAGTGATTTAATTACATCTCTCTACTTACTGGGCCATGACATCAGGATTTCAGCTTCACTGGCAGAGCTCAAGGAGTAAGGAGATTACTTTCACTTTTGAAACTGGAGTACAAAAAAAAATGAATTGTAAATTCTTGAAGCTTCTGTTAACAGTGTATAATTTCTTGAAGCATAAAATGAAAGTAATAATTCACTAAACACTTGATAAGATTATTTTCATGAGCTAAGTATATGTGCTATGAAAAGGATAATGTATTTTCATGGTAGCTTCAGGCTCCTGAGACTTCATAAATGAATGTTGTAAAATTCAAACTAAGCAGCTTATTCTTTGATGTTCCAGGTGCTTTAACCAGCTGCAACAGGAAATGTTACAGACTAGACTCATTCTGAGTCCTCTTCTTCAGTGTCTGCTATTCTTCATTCAGTATCTCATTTGTAAATAAAGATTAAAATCCTTTAAACACATTACTTTTGGTGTAGCTAATTGCTTATGTTAGGTCAGATTGCTACCATAGTCATTTTTGTCTTGCTTTGCAGGCTAGTTCAGCAGAATGCATAAAACATCTCTTTCAGGCTTAAGCAAATAGACATTTTCTGTAGCTTTCATTTTTTTTCTAACAAACATGACAGCATCATTTAGTAGAGAGCTCTTATACTAAAATGCTGTCAATAGAAGTCAGAAATTAATTCAAATAATTTCAAAGCACACTATTTTTAAACATTTCGACCGTATTACTCTCTTGTTTAAACCAGATGAGGGTTTTAGTTGAAAATTAGCACTTTACTGATTTATAAATGTTTCTTTAATAAATGATGAGCATCTTTAGCATTTGAATGTTTTTACATGGTTCCAGATTTGGAAAATATAAGAGTAAACCTTTTTTGGAAAGAGGAATTAGTGGTATAAATAGCATTACAGCATCTGTTCAAGGTATTTGGAAAGTAATACTTTCCCATATTCATTCTTCCTTTCTTTCTTTCTTCAGGATTATGAAGAAGGTTGTAGGTAACAGATCTGGCTGCCCTACCCAGGGGGATAAAGTTGTAGAACTCATTTACATTGATATTGTGGGACTCACTCAGTTTAAGAAAACCCTTGGTCCATCATGGGTACATTACCAGTAAGTATAACACTTACTTGACCTCTTAACTGCTTTGTTAAAGAGCTTTTGTTGAGTAACGTGTGTCAAAATACTGAGGTGAGTACATTCATGTGCATTAAGCATTTAACACTGGAAAACAACACTGAAAATACAGTTCTCTTTGCTTTTACTTTTAGGAATAAAGGGTCTTTTACCTATTTGCTGCATACCATCTTTATCCCCAGCAAATTTCTTGGATACAAGCAATTTGGTCTTAACAAATTATATTATCTTGTTGAATCATTATCTTTGTCTTTCTTTCCCTCCCTTCTTTACATCCCCTCCCTTTTGTTCTGTAAATTAGTAGATCAGCTGAGTGATTATTAGATTTTGTTGTAGATCTGGAATACCAAAGGCATGTTCTGCTTGTCTGTGTTTATAGCTGTACTGGATTAATGGTTGTGGAGATTTACCTGTCCTAATTGTATTGCCCAACAACCTCAAGGCAATTTTTTCTGCTCCATCCCTTAAGGTTCTGGACAGACAGTTGTTTTCGGGGGCGAGTCTGAAATGTAAACTGCAGTTACTGTTGCTTCTGTAATCTATAAGCATCTGTCCATTAGAAATGGAAGATAGCAGTCACAGGAAATGACTTTGTATAGCCTTCTCGATGTCTGCACTTTTAGACCTACATATCTGTTTGTCAATAACTTTAAATCAGCAAGCCTCCTATGTGTTGTGCAACTACATATCAGCATGAAATAAAACCAAATCTAAATTACTGACTTTGGTTGGTTGGGTTTTTTTTTCTGTACTTAATTGAATTAGCTGTGTTTTCATGATCCATAAAGTCCAGTAAATCCTTCTTGAAGGAAGGTATTGAAAGGTGTTCACTGCAGGTAGAAAATTTTTTTCTGTCAACCTCAGGATTTGCTAGAGCAGTGGATCTTTTCAGTGTAATTTTAAATGAGTACTGTGATCAGCGTTGCAGATTAGATTACTCTTAATCTCTTTTTTGAAGCAGAGGAGTAAATGGATATTCTGATTTTTAGGAGCCTCCTAATAAAGATAATCCCATTTTCTCCTGAGATACAGTTGGTTGTCTGCCTGCCAGATGTAACCGTCACTAGGCAATCACATACAGTATTGTGGTCAGGATATAAAACCATACTTAAAAATTTTAAAAGTTCCTTCCATTTTGCTTTCCGTTTCCTATTTGGTATATTCTGTAATGAGGATAGAGAAATATACCATGAAATTGAGATTATTAGATTAGCTCTTCAATTTTTCTTGCTTATTTCATGAATTATTACATCTTAAGTTGTCGATCTCCTTTTCCTTGATGCCTGATTTGTGGTAATGACTTGTTTTCTGGTTTAGGAGAGCAGAATTAAATTTAATTCTAAATAAATACCTTATGTAGTATAGTAAGTTTTGTTAGGCTTTTGAGGAGAAAACAAATTCTAAAGCTTCTATTCTACAATATTGGATTTCATGGAATGGAAGGGGACCTCATCTGATCCATAGCCTTGCTGAAGAGTAGATCAGTTGTATTAGACTTTCTTGAGAGATTCTTGACTAATCTTTTACTGAAGACTGCAAAAGAAGCCCCAGCCACTGTTTTATATTATTAGACTTTTCTTTAAAGTGTTTTTCTTGGCCTGTTTTCTTGCAAACTGCCCATTACTGCTTATTCTGGTATGGTTCTGGGGAATAAATTGCTTCCTTCCCTTCTCTGCCAACCTCTAGAAAGACTATCTTTTATACTCCTTTTCATTCAATTTGTTTTTCTTCAAAATAAGTTTGGGTTCATTCCTTATAACTCAAGTTTTGTACTTGAGTAGACCTTTCCTCAAATTTGTTATGTTTGGTGGGAATCTCATTTACTTGACATTGTTTTTCAAGTTCAGCGTACAAAATGGGTCCTGAGTCTAGAAGACACTGCCAGAATTGATTAGAGCAGAAGAATTAATTCATAGCTCCATGCATGCTATCTCCTGTTTGAGGATCCTCTTGCAATTTTTTTTCTCCTCTTTGCATCATGAGCTACCTTATCAATTTTGTCATCAAAATATTTTTAAGTTAAAAATGTTAAGTCCAGTACAGAAGCGTAATGACATGGTTTTGTTTAATTCATTCCAGTTAAATGAACGCTACCACAAATAAAGCTACCTTTGAGCCCTTGTTCTTTATAAAATTGGCCTTTTCACTTATTTATATTTAATGTCCATAGGAATTATGCTTTGTCTTGAAAGAAGTGTTTTGCTGTGTGCCATATAGTATTTCAGCAGACACGTGCAGGTCAGCCTAGTCTGGTTTGTGCAGACCAGATTGAAATAAAAAGAACTTAAAACTTGTTTATTCACTTCAGATCGGTATAGAGAGGTAAAATAAGCCTCTGCCTTCAGAACAGTCTCTTGATAAGAACACTGTATATAATCTTTATGAGTGAAGTTGAGCCCTGAGGAAATTTTTGGTAATTGTAAATCAGGTTTCTAGAACTGCTAGCTCTAAAGAATGACCCTGCTGCTCTGAAATACTGTTTTGGACATCCAAGATCTCTAGCACCAATGACTTTTGGTACTATGTCCTTTATCTATGGCATAATTGGTGCTGTAAATAGCACAAATATAGCAAAACAGATCTCATTTTCAAGCAGAAGAATGCCTGGACATGCTGTATTTTTCAGTTCTGAAGTCTGGATATTTGAATGCAATTTATGTGCAATGAAGCAAGATAAAAATTAGTTGCTTAATATAGTTTGAGGAGTGCAGCTCATTGCCTTTCTTAGCACTCATCCTCCATACAGCATGTAAGAATCTGTTATTTTTTTTCATTTCTCTACAGTCTCTCTGGTAATGACTCATTCCCATATGCCAAAAATCCAACTGGCTTTATTCTTGAACTAAATTAACATGACAGTTATCCTGAAAAATGAGCAACATTCCTGCTTCTTACATGTTCTCTCGAATACATCTGTTTTAGGAGGGTTATTTTCAGTCTACATTTTTACACTTTAAATGCAAGTATTGGGTGGCCTGAAAGTTAATGTGTGTGTCTGCAAGGACTTCAGTAGGCAGATAGGAGCTGCTTGTGATCTGAGCTGGCTGCACATAAGCCAGGACAGTCTTGAATCCGTGTATCTGTGCTGGCAGATTGCTCAGCCTGACCTCAGTGCACCTACAGAGCTTCCAAACCAGAACTGGTTGAGTTTTGACCAACTTGGTCCCAGGAAGATATGTGCAGCCACTGCGTGTATGTACCCTCTATGGAACAGTTTATGCTGGCATCAGCACTCATTGGTGACAGTGATGGGTACTGCTGGGCAGAGGTGAAGTAGATGTAAGTAGAGAAGAATTACAACCTCAGGTGGGAGATGGATATAAATAATTCTACTAGGACAGCCCAGTTAAGATTGTGCCCAGTACTTATGGAAGAGCATTCATTTTAAAAATGGTGATAATCCAGGGTTACTTTTGTCTAATTTTTTTTTTTTTATGAGCTTTAAAATATGCTAAAAAGAAAGACTAACATGGATGTTTCTGTGAGCAGTTTTCCTACCCACCAGTCCTCTTCTTAATAATTCAGTGAACAGACTGATCCGTTTGACACCAATTCCAAGGCATAATGCAATTCTCTGTAATTTCCCTACTAAAGCTAGGTGACATTTTAGGAAGGAATGGAGAATGGAGGAGAAAATTGAAGTTAAAGTAACACTAATTTAACATTTTTATTTAAAATATATCCTTGATTTAAAAAGTATTTTGTTCTGCCATTTTCAGAACTAATTATTTCACTTTAGAAAAACACTAAAACACTATGAAAAATTAACTTTTTGGTTTAAAGTACTTTAATTGAATGAGATTCAAACCATGAAGCGAAACAAATGGAGAGCATAGTACTTGGGCAGGCAACTCTCCATCATAGAAACTTGGCATATGTTTCCACATATGTTAAAATATCATTTCAGCATAACTGACATTAATTACATTAATTTCTAAATTTTAGATCTTTACACATTCCTTTCTGATGTATTTCAGGAATTAGGTTCATAGGTTGAACCTATGATCTCTCATACCATTTCTGCACATGCTTGCACTTTCTGCTGTGAACAATTAATTCCATATACCTTACATCTGAATACAGGAAAATGAAAGGAAACAAAGCACTTGGAGATGATCATGTGTGATGTAGTGCTCCTCACTTATATAATTTGACAAACTCCAGTAATGTTTCAGTTTTTCAATAGCTTTCACCTAGTTTTTATTCCCTTGTACTCAAGTACCTGGCCAAAAGCTGTGTATTTGATAAGAATTTTGTTTTAAGGCTTGCCAAGAAATAAGAGGGCTTTTATTACTGAATGATTCATCAGTGCAGGAGTTGTTTTGGTCCTGCTGGAGTATTTTGTATGATGGAGAGATAATTGCCACTGTTGTAAAATATTTTCATTGAGAACAGTTGACATAAAACACTGCACAGAAACTGATCTGTCAGCTTTGTTGTTTGGTGAATCATAATGTGTTGTATATTTTGACTTTCTTTTTGTTCAAAAGATCTCCGTGAAGATTAAAAAAAAATCACAGAGTAAATTTGCTCTGTTTGTATTTTCCAATACAAAGGTGGCATTTCATATGAGAGTTTAAAAAGTTGATGGTTTATTTCTATTTCCCAGTTTAATGGATACTTTAGGTAAAGGAGCAACATAGAAGAAATATGTAAACACATTTTGGGGATTAAATTCTTTCATCTTTTAAAGCTGAAAAATGTTTGGAGCTAAGTTCTTTAACTTTCGGGGGGTTAAGAATTTTTCACTTTTTTAAGCCCAAATCCTGGTGTTTTACTGAACAGAGTGCATATGGGCTTGGAGCACAAGCAATGATGAAGACTGGGAGATAACAGCTATTTGTAATAGCAACTTTTGCAGCTACCTCCCTTTTTTGCCCCTCATGAGATTGTGTCTCTTCCTTAGCACATATAAGCGCAGTGATACACTGTGCAGTGGTAAGAATTCTTGTCTTTATAACATTGTGCCACATGATGCCCAGGCAGGTGGTGGGGTGTCCATCCCTGCAGGTATTTAAAGGACATGTAGGTGAGGTACTTGGGGAACATGGTTCATTGGTGGACTTGGCATTAATGGTTGGGCTTGGCATTAATGGTTGATGATCTTGAAGGTTTTTTCCAAACAAAATGATTCTGATTCTGTGATGTAGGAACAAGTTCTATATAAGTCTTTTATGAAAATTTTGTTTGTGGAGGGCTGAGGAATAGTAGAGTCAGCAGCTTTGGAGCCATATAATCCAATTAATTTGCAGTAGAGCCAGTGGTCTGTGTGATGGCCACAGAGTTCTGTCCAAGCCATATCAAAGGTTTGGCAGGCTGCACTTTGGAAGCATAACTTCTAGAATCATTACTCTAGGATTTGTGCCGCCGCCTTCATACTGAGACTTTTGCTGTCTTTTTGATAGGCACCTACTCGTAAATGAAGTAATTTATTTTTTTTCCCAAGAAATTAGTAGGACTTTAAATAAAGGACCGAGTGTGATTCTCTCATCCGAGGCCCTTTGTAATCCAGTGCCGAGGTTTTGCTCTGTTGTAGACTGCTCGTTGCAGACATTTGACTTAAATGTTTTTTCTTCAAAAGTCCATGAGAAAATATTTCATAAACAAATAAATGGTCTGTTTGACTGCAAGCATTTGGCAAGTTAAACTGTCTTCAGTGCTTCTTCAGTAGGTATAATTGACCCAAAAGTCAAAACCTGAAGACTAAATATGATTGTCTGAAGACAAAGTACTATTCTGCTCTGATCTTCTTGGCATGTGGCCCTTGGCTTTGTATTTGATTTCGTGGTAATGGGTGAGAACATCAGAAAATAGATGAAGAATGCTCTCTTCTCCTGCCTAAATTCTACTTCAGAGCTCCAGGAATGTAGGTGACCACAGCAGCATTCCCATAAGCTCTGCTTGGATGTTAATGCATAACTTATTCTAAAGGAGCAAAGAAACCCAAAATAAGCTTCAGGGCTGCTATTTGGATGTCTAAAATATCCTTGAATTTGCTGATTGTAATGTCTTTGTGAATGTGACATGAACAGAAATATTTGAAATTAAAATGTACTCTCAGTTTATAGATCGTCCACTGCTGCAAACAAAACCACATCTTCTCAATTATTATATCTATCCATCTATACACATGCACATGTGCCTATAGATTTTTTTTTTTTCCTTCTTTCAGGTGTATGCTAAGAGTTCTGGATTCCTTTGGAACCGAACCAGAGTTTAACCATGCCCATTATGCCCAGTCTAAAGGCCACAAGACACCATGGGGAAAGTGGAACCTTAATCCACAACAGTTTTACACAATGTTCCGTAAGTACCCCTTGTGTTAATTAATAATTTGGAGCTTTAAGAAGGAATGCTGTCATTGAGAAGTTTTGTATTATGAAAGACAAGTTCATAGTTTAATAAAATGCATCTACTAAATGGGCAGAATCATGTCAGTAAGTGTATGTAGACTATGCAAAAGCTGTATCGTGCTTCCATCCAGCAATCAAGAAATAACAATGTCAACTTAATAGAAATAATGGTAGGGAACTTTATTCTCAGGGTACCTGTGCCATTTCCTTTAAGTGTCAGAGAGATTGCTTTTGTTAGTTTTGCCTTCTCTAATCCTGCTATGGAGCAGTAAGTTTTTGAGGAACTTGCTAGATGGCATTTTTATAAACTACACTCTCGCATGTCATCACGTTAGACTGAAGTTTGTTACTATGGTAACTGTGTTGTTTTTCTGCTTTTTCTCCTACAACAACTGAATAGCACACTGCCTTTCCTGTTGCTTTACGTTCAAGATTAATAAACTAAAACTCAGTAAAACCAGGGTTTTGTTTCCCCTTTTTCATAGATTTTTCAAAATTTTCTGTTAACTTTGTTTCATGTGGTGAGCATTCATCCTGAGGTGAGCTGATTCACATTTATTTGCCAGCAATGTACTATTAAAAACAAGTAGCAGATTTCAGCATTGCTGTTGACCTTTGAAGCACTGTTAAATACCTTCCTAAAAACGAAACAGGACACAAAAATAATACAAATTCTATATAAATTGGGTCAGATTAAATTATTGCTGTGACCTAATTTATCCCTAGTCTTTGACTTTATGGCACTAGGCTTTAGAATCAAAAGATCTTTCTTATGCATGTTGTAGTAGAAGTTCATTTCTGCACTCTGAAAGGTGTGGAAAGATTGACTACTGCCAGCTAGCCTGAGTATAAGTGGGGCTTAGGAATGAGGAAAATGCTTGCTGTTGTGTGCAGCAACTTCTCAGCTCAAGAATGCAAAGAAACACTTGCTGGTGACCAGCTTGATTTCCAAAGTTTGGTGGTGGTCCCTGTGTAAGGCTAAGGGTGGGGAATGCACTGTTCTATCTCACCAGACTTCCTCAGTGAAGTCTTTCAAACTTTTCAGCTTTTCATAGCAGAACTATCTATGCTGCTGGCTGGCTGGCGTGCTTCTGATTTCAGTTGCCTGTAAAATTCTCAAGAGAGGAATATTTTGTCTGTCAACATTTGCTGTCCAAGTTTTTCCAGAGAAATATAAGCGAAGGTTGTTCAAAAGAGAAGAAGCTGTATTCACAGTTGTTGCGAAGCAAGTAATGAAATGTGGTGGTGAAATGTAACTTGGAAGTGGTTGCAGAGTTTGTGTCTGGACTTCAGTAAACAGCACGTGTTCTGTATCCACACAAATGGCCAGTATTTATTGGTTATGTCCTAAATGGAAAAGGAGCTGAAATCTCAAATTGTGCTGTATTTAAGTAGTCCAGCTGTTGGGAAATTAGTGTGTGATAGCATAGCATACTGTTCAAGATAGCACTAGGAACAATGATGAACTTTCAGGAAAACTGGTGCTTGAATACTTGGGGTACAGCTGTGTGCTGCATGTGGACAGGTGCACCCTTTGCTGGTTTAAAAACTGTCTGGACGACTGGGCACAAGAGAGTGGTTTGAATGGTGCCGCATCCAGTTGGTGTCCCGTGACCAGTGGTGTCCCCCAGGGATCAGTACTGGGCCGAGTTCTGTTCATCATCTTTATTGCTGACCTGGATGAGGGGATTGAGTGTACCTTTAGTAAATTTGTGGATGACACTAAGTTGTGGGGAGTGTCTATCTGCTGGAGGGTCGGGAGATGCTGCAGAGGGACGTGGGCAGGCTTAGTCAATGGGCTGAGGCCAGTAATATGAGGTTCAACAAGACCAAGTACAGGGCCTTGCACTTTGGCCACAGTAACCGCATGCAGCGCTACAGGCTGGGTGATGAGTGCTGCAGAGCGGCCTGGCAGAGAGNAGTACTTAAAGGGACCTGTCAGAAAGATAGGGACACACTTTTTAGCAGGGCCTGTTGTGATAAGCCAAGGGGTGTTGCTTTTAAACAAAAAGTGGAAGATTTAGACTAGAGATAAGGAAGACATTTTTTACACTGAGGGTTGTGAGACCCTGGCCCGGGTTGCCCAGAAAGGTGGTAGATACCCCATTCCTGGAACTATTCCAGGTGAGGTTGGTCAGGGCTCCTGGCAACCTGCTTTGGTTGCAGCTGTCCCTGCTCCCTGCAGGGGTTTGGACTAGATGACCTTGAAGGGTCCCTTCCAACTCAAACCATTCTGTGTGTGCACTCCTCAGTCCCACTCCATGAAATGCAAAAGAAAGTCAATCTTGTCCATAGAGAAGGCCTCTGTTGTAGCAGTATAGACTACTGCTATAGGCTCTTGTTCGTAGCAAATCACTTTGTAATGAATTTTTCAGAAGAGTATGACTATATTGGAATTTCAATAAATTTCAATAAATAACCATTTCCAATTTCTACTGCTGGAAATGAGTGAGGGTTTTCCTTTGCAGGCAAAGTGGTAAATAGATTGCGAGCAAACTCATTCTCAAGCATGAGTGATTCCAGCGCTATAGATTATTCAAGGATTTTGCTTCTTGTACTGGGTGCAGAAGAATCAGCATTTTTTGCGATACTTAAAGTTGTTTTTGTTTTTTTTGTACTTTACTGCAGAGATAGCACCATCTTTATGGGGTTGTGATTAAAAGTGCATGCTATGCATCAGTAAAGATTTTATGACAGATTGGAACCCTGGCCAGCTTCCCAAGATCCCCAGACTCTATTATGTTTTAAGAACTCTGATTATAAGGGCAGAAAATTATTACTGAGCAACAAGGAAGGCATAGTCAAACCTGTGGCACATTACCAAAAGCTTGACTGTTCTCTGAGCTTTCCAGAAGCACAAGGGGGTTTTCCCCTTTTTTTTTTTTTTTTTTAAATTCTTTTATACAAAATAACAGCACTGGATGCATATTACCAAATGCATATTGACAGAAGCTTGACTTTTCTCTGAGCTTTCCAGAAGCACAAGCGTTTCCCCCACACACTTTTAGTAAGTTTTTTATTTAAATTATTTTATGCAAAATAACAGCACTGATACCTTTAAAACTGCATGGTCTTGCTTAAAAATCCATCTGTCCATCTGACCTCTTCCTGTCAGTGGTGTTTGAGGCACTGAATTCCACCAGTTCCAAGAGCTAACTTTAACAAAGGTTTATTTTTCTTTTGAGTACATACTGCCTTGCCTCTCCTTTGAACGCCAGCTCTCACCCATCAAAAGATACGAAAGGATGGAAAAATGCCCCTTTTCAGACATATTTGCAATGTGCCATTTAGTATGCTAAATTCTGTAAAGTCCTTGGGTCTGAGTGAGTGCCTGGCTGTTGCTGAGGCTTTTTTTTTCTGAAAAAGAGGAATTGTCATTTGAAAGACTAAGTGTAATGGCAGAGGGGAGTGCACACTGTTATGATTTCTCTGTTTTCCTGCATTATCCAGTTGAATGACTGTCAGGAATCAAAAAGCAAAAACTTATTGCAATAGAGTTGGTTTTTTTTTCCTAACTTTAATGACTGTAGGTTTAACATTGCATGTGCAAGTGCCTGGAGTGTTGACTTTGTGGGTATTTTTGTTAGAGTTTTTTTAACTTTACAAAATGTGCCTAGTAAGTTGTCAGATGTATGCCAGAATTTAAAAGGGAGACTTACAGAGTTGATCCTAGTGTTTATTGCAGCCTACTTCTTTGGAAAGAAGGCTGTGTGAGATTTAGCTGATGAGGCCATAGCTTGTGAGGCTATGACACCTTTTGGACATGTGCAAAAATCCCACATATTGGAGTCATTTTCATACAGTAGGGATGGATTTTTACCTGAAGCTTTCAGTGTTGGAATGCATCTTTGGAATTTTAACATCCTGTCTACAAAAAGAAGAAAAACAAAACAACAAAAAAAACCACATTAATTTTAATGAGCCTATAAGTCTGTGTCTTTATGGGAGAACAGTGGTGAGTGTTGCTGGATGTCACTGCAGGAGAAAGGCCAACAGAGACTAAAAATAATATAGAAAACTAAGAGTAAATTGCATACCCTTTGCACACACGTTGTCTGTGTAGGCACTGGATTAACAACAATTTTGCCATCTTCAGTGATCACCTTTCAGTACTTTATGATACATCCGAGTGAATTAGGCAGTGAAATTTGTATTCTGATCTGCACAGTGTGACTTTGTAGACTACTAATTAGCACAGAGACGTAATTTTCAGTGAGTTGAATGATTGGTGTTAGCTCTCCTGATATAGGAGGTGAACCCAAGAAATGTAGTAAAATTCATTTATGATATTGAGCAACATGCAGCTTTGTTAACAAGCATAAATCTTTTTTTTTCCCTCATTTCCGAATTGTTGGTATTACATCTCTGAGATTGTCAAGACAGATTTCTTCTGGTTCTCTTATCTCTAATAATAAAATAAAGCTCAGCACACAAAAAATCATTATCATGGGCCTCAGTCTAACAACAGAATTTGTAATGTCAGGAACAAGCCAGAAAAGAACTGCTTACTTCAGTAGATGTATGCAGCAGAACTCAGTAAGAACTGTTCTTGATAGTAAAGGAAGCAAATGTATCTCTCAATATGAATGTGAGAGAAGTTATCTGTTGAATAATATGTTCCTTATACCTACTTTTCTGACAACTCTCATGCTTTTATAACATAAAGTGATACTTAAAAAGGTCTTGAATATGCTCTGTTTCTTACAGCTCACACTCCAGATAACAGCTTCCTTGGATTTGTGGTAGAGCAGCATCTGAATTCCAGTGACATTAAACACATTAATGACATCAAAAGGCAGAATCAATCTCTCGTTTATGGCAAAGTAGATAATTTCTGGAAGGTGAGTTTTCTATACTCAAATACTCGAGGAAGTTTATTTTGATCAATATTGTAAAGCATAACTCTAAATTGAAAAGTAACTCTTCTCTAAAACTATTAAGCTATTTTTCTGAAAATAAACATATTTAAATAATTAGATTGAACATTTTGAAGTCTGTCTCATGAATAAACCTCTCTAGATTGATCCTTTGCTATTTATTTACATCTTTTTGATAGAATAAAAAAATATAGTCTTGATATTACAGGTATTTTGGAAAATGCAGAGGCTGTTAAAAGTAGTGGGAAATCAAAGAAATTAGAGTCTTCTCTAATCAATCATAAGCAAATGTGTCTTTCAATTACTTATATTTTTACATCTGTAACCAAAAATATGCTGCATTTTGAACTGAATTGTATTTCACTAAAGATACTAGAAGCATTCAATCTCCTTGTATCTCTCTGTAATAATATCAGAGTTAATGTTTCTTAAATGTGGCAATTACTGTGTTGTGTTCCATCTTCAGATGAGCTGAAGAATAGCAACATCAAGGTTTGGTTATTTTCACAAAGCTAAAGTATATTGTAACGTAAAGTTCACAGTAGTATCTGCTTTTTGTCCTCTGTCTTTCCCTGGAGCTCCTTCTTCCAGGCTGCCATACCTGGGAGTCTCTCTTTGGCAGTTTTCAAAGAAAAGTGATTACTTATTATTAACTGGATTCCTTCCAAGTTACCTCTAGCTTTGTGTGCCCATACAATCTGTATGCTTTCCCTCCTGCCACTTAAGCCTCTTGTCAACTGAAAAAGGAGCTGATCAGTACATGCTGTGCCATACTGTTGTGGTTTAACCCCAGCTGGCAACTGAGCGCCACCCAGCCACTCATCCACTTCCCCTATAGTGGGATTGGAGAGAGAAATGGAAGAGTCACAGTGAGACAACTCGTGAGTTGAGATAAAGACAGTTTAGTAGCTAAAGCAAAAGCTGTGCACACAAGCAAAGCAAACCAAGGAATTCACTGGTCACTTCCCATGGGCAGGCAGGCGTTCAGCCATCTCCAGGAGAGCTGGGCTCCATCACCTGTAATGGCTCCTTGGGAAGACAAACACCATTATTCCAAATGTCCTTCCCTTGCTCCTTCTTCCCCTGGCTTTATCTGCTGAGCATCCTATGTTGGTGAGTGGAGGTCATCTGTCCCAGCTGTGTCCCCTCCCAACTTCTTGTGCACCCTAGGCCACTCCTCTGGTAGGGGGGATGAGGGGCAGAAAAGGCCTTCACCCTGTGTAGCACTGGTCTGCCATAGCTAAAACATCCCTGAATTATCACAGAATTCATCTAGGTTTGAAAAGATCTTTAAGATTANACAGATTTCCATCCACTTTTTCCCAAGTCTTTATGGACACCGTTTCCAGCACAAACCCAAAACACAGCCCCATAGCAGCTACCGTGAAGAAAATTTACCCCAGCCCAAACCAGCACATTCGTAGAACCAAACAATATGTCAGTGTGAAAGCACTTGTCTCATATTTTATTTCCTCTTCTCTTCATTAGCATGGTAATACCAGTCTTGCACAATTTTCTGAACTGCAGAAGCAACATTTAGTCTGATAACTGTGATTATACAAAATAAATTCTTGAGAAATGATAGCTACAAGTAAATGGTCCATCTGCGAGACAAAAAAAACCCCCCAAAATTAATGGGGAAGTGTTGCCAGTGGTAGCAAAAGATAGAGCTGAATGCTTCTTGGCTACTGTGCTAAGAAAAATATGTATATTAGTTGTGCATATTTGATTGTGATCTCTCAGACTGCTATTTGGGTTTATTGCACTAAACCATGTAATCTGTTTCTTTAAATGAAATTTTGCTTTACATCATAGTAAATAGTGTGACAGTTATTGTGTCTGGCTCACACTATAGAACAACGTAGTGTGCCCCTGTCTGCAGTGTCTCTGATGTCTGCAGAACGCTGGAGCAGAGCTGGGATCCTTTCATTCAAGTCTTTTCTAACTGAGGCTCTTATACTTGCAGTTTCTGATCTCATTATCAGTCTCTCAGGGACAGTTGCCTGTAATAATCATCTATATTTCCTGACCTGATTTGCAGTGCATGTCAGCAGAACGACCTGTAGAATGCCAGTTGGATTTAAGGAACGAGATAGTTGCTTATTCACCAGGGTGGGTTTTTTCACTGATGAAGGTATCTTTCTCTGTTTATTCAGTCTGCATGAATTTGGAAATACGTATCAGTAGTTTATATGCCCAGAGGGGAGATTTGTGGTTGCCTAGTACGAGATTCTGTATGACACACGGGATATCATAGGCTGATTAAGACAAAACCTTGACTTTTTGGAAAAGAATTCCAATCTTGATTTTTAAATACCACATGGCTGAAACCCCACTATTTCCTCTGGTAAAATCCTTAAATAATTACCTTCTTCCCTTAAGATTTTGCATTACTTCTGGACTGACAATGATTCTGTTCTGTTTCCCTGTAGGAATACCCAGGTTGAGGTCTAAGTAATCTGTAGTCTGAAAAGCCTGTATATGCTGAACCACTGCGAGCTTTGTGATTTCTAATCCTTAAGTGTTCTCACATGTTCTCACATGTCTGTTTTCTCTGAACCTTTTCAAGATTATTCACATTCCTCTTGAAATGTGACTGTGCAAAGAGCACATGGGCATACCAGCACTAAAGTAAAAAGAAGTATTATATGCATTGTTAGGCAAGTCCACCATTAGGTACTTGTGTTTAGATGACTTCTCAGCCAAGACCACTTTTTAGAACTGGTGCTTTTCAAGTCACTGCTTGGTTTCTGTCACTATTGCCTGACTTCTTTCTTCCGAGATGTATGACTTAATACCTGACAATATTAAAATGCTTACTGTACACTTGTAACATTGAGCACATTAAACCTCTAGCTTGCAGATTGTAACAGCAGACATGCCCATGTGCACTGGTACATAAAGCACAATCACTGCAGATAAGCTTTGGATCAGTGACAGTGTAGGATGTCTTATCTGGAGTGATAAAATCCAATTCTTGTGATCAACAGAAAGCCTGAACTAATCTTGTGTCTGTGTAATTTGCTTATTTCATGTTTCCTTCATTTTCCCTGTTCAATGCTCTTTTCATATGCCACCACGGCTTGTACAGAACCAGACTAATCTATTTATCCTGCTCCTTTTCTTTGTATTGAACATGGCCAATTAACAAAAAGTGTAAGAATACAGAATACACGTGTCACTGCTGGATCTGATCAGTCACTAGAGAAGCACAGTGTAAAGGGGAGAGAATTCCAGTCCTGACTGAGGTTCTTCTAGAGAATAGCAGTTGCAAATAAATTGTTTAATTTTAAGCCAAGCAGGTTGCAGTAGAACTGAGGTATGCACAGGACAGTTTTTCCCTCAGGCTGGGAGTAAGTAACTGCTGTCATGGTTTTATATAGCCATGGACATGGGTCATTTTCCGTGTTTGTCTAGACCTGGAAAAAAAGATGCCAAATTACTTGTCATTTCATCTTTGCTAGAAACACCCGTGTTGCCAGCTGAGCTGCACAGTTGGGCAGAGTTGTCGAGGCTGGCTGAGACCGCTTACTTAAACTGTGAACACTAACCAGGTTACTGTAGCTGCAGAGCTATGGAGTGCTTACATTCATTGGTACATACTACAGGGGGCAAGTCTGAATACCTCTTGCTGGAGATCAGGAAGGATGTAAGCTGCATAGACTGTAAGATACATATATATACATATGTTGTGTTTACTTCTTTCTGATAGCTAATCAGTCTTAAGTGGGTTGAGGGTTACAAATAGGCCACATTTCTAAAAGTTATCATTAGAGGTAAGCTATCAAGGGCAACATCTGCCAAGTTTTAGATGTGTTTGTTGTAATCAAAGTTTGGGGTTCTGTCTGGGGTTTCGTGGCAGTACTAAGGAGAGTCCTATCTTTGAGGAAGTGCAGAAGGAGGAATGAATAAAATGTGAGTAAAACCCATAATGTTCTCCATTATCAAAATTGGCTTTAATTACAGAACATTTCAATTAAAAGGGAATGTTTGAAGCCTTTCATGTCTTCTAGGCTCCTGCTTTGGTCTAAGTCTTTTCTTTGTTTTTCTTCCTGCAGCTTCCCGTCATACTCTTTGAGTATTTTGACCCTTAATCCTAGAAACTAAAAAAGATTCAAGATTCATTTTACACTATTTGCTATTTCTTTTTTTTTGTGGGGTGCTGAGAGAAGTTGGAATTTTTCTTGTGTCAGTAAATAGCCGTCAGTGCATAACATACAATTGTGTGATGATTGCTTTAGTAGATTTATTATAGTGTATTGGAGCTGCCTCTAAAATACTTATGTACTTAAAGGCAAATAATGTGTGAGTTTGCTACTAATGCCACTTGACAAGATGGGCATTCTTCTTAATTGTGTACTCTCTGCATAACACGTTTTGAAGAATTGGAGATGGGAAATGGTTACATTTAGCTTGTTCTCGGTGGGAAAGTACCTAACCAAGGCTGGTATTACTAATGTCTCCCCATTATGGCTCCATGTGACATACATAATTTTCACAGAAATGCACTCACAAACCTGTCTTGTGGTGGGTTTATTTTCCTCCAGATTTGCGGTAGCACTGTGGGCTTAGCTCTTGATCAAAGCTTATGCAAGTTGCTGGTACCAGGCACCAGGAGCCCTGTCCTGCTTTATGCCACATGACAAAGTGAAATGAGCCAGACAGTTTAGTTTAGCAGCATTTCTGAAATTCACCATTTGCTTCTGACAGAAGTATGGATCAAAAGAACCAAGTAAATCAAAGTGGATGAGCACCTGCAAGTGCAGTAAATAAGTATACATGTATGTACACTTTTGAAGGCTTACTCAGCATTTATTATGAAAATGAGAATTTATTATGAAGAGAGAAATTAAAAGTTTTGCATTAATATTTACCTTTCAGACAGGTCAGTGATCAGCCTTGATTTTTGTAGAACTATCCAGCTAGAAAATGAGTTAGTGAAGTAATACAGTAGTGATTAACTCAATCATCTACTAGTATTTGATTGTCACAAAACCGACAGAACCTTTTCTTCCTCTGCTCTCAATTCCTATTTTCTTCTGTAAGCCTGCACTTTCTGCATCAGCACTTACAGCGTACAAGTATGTCATTGTTAGTTCTGGGAATTCTAAAGGACAGGAAGCTCCTGGTTAGACTTTAGTGTGCATTACATGACAATGACATTGTAAAATCTTTCCAAATTGTCAGTGTTAAAAAAAAAAAAAAGGTAGAAAATGTTATGGGTGAAGAACAGCAAGAAATGATGAATGAAAAAGTTCCTCATCTTTATGACAGGGAACTGAATAAGCAGGATTTCTGGCAGATCTTGAAGAACTCAAGTCTTTACTGAGATGTTTTTATTCATTCTTTCTGCAAAGATTATATATGTGCAAATAAATAACATATACATGAACTAATGTGTATTTAATGCAGATATATGTGATAGATGTCCAACAAAGAAGCCATAAAAGGACATTCGGGAAGGAGCAAAAGCATGGAAAAGTTACATAGTACCTTGTTTGCAAATTCTCTCTCTTCCCAGCTTTTTGCAGCTCAGGGTGTTTTCAGAATCTGTTTCAGTCTGTTGATAAACTGACCGTTGACACACTTTTGAGGTCTCAGTAAGAGGTGACTTCAAAGCACTTGTCTGATCATGAACCTATGCAAAAACTTTTTTGCCTCCACAACATTCTCTGTCATGGAGTCCCTGAAATCTCTGGCCTGTTGCAAGAGGAAACACTAACTTTGAGATTTTTTCCTAGTTTTGTTTGGCTTCCTTAATATCAGGACATTATGAATAGTCAGTCAATGTCCATGTTCTTTATGCCAGTTATGGTTTTGTAGGCTTCTCCCATATTTTGCCAGGTTGTCTTTTCCAATCTGAAGAATCATTAATTCATTACAGATTTCTGCATGTAATGATGGAATCTGTTCTTTAGCTTGGATCCTTCTTGCCCCTCTCAGAACCACATCCAGTGTTCCTGGCTTCTTTTTGAGAGAAGGGACCAGAACCACAGCAGTGTGGAGGGAGAGAACTATATTTTTGTAGAACTGCTCCATGACATTCTCTTTATTTCTCTATTCCTTTCCAAGTAATTCCTCTAATTTACTTAGTTGGTGGGTGGACTGACTGCTATTGAACATTGGACCATTTCTTTCCATGGACCCTAATCATGTTATCATAATGCAGTCTTCACTCTTGAGTGACACTGGTTAGCTCAAGTCCATTATTCATTTGTGAAGCTAGAACTGGTTTTCAACACATGAATCACTTCATACTGAATTTATCAGTCATTTTATTTCCTAGTCATTCCATCTTTTAGATTACCATGGGGACTTTTTCAAAAGCATTATAACCCCAAGTTTTCAGTGTTATGATGAAGTTTGTTCCAGTTTAGCTACTCTAATAGTATATACTGACTGCACACTTCATCTCTTCTCTGCTTTTGCATTATGGCTATTCATTTACAAGGGTGTTGCCCTGCTATCCCAAAGAGGCTTAGTTTGAAAGAGTTCCTTCAAGAATTTTTGAAGTCTTTCCAGATGCTGATTGGCTTTTTGGTGAGAGAGGATTTCCTTGTGCAGAAAGAATTGACTATTGTAATTTTGCTGGTTTTATATGGTCATATAGTTAATATTTGGTTTGAGATAATTTGTTCAGTGCAAAAGTCACGCTTGTTAGTCACGAATCACTGAATTCTCTCCAGATCCATTTATAAATTCAGTACTCTACATTAAGTACTCTATGGTGAGCAGTTTGAAAGTTTCATACTTGTGCTCCCAGAGACATCATCTACTCCTTAGTGTTCAACCACTGTAAAACTGTTACAGTGAAACACTATCTGTTTAACTCTCTTATATTGTGGTACATTGAACTCTCCAGCATTTCTACTCTCTTCTAGTTCTCAGTAGACAGGATTTTCATTATTCAAGGATGTCTTGGAAAGTCTTTTGAAACTGTGACAGTTCTCAAAAAGAGAGATTTTCCAGTCTTATGTGTGTGTCACAGTCTTAATTGTCATACATTGCATATACACTGGATTTTGGCTTACCTTGAACTTGACAACTTGGCAAATAATCACCCACATCTTAGGACTTCTAGATGTAAGAGTGTCCTAGTACACAGAGATCTATTCCAATACTTAATTTTCTGAGTTACATTTATCAAGTCCTCTGGTTTTTTGAAAGTAAGAAAGTCAAACCAAGTATATGAGCTGTTTTATGTTCATTTTGCAGTTTGAACTTCTAACCCATAATCCAGTTTAGGACTCAGAATCAACTCTTCTGTAATGTAGTTGCCCTGTAGTTCTGCATATGTGGTTCTTTCTTTGATTCAGTGCTGAATTTCTGGTCTTCTGTTCAAGTACCCACTTAAATGGTCTAAAATTGCAAAATACTGTGATAATCTGGGACTGACAAACTGATGGTAAAGTGGAGTTGTTAATTGCTACCATCTACCTCATCCAGAAATCTAAAAGCAGAGTTTAGCCCTTAATGCATCTTATTTCTACCACATATTTTTGTAGCTTTTTACTTAAATTTTTCACCACCAAACTTTAAATTTCAGCCCTTCAGACTGTGTCTTCTTGTCAACATTTTCTTAGGGAGTTTATCAGACAGTTGTCATTTCATTTCTTTGATGAGGAAGGCCTTTCCATGATGCTTTTAAAAGCATGTAAAAATAAATGACTAACAGCAGTAACAGTTCTGTAGTCCATCATCAACAAAAAGTACTTTCCCGAATGGCATGTTTATTTTAGCTGCTGAAAAATTGTTTCAGAAAGGGTTCATATGACTGTTACTCACCACGGCAGTTCCATTTTGATTCTGTGGAGAAATAATTTGCTTTTTTTTGCTGTGGTTTATCTTTCATGCTCGAAGTCTAGGTGTGCAGTGTGGACAGCAGACATGGTTGAATTGCGCAGTCTGTTACAAACTCTGCGGAGAATGTTGATTTTGTGTTACTAGCCAGCAACCTGTGATCTTTTCTCTTTGAGTTTATTTTAGAGAAAGTAGTCTTGAAAGAGTCTGCAGTTCACTGTCAAACGATTCACGATAGAAGAATACTTAAATCTGCACCCATGCAAGTGAACTGAGGAAGTGGATTAACAGTTGAAGGAATGTTGATATTTGGATTGCAAATCACATCTCTTGATTTATTTACATGTAGCCTTTCTAGTTATAAATGCCATCTTTGCACTCTTTCATTTTCTAATACAATGTTTTTAATGTTTACAACTGAATTATGTTTCCTGATTATTTTTGTGAAGTGACTTGTTACCATACATACTTCTATGATCCAAAGTAACACTTTTCCACAAGGAATGTTGACATTCAGGATTACTTGAATGCAAAAGGAGACAAACGTTAGTGAGATTTCTGTAAACTGTAAGGTGCTAATGGTATTTTTATGGTCCTTCATAGCAGATTATGAAAGCAATTGCTTTTCACTCGAGGTAAAGAAGGCAATAAGGTAGTGATTGTTTTCTGAATAGTGTTCATGAGGTTTTTTTTTTTTTCTTCTGAGGTTTGTTTTGGTTTTGTTTTGTTTATTTGTGGGTGGTTTTTTTGTTGTTGATTTGTTTTTTGGTTGGGGTTTGTATTTTTATTATTTTATTTTACTTTCTTTGCTTCCTTCAGAAAGAGACTTGGAAAAATTAAAAACAATTCAGTTTTGTACAAGGAGCAAAGGAAAGATACTGCTTTCAGTTCTAGTTCTTTAAAACACTAAATTGATTAAAAGAAAGAAAGTTGCCCTTTGGGGATGAAAGATTTTTCTCAGCTTGTGTGTGTTGTTTTCTTGTGTTATTACTCTTGTGATTTGAGAATTAATTTTTCTTTTTTTCATATTGATCTATTTACTTATGCCTATGTATCCATAAGGTTTCTTTTGTGTGGGGAAAGTTATTTCTATAGGCTCTAAAGCACAGTCTATAGTAGTTACCCTGTCTTGTTGAGGTAGAAACCCAGCAACACCATTTAAAAGTCAATTATTTTTCTAAATATTATGAATGGAAGTATTGATGCTGTTTGGGATGCTAGATGTTTTATCTGTGGTTTTAGTCTCTCAGTCAGGGAAGGAGTCAGTCATACACATAAGTAATGTTCCCAGTTGAGGTTATGGATAGGTAATTTAATTTTTTGTTTGCACTTGCAGAGATACTTAAAACATGCTGATTTTTATCACTGTTTTTGCTTTGTCTTTGTAAATTGTATGTCTGCTTAGTTAATTTCAATATATTAGTAATATTTATAAGATGTTTTTGTAACTTTAAGAGTTTAAGTAAAAACCCTCCCTCTGCCCTCCAAAAATACAGTTGTAAATTCATCAGGGAAGACAGTTCTTTTCATCCTTTTTTTTAAAGTCCCGTATTCCCTCTTTTGTAGCAATGAAGTGCTGGTATTTGTATAGAGAACAGCACATGGATATAGTAGGAAGAATCACTTCATTATTGACAAGATGATTTAGGGAGTATTTTGGGCTAAATTGAAGGTCCACTGTATGTATCAAAAAGTGTTTCCAGCAGAATTTAAGCAATGAACTTCACAGGTGCTTCTCAGAATCCCACTTGGTCTTTATTGGGATCCCGTATAAACAGAAGACCTGTGAAAATGTTACATTTCTTTTGGATCCATTTTACATGGATCTCAGCAGGCCAGTTTAGATCAAAGCTTTATCTAGTCCAGTGTTCCAACTTCAAAAGTAGCCAAAACTTGATGTGCAAGGAAGAATACAAAATCAGGCATGTTTCACAGCCACACAGACCAAGTGGTTTGTGGACTTCTTGGGACAGAGGTTGTGTCTCTCTTCAGTAACAATTCATGGGTTTGAGTTCCATAATTGCTTTTTGATCCTATACAAAATTTTCAACAGTCCTACAGCCAAAGAAAAAAAACTCAACAGTTTCTTAGGAACCATCAGAAAACATGTCAAATATTTTATTTTAGAGTAGCTAAATACTCTGTAGTAGGCTTCTAAAATTGTCCTGGAAATCATTAAAATAACTAACCACAATTTTAGGTTAATCTGGCTCTTTCTATCTGCTTGGTTCTTGTATTTTTCATGAATTAGAGCACATTCATGTCATCAGTTTGTGTGACAAGAGCCAGTAAAATCTGAGGCAAGCGCGTCAGCGTTCTTACTGAAGGCAGATCGTGTCAGTAGTACCTGTGCTTCGTGGCCTTCTCTTCCCATTCAGAACACCACAGCCTGACTTCCTCAGCTCTGTTTGTAGTAACAAAGACAGGCGGGCAGGCTTAACATCTGCCTCTAGTGACAGACCACTGATAATACTTCTTTATTATGTAAGTTTTATATAATACTTACTTAGCTCAGGACATTGTCTGACTGGTGCAGCCTTGGCATAGCTACCAGAACAGTGCAGTTTAATAATGAGGCAGCAAATCTACATCACACAAACAGTATCACCACTAGAGCAAGCTAAAGTTAGAAGCCAGTTGTTCTGTGGCATTAAATACTCTGCATATTCAAATGTTTACCAACGATTAATGTAGCAAGGAGGTTTGAAGAAGTGATTGTGTTCATTCACCTAGGCCTGATACTTTGCTGCTCCTCCAGGACTTGAGAAGATAGGATTTTCACCAGTCTACTTGCCCTTTTAATGAACTTCAGCAAAATTGTTGTCCAGTTTTCACACTTTTTCTCACATCTTTTTCCTCCCCAGCTTTCCTGGGGAGGAAGGGTGTACAGACTTTGCATGACAGAAACAGCCAGTGAAAGTAGAATTCTTAAAACATCTCTTGTTGCCAAGAAGTACGGAAACATTGCCTGATTTTTGAGTTGTTATTACTAAGATTGTGCAAATATTGAGGGAAAGGCTCTGATCTGTGGTGTATACTGGCTGTAAATACAGTCTACAGCTAATTGCTTTTGGAATGCTAATAGTCTTTAAAGCTCTAAAAACATATGGCATTGAAAATTAAAGTAGTTCCTGTTTGCAAACTAGGATGGTGTACTATTTTATTTTTTTATTGCAACACTGAAGCCATTACTCTTCTCTGGGCCTTTTCCAAAGTGCCTTTAATGCTTCAGGTATGTGGAATGTTTGTAGGTATCTCCTGGATCTCAGATACAAGATATTTAGCTAAAGATGCGTATTCAGTTACTCATTTGGCAAGAGTGCATCTTACTAAGGTGAGATTCACACTTTTCTTCACAAAAATAGATGAACAGTAATTATTTTGCCTCTCTGAAAAAAAGAGAGTGAAGATTTGATATTTCAGAATTACTTTTTTAGTATGCTTATGCCAGATGATATCATTTAGGCATGCTGTGATTACAGCTATCTATTGTTGATCTGTTTTTTTTAATCCAAGTAGAAATTAATAGGACCTTTGTCTTGATTTATTTACATCTATAGTATGAATAAAAATGCTTCCATTTTCTTCCAGTATAGTAGAAAACTAATAATGTAATGAAAGATCAGATACTCTAGAAATATAAGAATGAGCAATCTGCTTCTCTTTCTGGCTTTTGTGGTACAGGAGATAAACCCCCCAGATTGAACACTACAGCTTGAAACATGTAAAGACTGAAAATATTTTCTTGTTGCTATTGCAGGATAAGAAGGCTTATCTGGACGTCATCCACACCTATATGGAAGTCCATGGAACTGTTCATGGGACAAGCACCATTTATATTCCTGGCTACGTAAAAAACCACGGTATACTCAGTGGGCGGGATTTGCAGTTTCTACTGAGAGAAACCAAAGTAAGTTTGTCAAGAGGGAGTACTGGCAAAAATAGCTGCAGATATACAGTATCTGAAGTGCATGCATTTCACCTCCTACGAATGAGCTGCTAATTTAAAAGCATTGGAAAAGAAGCGATTGCATGTGAAGGAGCTTAAGTTGTCTTCTGTGTACTAAGAATATGTTTTCCATCATGTCCAACTTTTGTGAATTGACAGCTATTATGATAAAATTGGGATGACAACCTATGATCATTTCACAGCCAGCTTAAAAACACGGATAAATGCAATTTTGATTTCCTTTTAAATTCTTAATTTTAAAAATGTCTTGAATTATTTAATTAACGTGATAGTCAGCTCAAGGAGATTATCAGCTGAGAATTTGGTTTATATCCCTGATGTGGAAGTTAGGTTGTATCTGGCAGCTGTACCGTCAGCATGCTTGCTCTGCCCTACCATGGACTTCAACCTAGAGCAACCCCACTCTCTAGGGGAGCAGAGAAAAGTAAGCACTTCATTCACCATTTAGTTCCTTCCTCTCCTTCAGTTGTGTAGAGAGAGTGAGCAAAAGAGCTTGTCTGTGGCCCCACAGTCAAGGCAACTCAAAGATAAGGGATGGTATATATACTGAAATGAAACTTTTGTCTCCATACTTGGAATGCATTGTGGGGTTTTCTGTGTCATTCCCATGGTCTCCATGGCACTTTACAACATTAAAACACTTTAGTAGATTACTTCCAAGTAGGATATTTAACTCTAGTTGGTGATAGAAGTGATTGTATGTTTAAAATTAGCAAAATGTGTGGAACTGCACCACTTACTCCCCATTGCTGGTAGTTTCTTGCTGTGCACTTCTGTAGAAGAATCTATTAAAAAAAAGAAAATAAAAAAGCAAGCAGCTCCCAGTCTTCCCACACGACTGCAGAGATCTCCCTCTTGAAATATTTGGGGAGAATGATGGTAATTTGACATCTCTGTGTGACAGCTGTTGGCAAATTACGACTTTTTAAAGGCAACCACTGTGTGTGTGTACTTGATGCATGCGGATATACATAATGTTGCAGATTAAAAAGTCAACATTTACTTTCATCGTAGATAATACAGAGATTACACAGCTTTTGCCTGTGTGGAGTATGAAATCACTGTGTTAATCATAGTACTAATGTGGGAAGAATATTGACATCGTAATAACCCCAAGCACAAACAGTGACTTTCTTCTGGGGAAAAAAAAAAGAAAGTGTTCTATTCACTGGAATAGTAAAATAAGCTAATGGACTTCCAATAGAATTACTGAAGTCCTTACAATTTACAGAGTAGAGTTCATAGTAATAGCTGCATTTGACTAAGTCTTCCTCTGATTGTTTATCATCTATCCTACCCGTACTACACTAAAAAGCTTGCTTTTCAGTATTAAGTGGATCGCTCATCTAGTTGTCATTGGTTGTATTTGCTCTGCTCAAAGATGCAATGTAAAGGCACATTCAATTTAGGACAAGTTCAGGTCGATATCTACATATTACACAGCTCAGCACAGTGCAGTCACTGTGGGGTTTGTGACACAGGAAGTAGCCAGACGAGTTTCACTCAGTTTCAATTGCAGTATCAGATGGAAGATGCTATCTTGTGATTGTGAAGTACTCCTGAGATTATAAATTGCTTATTTTTCACAAATTGTATTTTTGTGAAAAGCACAGATCCACGCTGTACTATTTTCAGTCTCCTCCAGGCATTTTACCTTTTAATGATTTTTTCATACTCTTGTTGTGCCTTAGTTATTTTATTTTTTTCCTTCTTAAGATTGGGGAAAATCCTTTGAGAATTTGCTTCATTTCTTAGTAGATGGCACTGAGAAACACATCAATACGTTTCAGAACTCTGTATCAGGCAGACGCTTTTTATCACATTACCTTTTTGATTCAATCTTTCTTAATAAACCTTTTTTTTTTTTTTATTAAGCTTGCAAACAGTATTTTCATATGGCTTTTCTGAACTTTTGGTAGCAGATTTGCAAGTGAAAAAAAGCAGTTTTCCTTTTAAGGAAATTACTTGTTTATGATGCAGCCAGGCAAACAAAACTGGATCTGATGATAAGCAGTTAAGGGTCCATCTGCTTGTCCAAATACTTAATATTGTCAGGCAAACAGGAATGCAGTGTATTTCTCATGTTGCAATGGAATGAAATGGAATTAAATATGGCTTACTGCATCATGAATTTCAGTTAGTATTCCTGTCTAATACTGTGTCAATATATCTGCTTCAACAGAAGAAGTAAAACAGCAGCATCCAGAGACTGAAAATGGAAACTGAGATTTACCATCTAATTTGTTTGGACTTTTTCAGTTGGAGGTGGATTTTTGAGTTGTTTTTTTTGGGTTTTGTTTTTCTGCTAGCTGATGCTTAGTAACTCATAGGTACACTGGCTGTTCTGCTTCAGCATACGGTTGCCGCTCAGTGTTGATCCACAGATAAGAAGACAAGTTGTCTTGTTGCCTGTCCATTCACAGTTTCAGATTTTGGTATTCTCTAAGAGACATTACTTTAACACAGCTAAGCCTAAAGTGCCACTGACGTGTCTCTGCTGGCCACCTGCTGCCTGTGTGGGTCAACTGTGTTTATATCAAATGGATCATGGGTCACAGACTTTCAGCACAATTGTGCTAAAGTAAGTGCAGGTTTTCCACAGAAATCAAACTGACTTGAATGGGAGCTTTGTGCTGTGAGGAGCCTCATGTATGTGTGCACATGCATCCAGTGACGTTCAAGGACACTTTTAAATCACTTTAATAGCTAGGCAACATGACCAGAGCCCCCTAATGAATTTAGTTATGGGGTTTTGTCACTAGACAATTGATGTGCTGAAAGTACATGAATAATTGGACACATAATTCCGGGATGGTAACATCTATGGGTACAGTGCTCACTTGAACCATCCAGGCCTGCTTTTTGCTGTCTCCAAGCAAGAAACTTTCTCTTTAAGCTTCTAGAAACTTTCAGATTTTTCTTTGTCTAAACACATATCTTGAAGACCTGAGAACAAAGATTGTCTTTCATTGCTTGTCATGTCAACATTGTGCTAGCAAGTTTTTGTTAGGTCAGTTTTCAGAAAGAGCTAAAGAACAACTTCAGAAATGACACAGTTCAGTGGACTCAGAACTGTTGATGTCTCATTGCTGCATTTTGCCCTTAGATAGCAAAATACTAATAGGTGACAGCTCAGTCATGATTCTTGATCAGAGCTTTGCATTCCCAAAATGTACTTGGTCTCTCTGCAGCAGTCAGTGTAGGACACAGTTATTCTCCAAAGCCTGCAGCTGCCGTTTCATTCTGGTGGGTATTATAAAGCATCACATTGCAGAATAAGTGTGTTTTCCAAGCAGGAGGGGGCTGTTTGAGATTCATCATGGCTAGTTCAGCTGTGTAGTGCATGACAAAAACGAGACATGTCAACAGTTCCTAATGAGAAGATGTAAAGCCATTCATCACGTCAGAGGAAAATAGGGTAGGCGAGTTGGCAGCCTTCCTGCCAACTCACGTGGCTTCTTGCCAAGTGGGCAGCTGGAGGAGTTAGACCAGACTCTCTTGGAAGAACTGAATTCTTGAGAAATATTCCTCCTTTCAAGAAAGTTTCAAATTCAACTTTTTCCTTTGAGTCACTGTGAATTTTTGAGAGAATACCAATTCTTTTACAAAGTAGAATTTACAGTTTCTGAATGGTGATTATTAAAAATAGGAGCAAAACCCTGTTTAGACAGTTTAAAAAAAGAAAAACAAAACATTTCAGTGTTGGATAAGCAGAAATAGGATAGCAAGCTTTTTTTTTCATAGAGCCTTTTATGACGTAATGTGTTTTTTACTTCCACATGCTTCACAAAATCAGCTGAAAAGACATTTAACTAATGATTCTCTTCTGAAATTGGTTCAATCACAAAAGGATTGACTTTTCCGGAAAGTATTTTATATTCATAAGAAAAATGTATCAAGATAGTTAATGTTTGCTACACTCAATTTCCTGTAGTTCAGAAGAGAATATGTAAGTTCAGTAAGGAGGCATGCAAAAGTGATGATAAACCTACCAACCTGACAGAATAAATTAGATAAAGCACGGTAACGTTAGAAGGAGGACAGGAGAAGATAAACACTCCTGTTTATGAAACTATAGCATTTGGTCTCTGGAGTATGAAATTTTTCTCTTAAATATTCAGCTAGGCAGAGTTACAGTCATTGAAGTAAAACATTCACTCATTTTATACTTTTGGCTGTAATTTAGAAAAACTATTTGTTCAAGTGCTGATTTTAATAATAGGCCAATTTGGTGCCATAAACTCCACAAATAAATTGCTTAGTGTCAACTGAAAGTCAGTGCTTTCCAAAAAAATAATCCAAAAAATAAAACAAATCCACACTGTTTTTTCATGGGTGTGGTTATGAAGCAATTCTCATGTCAGAGAAGTCTCCACTGCACCAAGAAAGGAGTGTTTACATTACAATCAGAGAAAGAATGGTCTCTTGGCTGCTCTGAGGCTGGGTAGCCAACTCAAAAGCCTGAAGTTCTAAACCAAGGGTTCAGCTGACTGCAAAGGCAGAAGAAGTTCGTGAGGAGCCTTTCATATTAAAGCCAAAATATTCCTGCTTAAGGGTTTCAACACCTGTTTTTTAAAAAGAACCCCCCAACTATTACTGTGATCATTTTACATCTATATTTATTTACTGTTATTTCCTTTAGATACACTTTTATACTGTAAACTGCTCCTGGCAATCATTTCATACAGAGCCAACTGTGGCATGTGCCCACTTAAAGCACTGTATGAAAAATAATGTTTCTGGCTTTCAGAAACATTTGAGGACTGAGAAAAATGCTGACATACAGAAAATGAAATGGTTTCAAACACTAATCAACCAGTAAAGCAGAAAGGAATTCTACTCTGCTTAGCAATTCTGCTGTGGCTAACAAAGCAAGATCAGCGCGAATATTTTTGAACCATATGTACCCACAGCTACATTGCCAGCGTTGTCAGATTTGGAGTTTCTCATTGTAGATCTTCAGTGATAGGGTGAAAGTGCCTCTTTCAAGAGAACTGTCTTACCAGACATAGCATCTGTTAAGAGTACCCCAAAAGCCATGCTCAGCACTTTATTTGGTGGAGCCAACACTGCATTTATATCACAAGATAGTGGAAAAACAGTCTGCTCTAAATCTTTAGTGTTTTGTGGGAGAGAGCCTTGTCTTCCACACAGCCTCAGCTTTACTGAGGATGGATGATACTTCACTGGTAACTGAAAATTGTTGCCTGATATTTCTACTTTCATTTTTTTCCTTTTTCTTCCACTTCTTTTTCAATTAGTGACTCGCAGCGTTTGTTGCATGATTTCAGGAAGTACCTTGACAGATTGTTTTAGCCTTTCTGGAAGTAAGAAGCTGCACGTATTTGAAAGGATTAGCAGATTAGAGCATCACAACAATGAGTTACTGAAATGTCCTGTGTTATCTAATGCTTGCTTTTAAAATCATTATGCATGTGACTTTCTTGAGGCAATTAAGTTAGTCCTTAGATTTGCTCTTTATACTAGCTCCTTAACCAAGGAACATTAACAAGGTTCTGTTTGGGAATTTCATCTNATAACCAAGGAACATTAACAAAGGGCAATTTTCAGGAGCAGGGTCTAGGTTCTGTTTGGGAATTTCATCTGACCTGATGGTCATGTGATGGAAACCGACAGAAGATGTTGGAGGGTAGAAAGAAGAAGCTGGGGAGGGCTGTGTGCGGCTGTCAGCCAGGCTGCAACCTCAGGCCAACAGGCAGCACACACACACACACCATTCCAGCGAGCACACACAGCCTTCTGCCTTTCTTCAAAGGTATGGTGCTGCTTAGAGGTAAGGTTGGAAAATGGATGTGAAACAGGTGGTAAGCTATTTATTATAGATTAAGTGTTGACAGTATGCTCTGTGCTGTCAAAACATAAAACCATGTGTCTTTCCCCATGGAGCTTCCTTCTAAACAAACGGACCAGTCAGACACAGAACTGTTCAGCAGTGCACAGCAGCAGTTTATTAAAAAGTGAAAAATGAAGCAAACAAACCAGCATACTCTACATCGCAGACAAACACGGGATCATAGGAGAATTGATACTTCAGATGGGTTTAATTGCTGGTTCTCAGCTGGTTTTCTACCTGAACTAAGGAGTAGTTTAAATAAATAACATTATATGTGCAGATTGCATGAGATGGTTTAATGTTTGTAATTGATTATTTTCAAGAGATTACCTTTCTTTAAATTAAGCTTCGAGTTTAAATTCAGTTTTTTTTTTTTTCTGACTGAAAGGTAATGTATCTTGTGCCATATACAACCCCCAAATTTAGATAATCTAGCTTTATTGGAAATAGTCTTCCAGATCTCTTTTTTTATCAGCCACTGGAGAGTTTCTCATACAATTTAAATCTGTGAGATAGCTGAGAAACTTTTACAGTAAGCAGCTTTTTTAACCTGAAGATTGCAAACTGAAGCATCAATATTCAGCTCCATGCAGTGAAAATTACATGTCTTTCAGCTATGCTGAGCAGTGCTAACTTTCTTTTTAAAATGAGCCAACTCAGAATTTATACTGTTGTTGCCATGGGTCAGAGAGGATTGATGCAGCAGTGCCTGAGCACAACAGTACTGACTACATACCAGTTTATGCATCAGTGTTAAGATCAGCTCCTAGAAGCTGCCTTCATGTTTGGGTCTTCTGTTCCTAGGATTTACTCTCATGTTGCAGGAAATTTAATGCAGAATAGTATAATTTGACCTCTTTAAATACATGCATCCAGAATACATGATGCTAATAGTTATGAAGATTGCTCTTTATTTTCTTTTAGAGAGCAGTGGCTATTTATGTGTCATGCAGCAGTGCTGAGAAATTGCTGTTGCAAGTCAGAGCTTGCTCTCCCATTACAGACATTCAAATGAAGATGAAGAATCCTATATTTAATTCAGGGGGCCAGGATGTTGGGCCAGGAAAGGGGTCATGATCCAAGTAAAAGCCAGGCAACTCTGAAAAAATATTACATTTCCTTATGTTGGAGAAGAGCACTGCCTTTGCCTTTTGTACAGCACCTGTAAGCTCACCATACGTAAGAGGAGCTTTGTGATGCATTTTCCTCCTTCAATTTACCTTGGAGGCACTGAACCCTCTTAATCCTCTGAAGCTCTTGCTGCCTGTAGGTACAGTGTCTTCAGCTGAGGTTTGCTGCCATCTACCGTTTTAATTAGCAGCTTAAGCAGCTTGGCAGCAGTATGTTCGTAGTGGCAAAACCAGCAGGTTTGCCGATCAGGGAGAGAGGGGGAAAACAGTGGTGTAGCTGTTCTGAGAGTTTCCTGCAGTAAAACCTGTAAAAGAGCCTCAGCAGTATCGTTTCACCACCAGTCAAACCACCAAATGATTTTTTTTTCTTTTTTTTTCCCCCCTCCCAAAAAATAACTGAAAGGGTCTGTTGTTCCCTCAGCTCCATGAAAAGCCACCTTGGCTCATTACAGAAGGTTATTGTCAAATGTGTTTTACAGGATGGTCCATTACAGCTTGGGCAGGAGAGGTAGAGCTGCTGAATTTCTCCATTTTCTTCCTAATGTTACAGGTTTTCTTAGGCTGATACGTTTACAATGCATAGCTGTTTATTTTAAGTTAGCTCTTAACGTTCAGCTTTTGTAAAGACCAAAAATGAAGATCGGCCTTGTTTTCTGTATTGCAGCTTTTCGTTGGTCTCGGATTTCCGTACGAAGGGCCGGCTCCATTAGAGGCTATTGCTAATGGATGTGCTTTTCTAAACTTAAGATTTAACCCACCAAAAAGTAGCAAAAACACAGAATTTTTCAAAGGCAAACCTACACTCCGAGAGGTAAGCTTTATCTATTTTGGTAATTTCTTCTTTAAAATGATTGTGGATTTTTTTAAATAGCAAAATGTAGGAAAAAATACATAAATAGTCAGTTTATTTCAAAAGGTATGCTGCTGTCATTTTCTTTAGCTGTTGGTGGGATTATCAGTCCTTTTATAAGATAGTATTTTTCATTAACATACTGTTAAGCTTTGCCTCTAGATTTGCCTCTATACACATTCTGCAAATTCTTATTGATAGGTCATGAACTGATTCATTTGAAAACCTGGTGTTCCGCCCAGGATCAGATTGTGTCACCTGATACATGATGCATCATTTGAAAGTGGGTTTATTTTGCTGAAGGAACAAACATTACTGTGTACTGTGCAGGAAATAAATAGGTGTTGAAGTAAATTATAAAAATGCCATTTGTGAGGAGTTCTGTGTACTCTGGGATTACTCCAGGAAAGACCTGCTCAAGGTACTGTTGAGCTAAGGTATTAATGGTCAGAGCCCACCATGTTTGTGGCTAAACACTGAAGACGTTTGGAAAACTGCCTCTGTAAGAGAACAGGAAAACCAAACCTCAAGCTTTCAAAACAGCCAGTGTGTCTAGACTCTAGTAAGGGAAAAATGAGGCTCAGTAAATGACCCACTCATCCTGGCACTGACTTTGGCATATTTTTCTTCCTCAGCGTAGGTAAAACTCAACCTATAACACTTGCAGCATTTAACAGTCATGTAGCTATTTCTGCCATGAGCACTTTTGCCTGCCCCCAGGGTTTGTTCATAAGCGTACATACATATTTTCTTTACATACTTACCTGAAGAGAAATCTCTGTGGTAACACGTAGATGGCAAAGGCTCTGCACAGCCTTATTTCCCATCTCGGGTTACGTGTGGGCCATATAAACTGCGTACTGAGCAGTGATACGTAGCTGATAAGCAAAAGACAGTTTTATATTTTAAACCAGGAATATAAGTTCCTTGTTATTTTATGATCCAGGACCATAATTGCCTTTCAGCTTGTTATACATTCAGCTTGTACAGGACAAGACTTCAAACTCGCTCCTTCCCACAGCTTGCGTTGCTAGCAAAGGAGATGGCAATACGGGGAAGAAAGTCTGTTTGAACAAACTTCTTGGGCTTGGCACCTTTCAAAGCTTTTATTCTGTGGGGCACTCGACTGTTTGTCTCATTTCAGGTTGTTCTGTGCCCAAATACTATAACTGGGCACACTTAGTACATAATCTCGACCCACTTAACTCTTTAGTTGGAATTTTAGCGGTTGGAATGCCGTGCAAAATCCCACTGGCATGTGTCTGCACTAACAAAAACACTGTGCACCTGACTCGCACAGGGAAAGTAATCCCTACTGATTGCTTAATGAACATTCATCGTTGATATTGCTGCATTCACATGCTCTGCTGACCTACCCTAAGAGCAACCTTTTCTCCAGCTGATTTTCACAACTGCAGTTAGATCCGATTGCCGGTAAGCCATGTCCTGGTTCTGTGGATTAAGTCAGTCCTTAAATCCTTCTCTCAGCTTTTTCAAATGTTAAAGGAGAACAACAAAAAAAAAAAGCTTGTGTAGTTCTGTGAATTGATTATTCATAGACCAATTTGAAGATAAAGTCTGTGTTAGTTCTTTAGTAAAATAACCATTGCAAGTCACTGTTTCTCTTATGTTCTAGGTGAGGGGAAAAAAGGGAATAAAATACTGTATGCTAACTCTAGTTGAAATGCATACTTGGTGGGTGTTGTTTCTGCTTTTAAGAAGGGAAAAAAAAAATTACCCAAATTAGAAATAAGAATTCTTACAGATTTTAATTATAGGCAGAGGGGAGTATCTTCTGAATAGCTGAAACATTAAGCCTCAACTAATTAAAGTATGTCACTGTTAGGAAATAGCCTTATTATTTTTTGAGAGTATAGGTGCAGAATAACTGGTGCCTAAAAATATGTTGCTAGTTACTCTTAAAATATAAACAGCTACTAGTCTGAGAAGTTTAGTTGTTTGTGTTCCAGATCAGATCTGGCTTTAATGTTACTGTTTGTCTGTCTGTCTGAGATGGTGGTGAAAGCCAGAATTCCTAAAGCTTTGTGGAATTCAAAACACTGGTTTATGTTCATAATTTTAAAGGTGCAATACGAATTTTTCGTTGTTGCTGAAAGCAGTAGGAATGTATCTTCTGCTCTCTGAAGTCCAGGCATAAGCACTCTGGGAACTCAGCCTTGGTAGCCATACGTTTAAGTACATACAGTTTTAATGGCAGTGGAAATGCCACTGGAAAAGGTTCGAGTATGTCAGTCTTCAAGAAGAGTTGGACTTTGGGGAGGAATTTAAAAGAAGCTGATGGGAACACAGTGCAGGGGGTTGCCGGTGAATGTAGGCAGCTACGGAAGCTGTCTGCATGCAGAAGCCTCCTGAGCTACTGGCCCAGCATCTGGAATCTTCCACCGGTCTGTGAGCCCTCCCCACCACACTGCCTCCCAGCCAAAGCCGAGAGCCTGCACGGGGTCTGCTGGAGCACTGGTCCCAGCACAGAATTGTGCTGGCTGATATCATCTGGCTTCTCTTGTCCACAAGCAAAATGCAATAGGCAAAATTTTTTGGAAGCAGTTTCTTGCATTCACTTGAGGAAGAGATCCAGTGTGGTGTATGCCTGGTGCCTATGGCTGCTGTGCTGTTTCCTGCTTCTGATTTTCTGCACTGTCTAGATTTACTTTGTACCATGCATAAACAGGCAGCTGTATAAAACTTGTCTGTGAATAGTCTATATTTTAGGGGGGGGGGGGGGGGGGGGTGGGGTGTTTAAAAAAA
>VWZY01004708.1:1952372-1969199 GCA_013399075.1 Chloroceryle aenea
TAAAAAACAATTGTCTTTTGAGGCTAGTGTGAAACACCCCCCTCTCTTCTCCAACTTTTCCTTCCTCTCAGTGTGTTCAACAGCATGTTCCTCTCCCTCCCGTGCAACCTGTCACAAAAAATTAATTCTAGTGCCATCCTGCTAGTTCTGAAAGCAATCTCTGATACTATATTTCTTAGTTACCTACTTGGGTATTTATTGTATTTGTTTTCTGACAAAGCGGTCTGCACAATACCAGTTACCACTGGTACTGAGGTCAGATTACTGTTGTGCTATTAGAAGCGAGAGTCAGAATTCATTGGAAGTTACGGAAATGGTTCCTTATTCCCTGCTACTCACTGAAACCTGGAAATGTTTGAAGGAGAGCCAGGGCGTGGACATAATCTGAAGGTGAGACAGGGCAAGGACGACATCTCTTGAGTCATGCAGGTCTAACCAGGGCTGGTAGCAATCACAGGTTGTGAAAACCAAGGGCTGCTCTGTGAATGAGCTGTGGGGAAGCAAGGTCACACTGTAAAAGTAATTTCAGTAAGTGTCAAGTCTGCTGTTCTGTGGGTCATTATGAGGATCAGAGCCACAAATAAGAGGTGCACAAATGTTACTTGTGATCTGCATTATTATCTGATTTTCAGTTTTCCAATTCAATTCACTTTCTAAAATTTAAGCACGAGAAATCTGAAAGATAACTCAGAAGGCATGAGTTAGGTTGGTAGATTCTGGCTGAATTCTTGTGTTATCTTAGTGCACATCATCCAAAAAGGCTGGTGAAGAAAGTGAGAGGTGAGGATATCTTGACACATTAATTTTTACCAGTATTATTCCATCCCTTCAGTTGACATCTCAGCATCCCTATGCTGAAGTTTACATTGGGAAGCCCCATGTCTGGACTGTGGACATCAATGATCTTTCTGAAGTTGAGAAGGCTGTGAAATCCATTTTGAATCAAAAGGTGAGAAATGTATCCTCAATTTGCCATCACTGCTTGGTGGGGTGTGTTGTGTATGCATATAGAGTGCTTCCCAATGTTAATCTCATTAAAGCAGTGTGCTGCTCTTTGGTAGGATATAGGGAAAAAATGTGATGATTTCTCTGTGGTATTTACTTACCGTGTTTTAGTGAAGGACATGTCAGGTTTTTATCAGAAAAAAAAAAAGCCCGAGTGAATTTGTGTAGAAATACGAATTTGATATGTAAATTCTCCCTATTTTCTGTGCGTTGAGGGAGGAAGTTTCCTTCTTGATTCTCAGAGCATTGCAGGCTGCCCATATACAAATCCAACTCCTTTGATTGATGTTGTCCCTTTGACACAACGGCCACTGAAGTGCTTGAGCACTTGCAGCTTGAAATTGTAATGAGGGCTTCAAGAAAAAAAAAAATAATTTGAAGTCATTTTCAAAGGTATCACATTCTTTTTTGTTGCAACGTTTTCTTTCTCACTTCAACTCCAGAACTGAAACTTGGTTAAAACAGAGGCTCTGGAATCCCACAGGGTCTCAGGCTAGCTTTTATCTGTCAGTTTGTAGTATGCTCTGAGTTTCCTTAAGGATAATCACTGAGCAACTTCTGTTGCCTTTACAAAGGAGCAGAAGTCAGCTTAAACTGCTGGTGGCTTTATGAAATTGTGATTTGTTAATGAATTTATCTGCATTTCTTGTTGCTGCTTAAGCTGTAATCTAGTCTTTGGAATGCAAGCTGCTGCCACACAACACACCACAGCATTCATTTAAACAAAACCCCCTCCTAACCCTAGCACACCCTGTTTCCACAGATTGACCCGTATTTGCCCTATGAATTCACGTGTGAGGGAATGCTTCAGAGGATGAATGCATTTATCGAAAGACAGGTATGAACTTTGATTGGGGATGAATGCTTTATGTGGAAAGGGACACCTCTCCATTTTAAAGCTGCTCAGAGTTGTTCCTTTCCAGTGGGATTTTTCATGTATAAAGGAGACTGACAAGAAATTAAGACAAAGTGCCAGCTACCAGAGTATTCGTTCTGCTTCTCAGTTTGCCACTGGGTTGTGATTCATCTGTGAGTGTCAGATGTACTATATGTCTTTGCAGCACTGGATATGCTTGTCTGAATTTCAGGAGATTTTTCTTTTTTAATTTATTGATTGATTGTTTCTTTGATTGACTGATTTACAAAGAGCCTTCCTTCTTCTGATGTTAAAGCAGAAAGGCCTAGTAATTTTTCAGTGTATATGTGACTTCCTTAAGTGTGTACTCACAAAAAAATCTTTGGAACGTGAAGCATCACATAAATACAGAGATATTTTTGTGGTAGAATTGCACTTAGGCTGAAGCCTCTGGGCAGATTTTTCAAGTATTTAGTTTCAATCGATAAAGCTTTAAATGGTTTGGAAACCAGTTACTTAAAGGACTTTTGGTCCCCATGCATTATTGCTAGCTGGGAGCAGCAGAAGGTACTGCGCTGGAGTAATAAACTGCAGAGATTTCTGTGGGATACTGATTTCTAGAAACTGTGTTTGCTTGGACGTCTGCCCAAGGGCAGCTCTGTTGCAGCAGCCAACTCTGCCTTTTGTTCTGGCTGCTGCAGAAGAGAGAGAGGAATAACCCGTGTCTCTGACAGAACAGTTAACTTCTAGGATTTCTTTCAAAAGCCCTGCACATGCTTCTGCTCCTGTGTTTCTGCAAAAGGACGTCATTACAGACAGTAATAAAGAGTAACAGCTTCAGGTCAGAAGTGTGGCTAACAACATAGCTGTAACCATTTCCAGCTCCCTGCCAATAAACACTTTATGCTTTTTTGCTGCTGTATTGATGACACAGCCTGTAAAAGTATCTCTGCTTCTTTTGATTCTTCTGAGTTAGCTCTGAGAGGTTTTGTCAATACAGGAAGAAATGGAGCTCGGTGTAAGGGAGAAAGAGGCAATCTAGAGATAGCATCTGTGGGGCAAACCTGTCTCTCCCTGCCTCTTATAGGCCAGGCTAAGCCCTGGCCCGTGCTGTGTGCTTCTCAGAAACAAATCCAGCATTGCAGTCTTCTTCATTGCTTGGACTAATTGTCAGAAGCCATTATTGTTTCACAGTGCTCAAGCATCGCTACCAGCTGCATGTTGACATGTCAGATGAAGCAAAAATAAAGGTTGAGACTTTATTTTGAAGAGTTTATGGTGGGAAGCAGGCAAAACTGAGAAAGCAGCAGAAGGTTAAAACAGGAGCAAAGCTGCACGGAGCTGGTCTGGTTCAGAGGTTGTGGGGGGCATTAACCACAAGAGTGTGCGCTTCAGTGGAGGTTTGAATGGGAAGATGAAGTGGCCAGATACACTCACCCACAAGTCACCCTGTGGGACAGGGAAAGCATAGGATTTAAAGGAATTGTGCAGAGTTCTCCTCTGGGGGCTTTGGCTCAGGATTGGGAGGGTTAACAGTGTTCACAAGAAAGGTGTAGTGAATTTTCTGAGTCTTCAGATCTAACAGCTGGGCTGAAGGTCTTTAGGGTCTGAAGTAAGAGAACTTCTTTGTGAGCTGTATTTTGATTCTTAGCAGTGCCACCTTCAACTGGATTAAACCAGCTTTCCTTCCAAGCCGCTGCTCCCTGCCAGTGCAGTGCCCCTGCCAGTGCAGTGCCCCTGCCAGTGCAGTGCCCCTGCCAGTGCAGTGCCCCTGCCAGCAGCCCAGTGAGGCTGTGAGGTGCGTCTGTGCCATTGGCTGAATCCATCCCTTCATCCAGTTTTCTCTGTGGCTGCTCAGACGGTTATGTCAGCTCTGCAGAGCGGCAGCACAGGGCAGGAACCAAAGGGTGGGACTGCTTGAATTGGCACTGCCATCAGAGGAGCAGCCGAAGCAGTGGCAGGATTCCCTGTTGCAAACATGGGAACTGTTGGTCGAGGCAGGCTGGGCTGGTGGAACAGACATGCTGACTTTGAAAGATGTGGTCAAGCGGAGTGTTTGGTAACCCGGCAGAAAATGGTTTGGGCAAAGCTCTGCTGGCTTAGCAAACTGACTTGGCTCAGCAGAGGGTCAGCTGAGCACCAGAGCTTGGCAAAGGGAGTAGAGTGAGGACATTCATCCAAGAGCAAGAAAAGCCAGAGGGAGGAGGACACCTCCTGTGATGGCCGGGCTAAGCCTGTCTCACCTTGAAATCATAGACATAGGTAAATGAAACAGTCTCTGGTGAAGCTTAACCTTCTCTTTTACATAACACCTTGTATTTAGCTTACCCTTATGCATGTAGGGTTGTAGGTACCAAATTCGGGTTGCTTTTGATGGCTGATAGGAAAACTAGCCAGAGACGGCAAACTGCAACACAGCCCTGTGTGCTGGTGCCTGTTAAAGTGATGTACTTGAGACATGCTTCAAGGTGCCATAAGCTGAGCAAGGCTCCCCGCTACACTGTGGATTGGAAATGGGAGCCTCTGCCCATTTTTTGAGATGAATTTTCAGTTAAGAGAAGTTGAAAGCTGAAGCCCCCAGCAAATGGTGAAGCTTCACAAGTGATTCGCTGTCTTTGAAAAAGTTTGTCTTCTCCCTGCACTAGCTGTGAATCCAATCGCCCATGACAGTGTTATATTGGATACATCGCACTGACGGCTCCTGCACAGGGTGTACTGCCACACGGGATTGGATTTGGAACCTTCTGCATCTAGTATTTTAAACATTGATTTATAAAAGGACAGAATAATCAGGGCACTTCAGTCCAAATAGCAAAATGACCTTTCTGAAACAACCTCATTAAAAAGTACCTCCAACCGTCGCTTGTTAACCTGTTTTTTTTTTTTAATACTGTTAAAATTATTCTGCCATAAACATGCTCTAAAATGACTCATGTTTTTGTGGTGTTTTTGTTGTTGTTTTGGGGGTGGCTTTTTGTTGGATTTTGTTTGTTTGTGGTTTGTTTTGTTGTTGTTCTGTTTTGTTTTTTGAATATGGCACAAGGGAATGACTTAGAGCTGCATCAGGGGAAGTCTGGAATGGATTTGAGGAAAAAGTTGTTCACTGGGAGGGTGGTCAAGCACTGGAAGGAGCTCCCTAGGGAGTGATCATGGCCCCAAGCCTGTCAGTATTCAGGAAGCATTTGGACAATGATGTTTGATAAATGGTTTTTACTTTTAGGTTGTCCTTTGTGGAGTTAGGAGTTAGACTCTGTGGTCTTCGTGGTCGCTTCCAGCTCGGGTTATTTTGTGATTCATGATTGTATAAATACTAAATTTATTTTATTTATGGGAGTATGAAAATGTTGCCCTTCAGCAGAGGATGTCTTAGCAGAGAAAAAAACACTAAACTGCTCCTGAGAGCTGATAAATGATTCGGTGTCTTAGCTTCATTAAAATTGCAAGCAGTCCAGGCTTCCTCAGCTTTGGGTGACAATGCGGGAGCTGTTCATACAAGTACTGGTTTTGTCACAAGAAAGCAAACCATGATGGACTGGGCCCAGTTTTTAGAGCACCTTTTGATGAGAGCTGCCAAGTGTTAAAATAACAGCTGAATATCATGGAAAGTTATATAAAACCAATGATTACAATTTTCTTCTTGCTTTTTCTCATTTTAAATGTCAATACTGTAAGAACTTGCCTCACAATAGTTTTCACTGGCAGGTGTGTTCAGATATTATTTCTTCCTTCCCGCTTTCCTCTGTGGTGACACTTGACTGCATGCATTATTTATAGTCAACTATTTCAGTGTTGGGAGAGCACTTTTACTAGCAGCTCAAGCAAGAAGAGCAAACAAACCCTTTGAATCCTGGTTGCTTTATAGATGTCTCCAGACTTTTATGAGTTCAGCTCACTCCACAGCACTGTGCATCCCCTGATCCTCTCCACATGGGCCACTGAGGCATTTCTTGCCTACAGGGTAATTGGACTCTGGAGTTGTTCTTCTACCAGAACTTCGTCCTGATATTTGTGCTGTTATGAGAATAGTTCTGCTGGCACCGAGTCGGTGAAATGCAAACCACGGAGAAAGACAAAAATGGGGCAGGTGTCTGGAAGGAAAGAGACTAGTTAGAGTTGCTTATGATAAATTAAAAAAGGTAAAGGTTAGGGAAGAACCTTCTTTGGGAAGAATGACACGACCGCATTGAATGTACCAATCAAAGGTGATAATTCCTGCATGCTAAAAAAAAAAAAAAATATTCTTCTTAAATGTGCTTAAATTACTGATTTTTAATACAATTGAGATGAGAGTTTAGGTGATAATAACAATTCTTTTATTAATGGGAAAAATTGCTGTCAAGAGGCTGGATGCCTCTAATAAATTATGATCTGTCATCATAAATAATAATAAAATGATCGTAATAAATTATGATCTGTCACTGCAGGATTTCTGTCACGGGCAGGTGATGTGGCCCCCATTAAGTGCCCTTCAAGTAAAAATTGCTGAACCTGGAAAATCCTGTAAACAAGTTTGTCAGGAAAGCCAGCTCATCTGTGAGCCTTCTTTCTTCCAGCATCTTAACAAGGACAAAGCCCTGCTTAGGTAAGTAGTTAAAAGCACAAGCATATAATTTGGTCTCTTTTTACTGCACTTGTTTTTGCCACGCGTGAAGATTAGTGCATGAATTCTGTGAGAAGGGAGGTGGGGAGCGAATGCTGGCTGGCTGCAGCAGGCTGTGAGCTTAACTGGCAGTCCTTCCTAGCAGTGGCTGGTAGAAGTTACTGCTGTGCTGAGAGCACTGTTCCACACAGCGTGTGTTTTTGCAGTGAGGAGCACCGCACCGAGGCCAAAAGTTCACCTCTTCCTTCCCCCCACCATTGTCTACGTGCGTTCCCCAGACAGTGAGTGTCCTTTGCTGCTGGGTCCAAAGGTGCTTGCGCTGCGAGGAGTGCAGATAGCGGGACTGTACTTGCATTTGGATGGCCCCTTTGCAGCCCTAGCTGAGCAGGTGCACTGCTCCATGGCTCTGCCACATCCTTCTGTGAGTTAGTGAACTTGCCTTGCTCTTAATGCTAATTCTGGCTGTGCTCAGTCAGCTGGGGCAGAAATGAAATGCTTTTTGTGGCAGTAAATAGAGCTCTACACATTGTGTGCTCTCTATCGTGTTCATGTGACTTCAAGCACAGCTCTTACAAAGTGTTGCTTTTATTTATCGAGCTCCCTCTTTGGTCACAATTAACTTCCATACTGAAACATCTGTATTTGTTGGCAATTAGCAATTACTGTTTCTGCAAAGCTTTTGTCGGTATTGTCCTAAGTAAAGAATTGCAAACCCTTGTACATTAGAGGTATTAGTACCAATTTGTAAAGCTAACCTGCTGTGCATTAAGGAAATGAATGTTGCTTTCAGGTGCTGTCTCTTTGGGAATATGTTTTCAGAAGGAAAACAAAGCACTCAAAGCTGGGCTCCAACAAATGGCTGCTGGGGAGCCTGCTTCCTAGGTTTTCTATCTCTGTTTTTTGCTAAATTAAACCGTAGAAGGTTTTTATTTTTGAATTTGGGTTGAAAATTTGTAATTTCCGATTTCGTTCAGAAGCAGCTCTTATAAAAACTTCATCAGGCTTCTTTTCTAACTGTCTCAGCAAAACTGTAATTCTGGGGGGAAAAAAAATCTGTTAAATGCTGAAAGCTACTGATATTTCCCAAACAAGTGAGAAACAAACCCCTGCTGGAATTGCTGCCCTCGTGCTTAAGCTTTGTGTTCAGAAAACAGCAAGTCAGATTTTTCCTTTCCAGCACTAACTGGTTCCTCGGAGCAGCGGGTCCTGCTCTGCCCAGCTTCCGCTGCAGGGCAGCAGCATCGCCGCGTCCTCGCAGGTCGGCCGATCGCAGCCCGAGCTGCCCAGGGCTCCTGTCACCGTCTGGAGGAGGTCGCTGCTGAAAGCAATGACAGGATCCCCTGATTTCAGATTCTTTGAGTTTTTCTTCCTAGAAATCCGTGGTGTATTTAAATATTATGCTTTGGGGAAGAGTCAGAAGCATTTTTTTTCCTTTTTAACTTCTTTCACTAATCTTTAGGAAACAGTGAAATGGAACAGGCTGTACTGCCCTCTGCAGAGGGACTCTGTGCAGGCAAAAAGAAATGAGTCACGTTCTCGAAATCTGAAATTCTGAATGTACTTGATTTAGGATGGAATGTAGCACCTTATTTTATCTTTAGTGAGGAAGGCTGACAACTGTACCGACCTCCTGTAAACTTCACTGTCATTTAGTTGCTGTGCTTTGCTTTTTAGGCACAATATAGAATGTCTCACCATGGAGTCTGCGAATGATATTCTGGTTCCCTCTTTTGATGGAAGAAGGAAGCACTGTGTTTTCCAAGGTGACCTCTTACTGTTCAGCTGTGCCGGATCCCACCCAACCCACAGAAGAATCTGCCCCTGCAGAGACTACATTAAGGGGCAGGTTGCGCTTTGTAAAGACTGCCTATAGCAGCAGCAGAGCCTCTTTTGAGTTGAGGACAAAATGTAAGTAGTTTTGAGAGGAGCTACTTATCACTTCCTGCACTTTTGTCCAGGTCTTTCGCTGCAGGCAGAGCTATCATTGCTGGGCAGAATTATCGACTAAGAGGAGGGATTCATAACAAACAGCTAACTGATCTTTTTTCCTATGAGAACATTTGCAGTGTAACTCTTCAGATTCCTTCATCTGTTCACAAAGAGAAATGAGTTCCATGTTCTACAGTGATTTGAAGATGACTGCACACGATAGTTTGTAGAAAATTCCCAGACCCATCAAACTTCCTTTTTTGTTGTTTGGGTGAAGTGTTTTCTATTTTTTTAACAAGTTAGGCCATCCCACGTCATGGCTAGCTAAAGGATCTCGACTCATTCCAGTAGAAAACTGAAAAAAGTCTGCTTGAGGGAGGGGGGTGCAGGGGAGGGAAGAGATGAACTTTTTATTCTAGGTGCACTGCTTCGAGTGCTGCTTTAGCTTGAATGGCTCTAAAGCGGTTTACTTCACAAGAACTCGGAATCACAAGATAGCTCTGTACCCTGTTACTGGGTTATCTGGGCCCAGCTCTTTTTTTTTTTTCTTTTTTAATCATTTTATTTAACAAGGTATTGTCTGCATAACAGCTGCTGCATCAGAGCAGTCTAAACAGAGAGTATCATGAATGAGCAAATAAACAGTTGCCAGCATGTGACACATCATCTTGGTGACTTGACAACTGACTAGGGTTGTGGCATTCTTCAGTGTGGAAAAGCTCCAAAAACATACTGCCATTTTTGGACTGGACTTGTCACTGTTTACTGGTCCCATTTAGAGAGTGATCCTTGGAATTTGCCCATGCTTCTGTTGTAGTCTGTCTACTAGAAATACTGCCTGAAGCAAAAAGTATTCAGCATCATTGGAGCAATATTATCGTTAGAGCCTCAGTTTGCTATGGCTTCCAGTAGTTAAAGTGTTGCTGAATGACATAGAGAGGTTAAACTAAGCTCACTATAATTATTGTATGGTAGAAGTGTAAAATGTCTTCATAACTAGCTAGGTTTATAATGAGAAATTTTTTCTGAAAAACAAGTAAGAGGAAACAAACAGCTGCCAAGACAAGCGCTGATCAATCTTGTGAGTTCTTTGGTTATTTTCCTAGTTGGGGTGAAGGTGTTGGTTCCTTTTTTTTTTTTTTAAGCAGGCACACCACTTACAACTTCAGAGTGAAACAATTGGAGAGTTTGGAATTCAAATTAGACTTCATATTCTAGAGCAGCAAGTTAAATCTTCTAAACCACCTTCTTTTTGTAGAAGTAAGTTTTGTTATTTTCAGCAGAGGGTGGCATGCTTGACAGCACCATTTGTAGTCAGGAAGCGATGTGCTAAAATCAGCGAGAAACAAACCTACGGTGTATTTTGAGATATGGTCATAGTCTGCAGGTTTGCAATATGGACATGTTCTGACCATACTGGGGAAAAAATCAGTATGAAAGTGTTTTTTTAATAAAGATTAACAAACATTCCCAGGTAATAATGAAAAGCATAGATACTTAACATTTTCCTTTCTTGGCTATATCTGGTTGGTTCAGATTTTTTTTGTAACCGGCATTGATTACCGGTGTGTGAATACTGACGTAGCTCTCGACCTACCAAAGACCAAGCAAGGGAAATGCTATTTCATCATGCATAAATTCTCAGGACAAGAAAACAGAACAATATACATTCAAAGTTTCAATTTAAAAGCAGTGAATTAGTTTTGTCAAGGTTTTTGTTCCCCGCCTCGGTCAGCACTCCTGCGGGCGTTATCCTGTAACACCAGCGCTCCGTAACACCGCTGGGGACTGCGCAGGACCTAATCCGCAGAGACTGCTGAGCATCCCCAAAGGACATGTGGGAGCTGTTGAATAGCAGGTCACCAGTAAGTGGGGTGTGATGGTGATAAAGGCTGCTCTATTTTACAGTAATTTTCTGAAACCAGAACAGCTGGGTTCTAGAATGGGAGGCAAACTTCTTGTATGAAAAGAAAACAAACACAAACGAGTATGAAAATCCTTACTGTTACCATAGCTCAGCATCTGCCACAGTTGCCACAAGTGTAGTCTGCAGTGGTTTTAATACCCTGGGAAAGCCGAGGGAGGAGGATTGGAAGTGGGTCTCAGCAGGAGCAACAGTTCATTTTGTATTTGTATGAAATGTTCCCCACGTACCTGTGCATATTTGTGCGACTGGAAACTCCTGTGTATTGAACTGCGTACATTTATACCTGCTGCTGACACTAAAGGCAACGGTGGAATTTGCCTTTACCCATTCAGCCCGAGGGTCTTCAGGCAGGAATTTAGTTTGGAATGAGATATTACAGAATTGTGTTGGAAACAAAGATCTGTGTGCGTGCGCTTAAAGAATGCAAAACATGTAGTTTTTGCTATAGTGTAGTTCTTTGCTGTAAATACATATTTGCTTGTTCCCCCCCCCGCTGTATGGGCCACACAGCATACTGCATTTTATTTTGCCTCTGAACCTTTAAAGATGGGAGGGGATTGGTATTTGTTACTATAAGATTTTCTGGTCTAGTGCTTTTCTCAGTGCTAAGTTTGCCTTTACCACAGCAGGGAGAGTCTATTATAAGCTCTGTTTTTTTCATGCTGTAGCGCTGTTTCTTTCTAGTCTACTGAAAATTACTGTGTACTGGCAAAAATGAAACAGCAAACACCAATGCCACTTGCGCTTCAGCCAGGGATAGAACAACTAAATTGGCTTCAGAATCCTTGGGTCTGGTCCTGTTTCCACTGACATCTTAAAGAAAAAGAATCAAGAGCTCTAATTTGTTAGGCTTCTATTACTACTTCTAAACTCTCTTTTCAGAAGAAACATTCCTTTTATGAAATACAACTTCACTCTCAGTTTCTGTACAAGGAGACTGCGAGTGCATTAGGTTTGTAACGGTTGCTGCCCTGACCCGCTCCAGCCCCCCGGTCCCACAGCACTGCTTGTCTGGGCATTGATCAGCAAGCGAGTCCTTCCGCAGGTGAGAGCTCAGGCAAACCCATGTGGGGCTATTTAAAAGTTTGAAATGTTGTAGTAAAACATGTACTATCTATCTGCCTGCCTTCTGTCCAAGTTCCATAACCATTTTCCTTCCTAATTAAGGAATAAAGGTGTAGTCCAGTTGTTGCACTTAAACAGGGATGTTAGAGATGAGACTGTGCTGCTGTTTTTCAGTCGGACAGTAAAGCTTTCAGCTTCCTGTACTCAGAAATCAGGTGTTTGCATGACTTGCGTTTGAATATATTGATCAGCAGTTGATGGGGAAAAAATGTCAAAAGTTGAATATAAAAACATTTTCCAAGCTTTTAAACATATCGCTCATATCAAGGCATTCTTTGTTTGAAAATTTTGTATTTTTGTATGTGACCGAGTTTTTTTCAAAATCTTGTTCCTACGAGATTAGAAAACTTGAGAGAAGCATTTACATATTTATTAAAATTAACATGAAAGGCTTGCCTTTGAAAGGTAAAGTTGGTAAATACACACTGTTTAAAAATGCCAATAAAAACCTCATTTATTTCATATATGCAAGTTGATTTGCACATGTATAAATAGAGTTGCTTTTTGCATTGTTTGCTTAGTTTCTTATGTTTCTTTTTGTAATTTATAGTTGCAGCTCTGTGTTTGCTTGTTTATATCAGATTACGTTTCTCCTACAACTATTTAATATTTTATGTGCCTTTTTTTACTTTCTTGGGGTTTGGATGAGTGTTTTGGATATGGACACTGTCTGAACAAGTATAATGGAACACTAATTACAGGTAAACATACTGCTTGATGACTGCAGTTTAGCAGTATAAGTTTTGAATGCTTTTAAGTAGAGAAATCTGCTCTAAAACTCACAGAACTCTATAAGGTAAAGGTTTATAAGATAAAGCTATAACTTTAATAATTCTTGCAAAGTGTTGCTTCTGCGAGCAGAGTATCTGCAGTGTGATGTGGGAGCTCCTGCTGGGGTGGGATGTCTGTTTAATGACCAGAGAGCAAGCTGAAGCTGCTCTGTTCCCCAAGGAGGCAATGCTAACAGAAAATCGCTAGAAACAGCCAGATCTGATCTGATCAGCAGGAAAATTGAAGATCCCCATTAAAGTTTTCAAGGTTTTGGGTTTCCGGATTCGAACATCTGTACGGGGATGTGCACAGGGCGATTCCTGGTGCTCCCAGGAGAATACGGTCCTTTTGTGATACCTGAACGTGCAGCTCTCAGTGGGGAGGAACTCTGGATGTTCAGCTTATTGCAGATTTTTTCTTTTTAATGCTACTACTTTTCTGCAAGAACGGTAGTTTGCAAAATAGCTGCTGAGCAGGTTTCAGTTGGAGATCACAGAACGGGGTTTTGGGCAGAGCCAGAATTCTGCATCTCCACAGCTCGGTTCTGCTCCAAACTGCTTGTCCTGGCTTTTGCAACTTGCTTATTGACAAGCGTTCAGGCTTGCTCAGAGTGTCTGTTGTATCGCCCCGCGTCAGGCTGGTAGCTGATGTCTTCTCACTTAATGAAGTTGTACTTCTGTCCTTCCAAATCCCAGCCTCGCTTTATCCTTGACATGACAGACGTGCCGTCCCCTCTCAAAAACGAATGGCCCATCTAAATTACAAAGATGATTTACGAGTTTGCAGCACTTTTCCCATAAACAAAATCCAGATTGCTTTCTCAGGTACGTATTTTGCTCATAATGCATTTCAGGACCAGATTTTGCTGGTACAATAAATTAAATGGGAATGAATTAGGCTGGATACAATCTCATCTAAGTCTAATTAACTTCATGACTCCCACTGGCTTCAGTGATAGCAGAACTCCTCTGTTAATTCCACTTCAAATTAAAAAAGCAGCTCTCCCTTTTTAATAAATACAAAGCACTATATCTTACAAGATAAAGACCACACACTTGCAGGCTGTATTGTACACATAGCCACAGCCAGTTTTGCTTGTTGTTGCAGCAAGTTGATGTGACTGTAATAAGTTGCAAACTTGGTGAAGTAGCTGTTCAGTCTACGGTTTGGAGTTGGAGGCGCAGGGCGTTTGTTGTTTTGTTGTTTTTTTTTAAAAAAAGACTTGTAGTCTTCCAAGACTTCCAGTCTTTTTTCCAGGGGTGCTAACATTTTGGCATGGCTCTATCTTTGTGATGTTTGCCCTACAACTGCCATGCCTTCAACTTTTGACTTGCAATCTCCTTCCCTTTATAGTTCTCCTTTGGTCCTGTTGTTTTAGGGACCACTGTAAAGTCGAGGAGAATGTTGCACTGACAGATGTATGCTTTTGGTCAGGCTGAAAGGCCAGGGACAGACGCAGTTTCACTGCGATACGCTTCAGTAACATTGCTGTAAATGTAGCATCAGAACATACTGGTTTATGGGTGGTGACTTAAATCTCATCTTCACATTTTTAAGCAGCTTATAGATTGGGGTTTTTTCATTAGTTTATAGTTTCAGAATATAATATTTAAATGGAATGTGTAAACAGAAAACTCGGTGTATCAAGTGTAAGATGTTTACTGTAGGAGTGTGTTGAAAATACCGGAGGCTGAACCCCAGAACGCCTTAGGTGTGGGCATCATTCGTGTTCTTTCTTCCAGGGAAAAATAACAAAGTGCAACCGTTGCCAAAGCGTCGCTTTCATAGAGCTAATTCTTCACATGTTCATACGGTGATGACGTGTTCTAAGTCGACAGACCTCTCTCAACAGCACTAAGGCACTTGTTTATCAAATGGGTGAATGAGGTCCTCAAAGTTTTGATAAAGTGAGTAATAGCTCCACCTTCCACACACAGAAACTGCTCTTAAAAAAAAAGCCTGGTTTAATCAAGTGACTAATCCCTTCTCTGCGCTGGGAAGACTGGTGCAGGTGCCATTTAACTGCTGGGAACAGAATGTGTCACCTTGTGTAGGGGCTGTCAGAACTGAAGCATTGTGGACCCCGCTGTCCTCGCGCTTCACAGCAGCAATAACACGCGGCCGCTTCTCTATGCAGGAAAATGCATCTGTGTTGCACTTTGTGGGCACACTCGGTCAGCTCCGCTCCACTCGCTGCTGGTCGTACAGCAGAGACTCGGTCCTGCCAGAGCCAGCAGAACCCTTGGCTTTAAGGAGAGCGTGTAAAGAACGCTGTGGCATTTACTGGAGCCGACCGGGCGCTGGCCGAGTGAACACAACACGTCCTGGCTCGGAATCCAGCAGCTGCAAAGTAGTTTGAAGTATCAAACAGGTACACAATAAATCAAGTGAAATTGCTCTCTGAAGGCAGGTAACTTAAATCAGGTTATACCCAGAGCTAATTTGTTACATCCATTAACAAGTCTGTCGCAGTACAGTGACAGTGACAAACCATTTTTAAGTAGTCATGGGTTTCTTTGCTTTTCACGAGGGAATACAGCACAGGATGAGGAAACAGCAGTAAATCTTATGAGAAAAGTTAACCCTGGAGATTCTAGGGGAGCTAAAAAATGTGTAATAAAATAATATGGACAGGAATACTTCCAAAGTTAATTTGAGCCAGAGAAGTTGACCCCCTGAGCCTGCTTGGCTGACCAGTGCAGGGAGTCCTCCCGAGGGCAGTTCGGGGCAACTCTCTGGTTTCTGGTCTGAATCCTTCCCTGGAGGAGTCCCACACTCCATGGGTGAAGGGGGTCAAAGTCCAAATAACCCCTGTAGCACCGTAAATTGAAAAAAACCTACTGCAGCTGGTAAAATCAAAAGATGACTGCTTTTTGCAGATAATAATTAGGAGTCAATGAGAATTTGTATTATTTACATGAGAACTTCAGGGTCAGGCTGGTACTACAATGTGTATTGGTTTGAGTTCTTTCCTAAAAGGCGGATCCTTTGTTTTCTTTAAATGGTTGTGTTCCACTATATTACGTTCAAGCAGTTTATTCAGAAGGAACAGAATGCTGTCAAGTTACTGGGGTTCAATAGGATGGGAAATTTTTATTCATTTTTTTATTATTTGTTTGTTTTTTAGAAAAGTAAATGTCTGTACTTTAATGGCATAGAAAACTGCTTTGTTTTCACTGTTGTAGAAAAAACCTAGGGAGAACTTTATTTTTCAATAAACCTTTTTCTTGTGTGATTTGGATTTACAATTGCTTCGTGCTTAAATGGGAAGACCATGAGTTGCCATTTATCCAAAACTGCATCTTCATGGCTTATCCTCCCAGTTCAGAAGGTGAATTCAGCTGGGTGTTTCTGTTGCTGGCCACCCTCAGAGGTAAGTCACCATGAACATCTACCCCAATCTTGGCCGGACGAACAACAGGCAAGTGATTATTACCTTTTTGCTTTGTTTTGTTTTAAGCACAAGTTGGATAGTAGATGAGGTTCATTTTAGGAAGGGGGTTTTGCTGCAGCTGCTGGTAGGAGTTCTTGGTTTCCTAGAAGTTTCCAGCATGGAAGAAAGTCTGGAATGGCTCAGTGGCACACGGTGATGGTTTATGAAACACTCACAGAGCAAGAGATCAAGTGTGAACCTTTGGACTACGGTGCCTGCGTTGTGTCGGTCGGTGTCTCTCTGCCAAAACCGTCCACGGGTCGGGAGTTTGTGTCTCAAGGCAGTGGAGCCTGCCTGCAGTGCACTGGTGGGTGCCACATTAAATCACCTTGGAGGTTGTAACCAGATGTATCAAAAAAGACGTGCAATATAAATGTCCACACAGTGGAACTTCTTACACGAAGCTGTCAGTTTATGTTGCACCTGTTCTGCTGAAAGGCTCTTCCTGCTGTGTCAATGTTTGTTAGCCCAGCTGAGGGAGGGCTTGTCTGCTGTCGGCCTCTCTTGAGAGGGTTCAGTGGAGGTCTCCAGGTGTAATAGAACAAATAATGCAGGAGCAGTTGGCAGCAGTAAAATCAATAGTAAAAAGCCCGACCAACAAGACCAAACTGATGACCAGCTGTCTATCCATTCAAAAAATGGCCATTAATAGCACAGTCGTTATGAACTTTTTACAGCTAGGGTCTGGAGAAGCATCTGCTCCCTCTCTTACAGTACCTCTTTCCAGATTTTCTGTATATGGGTTATGGGTTTTTTCCTAGCTGTTGTCACAGGTACCTGAGTAATGTAAAATCAGGACAGCGCCCAGGTCAGTAACTATCTATAACTATCAATGTGGGATCCCGATTTTTTTCCCAGCCCCCACAAAACACTGGTAAGCAGGAGCATAAATGGAAATGCCAAACCACACTGGGAAGGTGAAACAGCCACAGGGTGGCAGAGGGTTTGTGACGTGGGTTGGGATTTCCAGTTATCCAGTCTCTTCACTGCCGGAATGGGGGAGTTTAGGGCATCGTGGCTGCACGTGATGGGTTTCTGCTGCGCAGCGCTGGCAGTGCTGCTGCAAGAGCCATTTGCCACTGTTGTGGTGAGGAGTACGTGACTGTCCTCCACCACTTACCCCTTTTGACAGGTATTTCTTTGGCATACTTCACCTCAGATTCAAATGGATGAAAATTACA
>VWZY01004708.1:1969204-1993263 GCA_013399075.1 Chloroceryle aenea
TATTCACCATGCTACCCTTCCCCAGTGTTTCCTAACATCAGAATTAGTGGAGGACAGTGCTCATACAGTTGCATGTTCTGCTTATTTTTGGAAACATTTTCTTTCCTGTTTCATTCCCCTAATTATTTGTCATTCTAAGGAGACATCTGTAAAATGGTGAGCAGCTAGAGTCAGATGTGGGCTGTGTTGCAGTCACATAATGGAAAAAAAGTGTATGAAAATTGGAATAAAAAATACCCATGCTGTGCAGCTGTAGTGGAAAGAGCATTAGGAGAGCTTAAGTACTAAATACTTCAACTCTCACACACTTAGATGGGGTTCAGTCAAACTCCATCCGGTTGGGAGGCCCCAGATGGAAACATTTTTCCGGGACTCTGTGCTGCTCTCAAAAGCCTCACCTGGCACTGACCCATCCTCTTCAGCGGGCAAGAGACAGAGCATCCCAGTTTACTGCCTTAACATGCCCCGTGTTTGGCTTTATGCTTGTTGGGACCTGAGCATTTTATTGTTTCACCCATTATGGAGATTGCATTGAACTGTAATTCGGGTAGTATACTTTTGTTGCCAATAGTGAATATCCTTTGCCTTGAACAGGCTCCAGCTGTTAAGTCTCACTGTATGTCTCACTTTGTTTTGTGGACCCTTGGCACTGAGTTCTTTCCTCCCAGGAGACTTGCTTAGGACCTCAGAGGAGCTCTGGCCAGATGAAGGCATCTGCCTCGGGCACCTTTGTGAGGAGGTAAACTTCAAAGCAAAAAAGTGCTGGACAAAAATGCTGAAAGAGTAATATCCCCCCTAAAGAAAATGTACCAAGGTATGAGCTTCGGGTGTTCAAGCAGGTAACCAGTACAGCAGACCTTTGAAGTGAAAGCTGCTAAGTTGCTAGAGACACCTTTCAGCTTTAATTTCCTCCCTGACTCCAGAGGAGGGAGGAATCCATGTGATTTGCCCAGGGCCCCACTGCAGGGTTGGGTTCTACTGGCCAGGTCTGCCCCAGGAGCAGGACATTGGTATTTGTTGCCACGGGGCCGTTTTGGATTAGGTGTTGCTGTGCTCCTTTCTCTGTGATGAGGCGATGAGTGACAATCCTGTAAGGACGGTGTCGTTAAGATGTGGCAAGGTCAGAATATTGGAGTTGGTGGCAACAGTGTTAGCTGCCAGAATGGGACGTTTCCTAGTTACTTGCCAAACTAACACAGCCCTTCTGTGCAGGCTTCACATAAAGTGTACTTGCAGCCTCCCCCCATCGCAGTGCTTGTGCTGGTGCCTGTGTCAGTCCCTGATGGACCTGTGCACAGCAGTTCTCATCTGCTCTTGCACACCCCTCGGGAGCTGGAGGCTGCCCGGGGAGCAGCCCTGCAGACTGCAGTGGGTCACTGAGCGTGCTGGGCAGGTAACATTCAAGAACCATTCAGTGCTGCCTCAAATACCAATCTCACGGCCAAAAAGAAAATACCAGCTCCCAAACGTGGGAGGAACAGGCGAGGGAAATATCCCTGGGTTGGCTGCTACTTGATTTAATTACGTTCTCCAGTTGCGTAAGCGGGACCCACATGCCAGGCCGCAGGAATGCGTTTTTGTGTGCTACTCCTGCACAGTTACTGCTCCTCAAGAAACAGCACAGGCTCGCTCATCTGCTCTGTCACAGCACCACTTGGTGGCAGAACACCTAACACAGGCTCGCAGCAGACTCCAGGAGCAGTGGTGAGAGATCACAGATGCTGCGAGTACAGCAGAATCCTTTCCTACATGCAAACTCTGGAGAAAGCATCTGCACAAATCCATGCACCACCCTAAGAATCATCTGTGGTCAGGTAGCTTCAGCGTTTCCTAACCCCTGTCGCTACAGAGGCAGCTTGCTGCTCTCACCACCCTCTACTCCGTCCTTGGAGACTTCAAAAGAAAGGAGGTAGTGAAGACACTGTACATAGGAAAAATGCCTTGCCAGGCTGGGAAAAAAACTTCTTGCTTTGTGTATTAAGGCTTAATACTCGTCTCGTGACCTAGCCTAGAATCTCCAGGAACTGGCCCAAAAAGAAGATGCCAGAAATGTCTCCATGTTTCCCGAGGCAGCTGGGATGGCAGCAGTGCAAGAGGTGTTATTAAAGGTGAGGAACATTGTGATGCAGGTGTACCTAAAGCTGAATTTACCCATGCCTAAGGAGCTTCTTGTCTGGGGTCTTTGCTTCAGGCTCATTTCTGGAACATTATTGACAGCATGAAGCTTCTTTCGAGATTTCATTTTCCCACCATGGTTGGATGATGCTTATTTATGGCTTACCTACTGTTGCTAGAAGTGAAATGGGACTAAATCAGCAAGGGATGTTAGTCTGGTGATTTCTTGATGACAGTCTGGCTTTAGCTGTAAGTGGAACATTGTCATTTTCCATTATTAAAATGCACTTCATGCCTACCTGGTGCATGCAGGGCATGGCCTGGGGCTCGAGACTGCAGGGGGTATAATCCTGGCTGTGAGAGTTTTTGATAGCTTCCTCCTCTGCTGAACACTACGGCCAGATTCAAAGCATCTGCTCAGAATTGTAGTCACTTTCAGGGATTAATTTGCAGTTCTGAGGTTGGCCAGACTTTAATAAGTATCAGTTTGCAGTCTCTGTACTGGCCAGTCCTGCTTCTTGTATGAACACAGAAGCTCCTTCCTTGTGTCCTGTGGACAACAAAGACAGTTTGGCAGCACTGACAAGCTCCCGTGGCCTGTGATCACCAAGCAATGTATTATGTTAGGCAGTGGCAAGTTTCAGGTGATCAGTCCAAGTACTTTTCAACTATTTCAGCTGCTGAAAAGTCCATTTTCCTTAGCTTAGCAGGAAGCACAGTTGTTATTCAGAGTTAGAAAAGTCAACTGGCACAGACATTTAATAAAGAAAACCAGTACAGAAAGAGTTACCTTTGAGGCTGGCTGGCTAGAGCAGAGTGTCTCAGGGAAGAGGGTAAGAGGTTATTTTCTATCCTATTGTCATGTACCATACAGGTCTGCTGATGCTAGCTGGCTTCATCAGCACAGATTTGCTTTCATTTCTGAGCATCATTTCCTGGTCTTTTTCCTTTTAAGTATCACAAGTATTTCAGTTATTTTCTTGTGTGTACCTGCTACTATCAGAAATGCTTTGAAGCACCTCTGGTAACTGAAAAGTTTCTGCAGTTTGTTTAATTAATCTGATAAGAAAAAATATTAACTTGCTTAACCACATCTCCTTTTCAAAGGCTCTGCAGCTGGAGTCTGAACTTACAAACATCCTCTAAGAGCATTCCAGAGTTCCAGGAGGAACTGTGAAACTTAATTTCCTCTGTGTTGAACCTTGCCTCGTGCATGAGCACATCTGCATAGTCCTGTGCCCCTAGTTATACTCCGCATTTAACAGAATTATTTGATGTTTGAGCTGGGCATGGGTTTGCCTGGCCTCCCTACTTTCACTACTCTAGGACTTCTGTGCCACAAAAGTTACAGCAGGAGTTAAGTATCTTACCACAACCAATTATTAACCTTCTCACCCTTCTGAAGCAGTTGGCACTGGCCTCTGCTATGGACAGACTGCTGGAGCCCATGGCCCCGAGGGGCAGCACACTTAGTAGTTCCCAAGTGGTATTGCCATGACTGGCAGGGGGACTGGAGAAGTAACAAAGCCCCGGAGATGCAGAAGAGGGTAAACATTACTAAAAACTAACAAACCCATGAAATGTCCAACACATTCAGGCTCTGGTTCTATGGTTCTGATGCTGAAGATTCCTGACACAAGCTGGAATGGTCGGTTTCAGGCTGAACCGAGTGTCACCCTTCCAACAGTGTGCACCTCCTCCGAGCCCTGGCAGGCCTGCGAAGCCTGGGGCTGGTCTCTTCCTACGCGTATCATTTGGAGTTGGCTTTTACTACAGGAACTTAGGAATCTGTCTGAGAACTTGCTAAGTGACGTATGATAGGAAATACAGTTTCACCATCACAAGGCACCACTAAAAAACATTGTGAAATAAGTCGGTGTCCCCCAGTGCACACCAATCACTGAGCAGTCTGTCTGTACAGCTACTGGAGTTTGTCAGCAATTGTTACGTAGCTAGAAATGGCCATTTCTAGCTGCTTGGCTACTTACCATTCTCCTATTTCAAACTCAGCAGTGGACTCTCTATTTTTTTATCCACCTGCGATAAACAGAAGCAACAACACTGGTTCTGTGTTGTGAAAACCAACCTGGAATATATAAAATAAAGAGAAAATGGATATAGCCAGAGACTCCAGTTTAATAGTCTGCTATACAGGAAGACTTTGTTCTATGATACATTCTGGAAATAGTTCTCAAATGTTACTTACAGATACTGTATAAAATAGATACCAGTTTTATTGATTATACATCAAGATTCATTGATAATTTTACCTGCTATGAAGTCATATATAAGATGTGCGATGGAAGGTGAGCAACACTTTACAGGACAATCTAAATCTAATAAATAGATCTGTATCTCACCACCAGCTCGAGCCACTGCTGTGCCATCGTCAGACTACAGAGCAACCACAAAGTCACACACGCTGGTACATCCACATACAGGATAACAGAAGATGAGAATCCCATTCCTCAAGCAGCTCCTCTTCCTTGCACGGCTTTTTGGCTTTGGTCTGTACAGTAATACTGTGTGTGCTTGTTTGGTCCATGCAAAGCTATGAACAGTGTCTTGTTAAGAAAAAAAATAGAATTTAAAGAGTTACAGTTTCAGTTAATCTAGGATTAAAATGAAATCTCTCTTTCTCTGATCTCAGAAAGGTTTGTATCTGCTCTTTCCATGTGTCTATTTGAATGGGGGAGGAGAAGTAGCTACTCAGGTATGTTAATCAACACAGGTCTTGGTGTCCAGACTCTACAGGAGATACCCTGTTGGCTGAAGAGGTCAGCAAGGGCTGGATTTCTGTTACAGCGTGTGCTTGGGAAAATACAGGCTGGAGAGGAAAAAAAACAAACTGAGATCTGAAACTGGCACTTCTTTACCCACAGGCTTATCACACCATTAAGAACACTTTCACTCTGGAATATACAACATGGCAGCTGGGTTAAAACTGCAAACTGCATGTTTTCTATTGTCACAGGAATCAATAGCATACTTGGAGGAAAAAAAAGGCTGCTGTTTGGCTGAACTGCAAGCAGTGTGCACATATGCCAGTTTTACAGAGAGATTTCCCATTATAACAAACTCCGACAAAAACAGACCACGGGAAACAAAACTGCATATTTAGGGAAATACCACTGGCACCACTTGCCAAAACGTAGGATGCTGGAGTTGTACAGTCCTGACAGCGGGGAGGGCGCGAGTGTCACTCGAACATCTCGTAATGGCGCGTCTGCCGCACGCGGGGCACCATGTCGATGAGCAGCCTGCCAAGGAAAGCACAGGAGTCCTGTTGATGAGAGACACGGGAGAGCCCTGGAATGGGGGTTTCTATCGACTTATAAATACGGATTTATGTGATAAGTAAAAACAAACTCGGGTGTAGTAACAGCCTGATCTTGCTTTCTCCTGGAGAAGACAGGGAGGGAACAGTGGGAAAGGGGCTGTTGTAGCAGGGTGTTTCACGCCAGGCTGCTGCTGGAAGAAGACATCTAACGGTAAGTGGCATTGCTGGTTTGCAGTTTACAAACCCAAATCAGGTAACTGCCAAAACAGAACGCGGCCTTCCTCGGCCTTCGGTGTGTTGCGGTGACACGAGTGCTGAGCACGCTGTTGTGCAGACTGATGCCATGCACGTAGCGCGAGTTCCAGCGGCCCTACAGAATGCTGCTGCTGCTGTTTGATAGGGTTAAATCCATACTTCCCTATGGATTTACCTCTCTGTTCTTCCAGAACAGCTAGTTTTACAATGGAAATACTCAGTTTAGTGATTTTTTCCAAGAAAGGTGTTCTACATTAAAATGTCAGTTTCATTTTCCAAGTTAAAAAAAAAACAACAAACCAAAACCCCCAGCTTACTGCAGCCAGGCCCAGGCTGCCTCTCAACAAGCACGATTCCACTCAACCACGGTGCTGCATCTCCCCCTACAGCAGAAAGTGGACTGAAATGCAAGCCTCTGATTCCTTGCAACCAAGAGAAATTGTGGCAGCAATGATGTGCACGGCAGCGCTTCATTTGCTTTTATTCCACTTCTGGTGTTGTGAATCAAGATGGCATCTCAAAATTCAGTAGAAACAACATTTGAAACACACCTGGCTAACCTTCAGTTCAGACGTTGCTACAGGGCAGGGCTAGGCTAGAAATCACTAGCAAGGTCATTCTTTAAACTTGGGCACCTTACCTTTAACCCATTCTTTCTTCAGGAAAAAGAAAAGAAAATATAGTGCTTAGACATGTGCCATAAAAGCAGCACGGAGTGGGTTTTACCCTGGATGTGTGACTATTTTTCAACTATTTCCAAGCCCATATTTCCAAATTCAGGTAGACAAAAGTCTTCTGAAATTTATTCCAATGCCTTTTTAAGCCCTGGCTTCTTTCCAGCTGACGTGAGACACACAATCTTTTATCCCTTTCCACACACCCTGCTTCAGCATTGGCAGCCAGTCTAATAAATTCCAGTGGCTGATTTCACTGGAGTTATATAAGCCTTTAAGAACTATGGCTTACTACATTAAACAGACAGCCCATCTGCTGTACATACTGAAACACCCGCTAGCAGGAGATACTCACTTGATTCCATAGGCAAATATTGTAAGTCCAATTAAAACTCCTATACTGCCATCCAGATACCAGACAGAAGAATTGTGTTTAAAAACTTCTGCGCTAAGCAGGATGGAAAATCCCATTATTCCACCTACAAGAGAGTTGAAACCTAAAAGGGGAAAAAACAATAAATGAAAGGAAGAACCAGCTCTCAAGGAATTCCCTTAACCATCTCACCTAATAGGAGATGATGACGTGTAGGGAGACAAGGTGTTACCACACCAGTGCCACCAGAGAGGGGCACAGCCCCTTGGGGTACCCATGGCTCCCAGTGGCACCCGTGGGCCCTTGCCCGGCCGTGGGGAGGCGGCTGTGCCGTGCGGTCACACGCGGTCAGCCAGAGGGCTTCCCCACGCTCCATTTGCTGTACAAACCAAACACAGGACAGCTGCCATCTGACCAGTGTCAGAACCCTCCTCACCTGTCCTGGCTCACATGAGTAACTTTACAGTGGTTGCCCTGTATTCTGTCTCTTCATTTGGTCAGTCCCTTTTTTCCATTGTCTTGGCTCCAAATCCCAGTTCTAGCTGCTGCTTGTTTCCTATGGCTTTCACCTCTCAATGCTCATTCTGCAAACAGCAATATTCTTTCAAAGCACTGGATCTGCTCCATGAAAATGCCTGATTATACCAGTATAGTTAAGCCAATACAGGCACAATTACTCTGCCAGCACTCTAGTCTAGAAGAATCCTGATTCTAGATTATTCCCAGGCAATGTACCTTACAGTGCTAATACACATTGATCGAGTATATATATTCCTTATATACAAAGACACACCATAAAGTATAAATTAACTATGAGTTTAAACCAGTGTTACTTCCACTGCCCCAGCTTGCGTCAGAATCCATCAGCATGACACACAAAAGGCAGGAATAATGAAATTTCCTGCCATTATTGGCTGATGCTTCTAAAGGATCCAAAAGCTACTTACAGAGGAAATTTTTTTCTCTTCCTGACTGTCACTTAGTCAAACCTTTCTTTGCTGGCGTGGCAGAAAGTCATGTGACAGCTGCAGGTATCAACCACGTTCTGTGCACAAGGCGAGCACAGGAAAAGACAGGTGGCTGAATCTGGGAAGGAAACAGGTATCTAAAACATACAGGAAAGCTGGCTGACATCACCTGACTGTCACAGAGCTGCATTTGTGCTTTGAAATGTTGGAAAATTCAAGATAAGAAAGGGCTGGTTATATTATCCAAAAAGCCATAAGCTTTTGCTGCAAAGAAATAGTACAAACATTTTGCCTTTTTTAGGATTCCTACATTTAGGCTTTAAAGAGATGGTTGTTAAACCCTACTCTAAAACAAAAGTAGTATTTAAAAAATTTGCTAATAGAGGTTGACTTAGATGACAGAGAATTTGCTGTTGTTTTGAAAATAAACCTATTTTTCAGGAAGAAAAATGTATGCTCCTGTTACTCAAACCAGTTTGTTGGTCTACAGCCAATGATCGCAGGAGGTAAATTAGCAGGAAACAGAAAACACTGAAAAAAGCTATGCAAGGGAGCACTAAATTTGTCTCGGCTGCCGAATCACAGTGTCTCCTCCTGATTGTTAATAAATCAAGTATATATGTAAATATATCTTGTGAAAGAAGATATTTAACCACACAAGGTAAGATCAGCCTCCTGCATTTTCTGAAGTAGTTCCGAGGGAGAGAAAAAGAGATAAAAACCAGGCCAAGGTAATTGTATACTTTAGATCCTAATTTTTGTAATCAAAGATTGAGCAATCTCCATCTCAGAAGCAATGAAATTAGCACGAGGATGTAATTATGGGGGAAGAGATTTCTGTATCATCCAGGAGACTAATTCAGAGCTAATTATTCAGGATTTTTTTCAGTTGATATTTTGCCTGAAAAAAACTACTCTGTTTCAAAAACAAACCACATTTTTCTAAAGGGAGGGTTAATCATTTGCTTGCCTGGACACAATGCTGAAATGGTCAACACGGCCCATTTACCCTCTGACAGCAAAGGAAGTCAGACTCACTGCTCTAGAGTTCCCAGGACCCTTTTCAGAATCCTTGTTTTCAGGTTGGAGACCTTTTTGGTTCAAAATGTCCAGGGTGGCAGAGCCCATAGTAAAGAATAAGCTCACTGAACAGCACGGGCTGCTGGGAGAGAATCACAAATGCAGTGAGGCAGCAGCTTAGTTGTAACTCGTGCTCTGCTGTTTTGATTCCTTTTTTGCTTATTTTGTATTTAAAATACAAACACCGATGAAGTATTTATATAAGTAGGATGATACAAAAGATAAATACTCATACTATGTGTTATCACACATCACCAAAAAATATTCAGAGTATGTTTAAATTACTTAAACTAAAGCAATTGTATGCATCCCTAGAGTAAGCTGAAAATTGAATTTCCTTAAAGTGAAATCTTCAGCAGAGTAAAATAATTTATGTACCACAATCCATGAATCATTAACACCCTACTGTGTGTGTTTACAGAGCTTTTCAAATTGTCCTGTGCTTGCAGATAAAAACTGGTAAAGATTTGTAGGGCGCTGTGAAATTTCCATCATCACTGTGGCCTCACTTGTTTGCAGAGTAGATCGCTGTGGCTTTCTGAAGATTCACAAGCTTGGGCTTGCTCATTAAGAGGTGTATCTGGACCTACTTTTAAAACATACCTTCAAAACCAGGAACAGTCAGGAGCTACACACCTGAGCCAACAGGAGTAGTGGCAGTGAGGCCCTCTGAGGATAGAGCAGATGAGATTCCCCTTGCACCAAGCTCTGGCAGGGCCAGAGCAGTGTAGGCAGTAGGCAGGCAAAGGCTGATGAATTCTCCAGTAGCTCTACTGCGTGGCAAGAAAAGCACTACAGTGGGAAATTTAAGTCTGCAAGGGGTTTGTATGAGCATTGGTTGCTATTCCTGCTCAGGGAGGTGTTTTCTGCAACAGCCTTGCTTCATTGTAACCGTAGGGATTAAGCTGTTCACTAGGCATAGACAGGGATGATAGATGTGACTCAACCAGAAGCTGTACAAATTGGTGTCCTACCAATTGTAGTCTAACCTCTGACCAATGCACACCTAATTCATTATACGCTCTACCTCTGACCATCACTGATTACTATCCGTACAGGAACCCTGGGACTTCCCCCAGACATACCCATTTCAGCTGAGGCATCTGTACAAGAGGCTAGTGGGACACAGACTGGGATTGTTCATTACCATTTCCCAGTGGCCACCTCATTTCGCCGCTCTTTCACAGCTGCCCTCACGTGGGGAATCCCTCGCATCCGCTGCGGCTACGCCACGCCCTGGAAGAATCTGTAACTGCAGCAGGATCAGCTTCACACTCACCATCGGTTATCAGCGCTCTGCTTGTAAGCACCTTTCCCAGCATAAATTTGATTACTGCCAAAGCAGTGCAGAGGATTCCACTTAAAACGGAGACACTATACAGAAAATCATCCTGAAAGAAAAGATGTCAGACATTAGTGTATCTTCTGGTCATGTCCCATATATTAAATGACAAACAGTACTAGTTATTGTGCAATTATTTGTGCCACTGAAGCATACAACCTGGGAAAAAGATTTCCTGAGTTAAGACTTTCACAACAGCTGGTGCTTATTTTGCTTATACCATAGTTGGCAATGGTTTTGGCAAATATAATTCAAGACAGTTCCAAGCAACAGATTGTGAATTGACCCAAACTCCTCACAATCAGGAGTTCTACACCTGCAGGGCTGAGTGCAGACTGCCTGCTTTGTAATCTACTGTATAATGCAATCACTAACAAAGTCCCCACCTGCAGGATAAAGGCCAGAGAGTCGAAGCCCACGTACCAGACCTCTGCTGGTTTTTGGTGTGAGGAAAAAAAAAAATTTTAAAAAGTCCTATTGTTTCTGATTCTCCACTTGCTTTTTGATATTTTTGATAATTTTGATACTGATGTGCAAAGTTTAGCTCTTTCTTAGAAACCAGATTTTCCTTGGCCTTTCATTTCACAGCTACAGAAATACCCACGCTGCTTAATCTGAATGCATAACACAGGCTCCCTCCACAGAAAGCTGTGTCTCTATGTAGGGCAAATACGAGTAACTAATTATTGCTGAACACACATTCTCTAAAGGGTCATCTGGGAGCAACTACCACTTTCTGCTGACTATTTTGTGTTTGGGTGGGGTGGGAGGAAACACTCCTGGGCGCTGCAAAATTGGCATGGCAATAAAGTGCATAAAGGGAGTCCCTGTGCCTTCCGGGGTACCTCAGCCCATGGGCTGTGCAGAAGAACCCCAGAGAGCTCCAGCATGCTTGCCTGCCATCTAACCACAGAGCTTTGAAGAAGAGTAATTCATTTACTCTTAATAGAGTGTTCATTTCAGCTGTTGCAACATCAATACAAATAAAGGAAACAGCAATAATATTTAGTTTTTCTCTGCAGGTCTAAGTGGGCCAGTGCTATTGGGACCCTGTTACTACTGATTAAAACACTCTGGCAAAAATCCCGTTGATAGTAAACACTGTCATGATGATTCATCATCATCTCCTTCCATTTTCAGTGTTTCAGCAGCAATTCAAAATCCAAAGAAGTCAAAAACTGGGTTTGAAAGCTGCTTAGGAATTAGATTCCTGGTATACCATACTCATATCCCTAAATAAATCATTCAGTATAGTTTTACACATTTTTTTTATGTCATATAATTTTCAAAGGCTACTTCATCCACTCTCAGTCATGAGCTCATTCTCCCTAGTTCTGGCACAAGACTGAATATTAAGACAAAATGCAGCAAGGAAAATTGCAAAATAGAAACAGTGATAACACAGAACTCAAACACTGAGTAGCAGTAGGATAAAAAGCACTTGTAAAATTCTAACAAAATGACTGGAAAACTGTGTTGGGCAGGACTGAGGAAGGACAGGGAATGCTTGCTTGCTGTCAGCTTAGCAAGGGAAGTTCAGAAGAGCTGAAATGACAACAAATCTCCAGAAGTCTAGATCAGCTTTGCCAAAAGCACTTGACATTTGAGATCCTTGTCAGATTAATTCCTCTACATTTTGTGCATCTTTCTCAAAAATGTGTATTTACCATGCTCAAAGACTTCATGACCTGACACACTCCAGTTGCCAGACTGATTGCCAAAGCCCAATGGCCTGACAAATTCTGACTGGCCTTGAGATTTTCATCTAATACTTAATTAGCTACTTTACCTAATATTCAATATGCATCATATATGTAAGACTTCAGAATGATGTGAAGCAGAAGGATTTGCTCAACTGCTATCACATAGCCAGCTCTATCCCAGGCTGCCGAGTAGCGGTCCGAGTGCCATTCCCACACTCTCGTACAGCGGGGAGCTTCCCAGACATGGGAGTTTGGTTTTACCTTTAATCACTTCTACCAGTAAGTGTGGCAAGCAAACCTGCTTGCGATGCTCTCGCAAGCATGAAGGCCCCTCGCTCGCTAACTGGTGCGTGCGGGGCGGGTGGAAAGGGCAGAGCAGAGGGGGTGCAGACGCTGCGTGCTGCCAGCCCCGGCTCGCTACAGGCAACGGCTGTCGGGCGAGTGCTCAGTGGAGCAGTCGACAACTCAACGCTGAGCTTCTCTTGCATCTCACTTGACAGCGTGACTACAGGAGATCTCTTATTTGTTCATCACTAACTCCAAAAACCGACTGACAGTACCCAGGCACCCCTACCCCTTGCCATCGTCTTCCTCCTCAGCGAAACACACGATTTGTCGTTAGCACAGAACTGAACGCTGCAGAGCCAGTGCAGGTGACAGCAGAAATGACTTTGCTATCAAAAGCTGTGGTACTTTCAGCCTTGGGCTGACAAAATGCAACTTTCCTACCCCTATGAAATTCTTGGGGATGGACCTGCAATTATCAAATCACAGTTTGGAAAAACACTACCAATGTCATTACAAGAAGGTTTGAAAGTTATCGATACAGATGTTCAGAAGTCCCAGTTATTAATTCAGAGTCCTGAAAATGTGATGCCTTCTTCCCTGTGTTAATAGCACAAGGGTTCATCCACAGCATGGCATGTTATTTTGAGCTGCTTTGTTGTTTTCTTGTCATGACATGTGCCATAGATTTCTGGAATTAATTCAGTGGGGTTTTTTCCTGCACGTGTCACTAAACGCACAGTATGTGGAAATGCATCTGGCTATATGGTTGTGATCAACATTAGTCCAGCTGCTTTACTGGAAGCCAAGAATGACTTAAAGGTGCTACAGATTTCTAAATCAACTCAAAGTGAATTAATGATCTGTCTTTTCATAGGGGCTGCAGAAACTAGACATTCTTCATAAGTTTGGTGGTGGTTTTTTCATTGAATCAGAGAAGACAAGCTCATTTTGTTGCTAATCCAATAACCACTGAAGATGTAGAAGACATAAATCAAAGCTCCCTTGTTATCACAGCGGACACAGAAAAGGAAGAAATTAAAAAGCCCTGCTCTTAAAGCAAACACCTCAGTTTCTTGCTTTAGACTGCAACAAACAGACCTTCAGAAGACAATATTCCTTTTTCTATCTCTAAACTCCAGTATCTAAACAGGATCTAAAACAACCGTTTCCAGCTGTGTGCAGCTTTTCACAACAGCCACCGGGAGGCGGCGGTACCTCAGTAACTGAGCGCACGATGCATGAAGCCAAAACCAAAGAGGAAAAAAAACCTTTTAGATTCACTTTGCTCGGTACTTTGCTGTGCTTTCTGGGTGTCCAGGCAGCCAAGAGCTGGAAGAAGAGCAGCGAGGCTACTTGCTCCTAACGAGAAGGTTACGCAGATGTAAGAGGTCAGTCCGAACTACGTGGTGAAGCCCAGCAGCACGGCTCAGGTGAGGCCGCAAGAGAGCAACGGCTCAAAACACTGCCTTGGTGCTGACTGCACCACAGTGACCAGAGGCTGCCACCAGTTTAGGACAGCAGCTGGCTGCACTGGTAGGCTACAAGTCGGGATGTCATGGTAGGAAGTGCCTGCTAAGAGGGATTCAACAAAATACCGTGAGGGAGGGCTGCTGTGGGCGAAGCACCCGGGCTGGACAGGGGCTCAGAGAGGCGGCCGGCCGATGGCACACACGACAGACACAGGCACTTCGCTGTGGCACGACGGGCTCCGAAGGGTTAAACACATCATACTGGGGCTGTGAACTGATTCCCATTCAACTAACTCATCCTTTGGAGAAATAAAGAAAAGAGAAGCCATAATGGAGATCTAAATTAATAAAATAAGCCTGGCCATCTGGCACCATCTCCCTCCGGATCTTCCCGCAGCCCTGCCCTCTCCGTAGCCCTTGCTTTCCCATCTGACAGTCATTAAGAGCACGAAGCACATCCAGCCAGACTCCCTGTACACGTCCTTGGTGTTATTTTAATTAAAGCAGCAGCAAATTGTGACAGATGATAAAAATTTAAATTCTGATCATTTCCATACGATAAAGGCTTCTCACCATGGTAAATAGTTCTTTCCTTTCCCATTTCTTTTCATCATATTCCCTCATTACTACTACACTGTACATGAGACCTTAATTAAAGGACACATACATCTTATTTGATGACTTCATGTATAGAACAGCACTGTATGTGAAGGGAGGTGCCTGTCCTGGCCTGCCAGCTCATTACACAGCACTCTAATAGCTACAATGTCCCTGTTTCACATTTATTTTATGCAAGATTTTACTCTGTAACAGCTCCCAAAAGAAAGCTTTTCTAGGATGCTTTTTTTTTGGTACTAGGAAAGGAATAACAGAAGTCAGCAGGCAGCTTTCCTCCACTTTATCCAAACACATTGTTGCCACCAGTGCAACTGGGACTAAGGGTTTTCAAAGATGTGACAGCTGTTCTGTCCATGCTTCCAAGGATTTCACCAAAAGCAGCAGTAATCTTATGGCTTAAGGAACATTTGTTGATGATGATATTATGACTTTGATCTCTTTCTGAATCTATTGTAGAAACTAAAAAAGAAAAAAAAGCCACAGGGGATGCCTCAGTGCTTGCCTTATTAGGTGGAGATTATTTTAACTCAATTCCCAGCCTAGCAACTAAATTTCAGCTGATTTGTGCTCCTAATCTTTTCCTAGAATGCATCTTGCTAATTATGATCCTAAAACTTCGCCCTGCTTTCAGATATTATTTCTGCCAACTCCCCTCCACCTCCTCTCTTTAATTACAGTTCTTTTTCACTTTCACTGGAAGGAAAATGTTCTCATTGCACTTGAAATGTACAGCATTGAGTAAAAAGGTATTCATCAGTATGGGAGGAAGAAGCATGTTCAGTGAACCTCCCCAGTGGTCACAACACATCAATATTATAAATAAAATCCACGTGTGACCCTGCTCTGGAATTCATTCTAGTGCTCTCCCAAAACAAGCTTCTTTCTTCCACCACCCAGCAGCTGCAGGTTTACTGCCACTTTTATGCCCACTCCTCAGCTTCCTCTGTGAACTGGCCAAAGGCTTCTCAACCACCTCCCCACTTCTGCAGGAGCTGGCATTTTTCATGCCATCTTGGCTGAGGAGGTAGGGACACATTCCTGGAACGCTAGAGATGCTGTTGGCAGGAGCGATGTCGCAGCTAGCCCAAAGTGAGCTGGGTTTCTGGTGTTAAATATTAATTTTGCCATCTCTGCAACTGACCATCTGTCTCACAGGTCCTGACAATGACCCTTCTTCAGTCCACCCTGCTCCCCATTCCCACCTTCACATGCTTCCCACTGCCTCCCACTCCTTCTGGTCCCCCAGCACCTCTCACATCATCTGGGCACAGTGGCTGTGGGACTGCTAAAAGCCCCTCTGCAGAGTGTCTTACATAACCAAAAACCACTGGCTTTCCTCCTCTTCCTCCTAAGGATTCCGTTTATATAGATAGTAACAGGGATGACTCCAATACAAACAAGAAAACAAAACAAACAAACAAACAAAAAACCACCCAAAAAACCCTTGTCCAAATCTTTATAACATTTCTCCTAAATAATAAATAATTTACACAATCAGTCTAGAGGGAGCTTCTGGGAAGCTGGAGGGTCTCTCTCACCAGCTAACTTCAAAAGGGACAGGCATTTTAATTGCACTTCACTGTCAGAAAACAAACCAACAGTGCATTGTCTGACTCAAGCAGGAGACAGTCTCTTCACGTGGAGATATAAAGATCTATTATTAGTAACAATAAAAAATACTCTTATGAATGTTTAATCTTGTATCTTTGGTGCTGAAGAGCTGTGATAAAGCAATTCCACAGCACAGGACACTTCTTCAATAAGCAGATAACAGAGTGTGCTGAAGGCCACAGCGGAAGCGCTGGGAACCAGGAACCCAGGGGCTATGAACTCTAGAGAATTATCTTAGGTGACACCTGAGGACTCCTGCAAAATGTTTGCTTGAAACTATGAGATCACTCATGCTTCCCATTTCCCCAGAATTCATCTGCAGTGTTTTAGTAGCAAACAGCTACAAAACAATTTAAAATGGTGTTTGTCCACTCCTGGAAATCTCTCTCCAGTGAGACTGCCATTTCTCTGTTTAGTAGGGGACTGAGACCAGCAGTGCATTTCACATAACCTCCCACTTGGCCAGCAGTTGCCAACTATTATTTCTTAGCACCATGTGGTAAAGTCTGAAAATAAGACTTTCCACCCATCACTTGGAACAAGGAGTAAAGTGGTTGAGCTTTTTTCCTCTACCCCTGGCTTACTAGCTAGCTCAGGTATCCACAACATTCTCACCAACCTGTAAGAAGCACGTGTAATTTAGGGTTAGAGTAATGGCTTAAGGCCAGACACGAAACCCTATGTGATAGGTAACAACTCCAAAACAGGATTCTAATGTATTATTAATGTATATGGTACTTTGATCTTAAACGGCAAGCAATAAATTCTCCATAGAGAGAGATTAGAAATGTACAGGGCAGCATGTATAAGGACATATATTATGTGTATTTTATCACCAACATTATTTGACATCTTTCTATTGACCTATAATTCAACTGCTGACATTGTTAAATACAATTATGATATATTTATTATGAACAATTAAATTAGTAAAACAATTAGAACTCGTAATGCCAGCCTGTGGCACCCCAAGCTAGCAGTTTAGACTGTAATCAATAGGATAGGATAGAATTACACGTGGCCTAAGCTTCCCCTGATTTCATTTATAAAAGTTTTGGAGGCACCACATCAGCTGTGCTGCTCCTCTTTGGTACACAAACTGATTACGTTTTTCCTCCTTTGTTCTGCAGGCAACGTCAGAAATAAGGCATGATGCTTGCTTACTCTTACAAAAAAGTGTCCTTTGCCATACTAATGAGGACAAATGCCAAACTGCATTGACATTACATGTGTTATACTATTACCTAGGGAGATGCAGGCAGTAACTGAATAGTAAATGGCTATTGATTTACAACCCCAGGTGAAATTAAAACGGTCATTCTCGGTGTGGCTGGGTTGGGCTTTTTTAGCCTTCGGTAATAAACAAGAAAAGGTTTGCAAATTCTTTGTGGCAACAGTCAAAATAAAATACACCATTTATACTTAAATTATATTTATACTATCCAAGAATACATAGTAATTGACATGAGGAGGATAAAGGGGTAATTGTGAAAAAGGATTTTCATCAGGGAGGTGGTGAGCATTAACACTAGCAAACACAAAACAATGCTCAAAACCTATGCTTAATTGGAGCTTTAAACTCTTTTCTCAATATAATAACAAATCATTAAAAAGAATCATTTAAAAAATCATTAACATTTATACAGAAATCCAAACATGGTATCATCAACAATATGCAATATCACTACTCCTCATCTGTAATGATATGTGTGTGTACCAAATCCTCAGGGTCAGTACTGGCTGTGGCTATAGCTCTCCAAGACATCAATAAAGGAATGGTAATTCCTTCTCCTAGGAGGAATTATCTTATTATGGATAACATAGGTCAGAGAACAAATGCTGCAAGTAAGAATGGGGGAAAATACTCCGAATCTGATAGCTGGGGGGAAAAAACTATAGTAAATAATTTCTGAGCCAACAAGAAGTGATTCTATTTTAGGTTCACCACTCAATTTTATAGAAAAACAACAACAACAAAGATGATGGTTAAATTACGTGATATGAAAAGTATTAATTTAAAATTAAGTGGAAGGGTACACACAGTGTACATTGGGATTTTCTATTCCCAATGTCAAACACAGTTTAGCTTTGTAAGTCAGGTATCTCAAGCAACAGCTAAAATTATCAGAAATCTTAATTCTAAAAAACCCAGAAAGAAGAGCAGTGGGCCTTCTTCTTCTAACACTTCCAGCAAGTGTTTTAGAAACAAAGAAAGAGGAGGGGGAAGAAGAGAGAAAGATCTGATCAGTGAAAAATATTTCCTTAGGGGTGAACGATATGAAACTGAAATAATAACTGCAGCATGTCATGCTGAAGCAGACCCTCAAAGAATAAAGATTCACAGCTCTATAAGAAATTCACAGCTATATAAAAAATAGGAGAACACAGAAAGAAGCAGACTTTGTATCTCTAAGTTTCCCATGCCTTAATAACACAACTCTTTCCTGTAAAAAAAATTGGTTTCTTTGGATTCTGTGATATTTCCATATTTTTTCAAGTTTTCCAGTTGTACAGTAGCATGTTGACAGCTACTCCTCATTGCTGACATATCCATAGAGTTTGGGCAGATCTACTGCACAGCACATGTGTAGAAAGTCTAAGACAGTGTCACTTCAAAATCCTGGGAAGGGCTGGGGGCACTCTATGGATACTATAAAATCAGAGACCCATAATATTTTTTCTGATGCTCATTAAAATTAGCATCCAAAGTTATAAAAATATTGGTGGTTTCCAGGCATTTTAGACAAACATCCCTTCAGCTGCAGTATTTCTTATCAGTATAAGATATATGTTATCAACAACCCTGTAATTAATTACCTCCTAAGTTACTTCATTTAAGAACTATAAGCAACGCAATTCTATGGCTCGCTGGTTGGAAAACACTGCCCTACATCACAAAGATTGAAAATGTTAGCACAAGGGATTGTATTTTGAGCCCTGAGGATTAATATACACCTAAATTACTTGAAAATAAACTTTTTCCCATGATAGTAAAAAGTGTATAATTAATACAAATACAGAATTATATAGTAAATGTGTAATTAATTCACTGGCCAATTTTCTAGACACAGGCTGTCATTTTTCAGGGTGAGCTTCTTTTTAATTATAATATAAAGTAGAGTGCACAGGGAAAAGTTTATCTAACAGTTACAATTTCTGAACTTGCTGTTAACTGCAGGAGGTGGTCTCTGCAGTTAAAGTTCTATAGAAACATCAATGCAGTGCTCAATAGTAATTTGCAAAAATGAATATATTGTAAAAATCCTGGTGACCCCTATACTTTGAATATTGTGGGCTCCTCAGGCTCCTCATCTAAAAAACTAAAAATAAAGGTACAAAGAAAGTCACTGATAACCAAAGATGGGTCTTTAGAGAGACCCGGTACGGCCACGGATGCTGGTGAATGTAGAAAACACAACATTACCAGGAGCCACAATTCCAAACGGCATTAAACTTGTCCAAATTTTAAACCAATTCATATCCTGCCTTATAGGCTATTTCCAAATTAACTACAGTGCTTGGCATATTCAGCAAGGGACCCAAAAGGAGGAAAACACCCTATCTGTGTTTCCCAAGGCTTTGAGACATTCAGAAGAATTACAAAAAATAATTGCCTATGCTGAAAGCATGTGTAGTGACATACCATACCTATTTTTACTTAACACAGGCACAGAGGCAAAACAAACAAAAAGCAGAAAAGAAAGGTAGGAGCAGTATTAAGGAAAAGCAAGGAGCCCTAACCATCCTCTGTCCTACACCAGTGCAGATCAGGAGCACCGCTGTTCACAGGGTTTCAACAAATTACACTCATCCTGGAATAAAAGAGAATTCAGAAAGGTGACTGAAAATGCCTCACTGAGCTAAACCTGAGCTCCTGTCCCATAAATCACATAGCTGCCCTCTGCAGTCCAACAAGAAACTGTGGACATTTAAGCCCCTTACAGGATGGGGTAGTTGAGCTGGAAATGCCATTAATGTGTAAACCTCTCACTCTCCTTTCGGGTCTCTGAATCCTGGTGAGGATCATCAGACCTGTGGCTTAAGTCATCACACGAAATGTCACCAATAGGGAAGGCTCCTTTTTCTTAAATATCCACCCAACTAAAAGAAAACCTGCATTCATGTACTGTGTATAACTGTATATATCTAGAATTACTCAGAAGTGACTGACTACTTTAGGAGTTTAATCATAGCACCTTACAATTAGCAAGCAGATACTTAATTGTCTAATTTCAGAAAACAATCCTTCCAAACTTGCCCACGTCATACTAATTTCCAGCTCTGCCTCACAAATTAAAATGAACTCAGACAAATTATAATTGCTTTCAATTTTCAATTCTGACAAGGTCACTGAAGTTTACCACAATTTAAGATGTGAAAAGAGACTTTATGGTTCTGAGGATGACTCAGTCAGTCACGTTGCTCTGCACTAACGCTACTTTAATCTCGAATCCCCCAGGAGAGCAGAACAATGCATTTCAAACCATTTCTGTCCTCACGACTGACATTACTAGCTTTGAGTTCAGCATCTGAACAGCAACAACAACATGTTTCAGCTGGGTTTTAGCCACATTATCTCCCCTAAAATTGAAGTCCTACATTTAAAATTTCACAAGATGCTTTGAAAAGTACCCACATCTTCCATGACCTGTGCATCAAGGAAGACTAATAAAGGTATAAACTGCATAAAAAACCACCATGCAACTATGACTCATATGTGAAACTTATGTTGAAGCATACATCCTCCTAATCTAGTGCAGAGCTCTTCAGCCTAGTTTTTTTACCAGTTTGGACATCAGTGGTGTCTTAATGTTCTGTTCTTGCACACAGCATGAGGATACTGCCCTGGCATCCAAGCAGCTCATTAATATGAAATCCCTGTAAGTGCTTACGTCACAGCTGTGCAAAAGGTCATTAGTAGAAAACACTGTTCTGTTATTTTTCTGTATATGTCCACACATTATAGCTAAATTACATTATATTACATGAAATAGTATCATTAGCAATTAATTCATTGGTGGCCCAAGAAGCAGAAGACAGCACACTAGATAAAAAAGTAGAGGCAGAAACTTCTCCCCCTTATTGATTTCATTTGAGTAGATTTCCACTCTGCTAAGAGGCCAATGACAGCACCTGGGCAGCTGGAGAGGAGCTGAGAACACACTCGATCAGCAAAGACCCAGCCAGCTCAGAAGAGTAACTCCTTCTGCTGAGATGGAGCACCTAAGGCAGCACAGTACCTCGCTGGCCATCACTTGCAGCAGGAAGGCTGTTCTCTCCATCTCCCCATTTTTCAGTGTTATTCTTAGTTTACACAGAGATATTTCACCGTCATGCAGCCCTTACTGAATCAGCTTCCCACAGTGAGATGTACTTAAAGACTTTGAAACAAGAGCCCTTACCATGTCATTTAAGAGACACTGAACACAAGTACCATCTTTTTTCATCCCTTATTCTAACCTACTTTCCAGGCAGAATTGCAAGTTATGAAAATCCTTTCTGTGTATGCATGTGGCATTTACCCTGCCACTAGTCAGCCACAGGCTGTGCCCTGCCAGATACATCTTTCAAACTGTTGATAGCAGTTGAGTGCCTAAATGAGAGAGAACAGTCAGCCCAATGTCACAAAACCAAAATTATCTATTTATTCTGATACTGTGTCAAATATAAGTAGCATCCCTCCTAACTTTTACCTATTTGACACAATTTTAGTGTACCAAAGTCTGCATGCAAGGCAGTCCTTGACAAAAGGGGCGTGTACAAATTATTCTTACAGGACACTTGAAATGTAATGGGATTTTCTCTTCAGAGATACCTTTCTGTAGCTCCAGTTTCTTTTTTTACTGCTGTAAATGCATTTCAAAAATTAAAAATGAGGAAGTACAACATGTCCACAACTCATAACTAACTTTCATGCTGCAGATAGGAGACATTTTGCCCTATGTAAGAAACTGAGCCCTGACCTGCCAGCAGTACCTGTATAATGTTGGAGGAGTGAGATACAGATGACACACCTTTCAAACGTTTGTTCCTACTGCTGTAACAATTAGAACATTTACCAACTATGAATTAGACTGAGACAGCCAAATGAATATGTTCTCTGTTGCCATAAATTTACCAAATGAGTGCTTTAAATATTATTGCGGCCTCCTTACTTATTTTACTTCTGCTTCAGAAAGTCAAAACTATGTATTTAATTTTTTTACTAAATAGAAGTCAAATTGTAACCAGATATTCTGTTTGTGTACAGCCAAGTTAAGAGGTTGTGCTTTAGTTGGCCATCACTGTAGGGTTTCCCCTCACCCTTACTAGGAAAGGAAGCTCCCCTTCAGCCTTGCTGGCACAATGTCATTCATGCTTACTCCCTAACCCAGTTCTGTCGAAATGTTTTGGTTGGGTTTAAGAACTGACTACTGGAAGTGTTTAAGCTAACCTAGAACATTTTGACAGAACCAGGCTGGTGAACAACTACATGTGCTGTTATGCTGCAAGAGCTGAGGAGGCAGTAAATTCTAAAGACTGAAAAAAGAGGAAAAGTGAAATACAAAGAGAACATGAGTCACCTGCAGCAAGACAATGGACCTGGCTGCAATGCAGTAATGCATTAGTTCATGGACTTCTGCTACACTACTCATCTTTGACCAAATTTCCTTACACTACTGAAAATAAGTTTCTGTAGTTGCCCAGCTTCTTGGAAGTTTCCATGGGAACACAGGACCCAGTAGGTCATCTGCACTGCTAACAGTTGAAATTCCATTCTGATTTTTTTTTTCCAGCTCTGCCTCCATCTCCTGGTTGGAAGCAAGGAGTTTAGGTTTCTCTCTAGTGATGCACCAAGAATGGTACTTGTCAGGGTAAAGCCCTTGACACAAAAGTGAAAGAGAGAGAAAAGACAGACCAGACTTCATGAAGGCTGAATACAAAAGGTCCAAGTCAGGCTGTATATAGAATAACTGAGGTGAAGCCTTATTTTGTTTGAGCACATCAGCAAGAGCCTTCTCAGAGCGTAACAACTGCCAGATGGCTTTCCCACTGAGTAGCTGGTTTGGATGAGTATCACTCAGGGAAGTTAATACCCAGTACTGAAAGGAAGCAAGCAGGACAGGACAAAGCAGAGCTGAGAGAAGGGCTGCTGGGGAGAGCTGCTCTATAGGCCAAATAAGGGGTTGGCTTTCATAACCAAAAGTAAGCAGAGAGCAGGAGAAAAGCCCTTTGTGATGCTCCATGGTGAGCCAGTTGAAAAGCCAGCTTTCACCCAGCATGCTCCCTCACCTGTTTCATTCTTGCTACTCGTACATGGCTCTCGAGTTGGAGGCAAGAGCTGGAAAACAAAAAAAATACAATCCAAAAATACATATCTTCTACATAAAAAATAAAAATACTGAAACCATTGGAATAGTAAAGTGTGGAAACTTTCTCTTCATAAAATTCTACCACTCTCATTAAGGCCAGAGAATCTTCCTGTCTGTAAGGGAACTCTTACAGTCCTGTAATCTTTAAGTGATTACATGGAAAAAAATTTGGCCCATAAAGGTAACCATGGAGAAGAAGAGATGGAGTCAGGCCTATAAATACCCACAGAGACTAGACTTCATCACATAAGGAACAAGTACTGCTGAAGACTAGGACCAGTATGTGCAGCCAGGCAGAAAATCCACCCTACTACAGCCTTTATGAGTTCAGCAGGGCTTCCTGAAAGGAGACATTGGACTTCCTCAGTCTCACTGGCAGTACAGGGAATAAAGACAACATTTAAAAAGCACATGGATCACCTTACCACTTCTGGAAGCACTTTCTTCGCAAGATCGTGGATGGCTTTGATCACAATACATATAGAAGACAGGAGGAATATGATGCCCAAGATAACACAAGCTCTGGGGAGAAAAAAGAAAAAAAAAAAGAGAGAGAAATAAAAATAAATGTTAAAAATATATTTGGAGTTGTCAACTCTCCCACTGCTGAAGGATAACACACAACAGAATATTAATACTAATGAAAAACAAGCAGGGTCACCCAGGGCAGGCCACACAGAGGCACATCCAGGTGGGTTTTGACAGTCTCTAGAGAAGGACTCACAACCTCGCTGGGCAGCCTGTTCCACTTCTCTGTCACCTTCACAGTAAAGAAGTTTCTCCCCATGTTGAGCTGGAACCTTCTATGCTCAAATTTATAACCATTTTTCCTTGTCCTATTACTGGGCACTGTAGAAAAGAAATTGTCTCCCTCCATTTGACACCCACCCATCAGATATTTAGATATTTAGACATTTATAAGATCCCCTCT